>SJYX01022598.1:8930-136702 GCA_006410675.1 Oreotragus oreotragus
TGTTCCATATGCACTGTAACTCATCAGAACTTCGGATGTTCGGTACCTGCAATGTCCACAGTCTGACTGTCCTGGAGACACAGCATGGACAGAGGATTAAGTTTGTCTTTTAGCTAAAGAATCGCAAATGGAGTCAGAGTCAGAAAGTGGTTTGGGGTGGCTTATTCCTCCAAAAGGTGTGGATATTTAAGGGCACAGTCTCTGTTTTCCTCATTTCCAGCTGCTTGCTAAACAAAATTTCAGAATCATTTTGATCTACTCCTCCTTACCCATTTAATCAGTTGCCAATTTGGTATTTTGCTAATAGTTTGAAAAGTCCATAGAGCAAAACCTGGATAAAGGGCCTTATTATTGTTAATTATTACCTTTGTTTTCCTCTTAAGCTCAAATTATTAGCAATCTGAACACTGTTGTTTCTTTCTAGTCCATCTCCTAATTCTGCTGGCAATCAGAATTTCCTGCTAAGCCTAGTCTCAAGATGGCTAAGAAGAGTGTCAGTGGTACAGAGAACAGTCCGTCATCCAGTAATGTAGAAACCTGAGTCTTGCTGCTGCTGCTAAGTCACTTCAGTCGTGTCCAACTCTGTGTGACCCCATAGACGGCAGCCCACCAGGCTCCCCCGTCCCTGGGATTCTCCAGGCAAGAATACTGGAGTGGGTTGCCATTTCTTTCTCCAGTGCATGAAAGAGAAAAGTGAAAGTGAAGTCGCTCAGTCTGTCCGACTGTTAGCGACCCCATGGACTGCAGCCCACCAGGCTACTCTGTCCATTGGATTTTCCAGGCAAGAGTACTGGGGTGAGGTGCCATTGCCTTCCCCGAACCTGAGTCTTAGAGGTCACCTTTTGGAAAAGAGACTACCGTGAGAAGAGATGTGTTACCATGAGTATAATCAGGGCCTGGCATTTCCTCTGGTCTGTAGCAAGCACTCTGAAAATGTTCCAGTGGAGCCACATTGGGTGTGTGGCCTTTAAGTTATCTCATTGTATGAGTGAGAAACAGTGGAGTTGTTGAAAAATAGACCCGAGACGAGGGCAACTTTATCGGTCACACCAGTGTTTCTGAAGCCAGGCGGGAGGAGGGGGAGAGGTTTTGTAATTCAGCTCTGGCCTCTTAAGCGGCTTACTTGGATGCACTCAGCACAGTACTTGTCACGCGTGAACATGATCTGCTTGGTGCTGCTGTCACTGTGTACAGGATGTGGTCGCAAACGCTGATGCCAGTTTTGACATTCTTTCCACACTCGTGTCTGAGCGCTCTGTCCTCTGGTTAATGGCACTGACCACGATTGGCAGCATCTGGCCCAGATTACCAGCGCCGCCTCCAGCTGTGGGCCGCCTGACCGCTTTTCTCTAAACACGCTCGCTTCTCTGGAACTCCCACACTCTGTTGTTGCTGTTGTTGTAAGGAAATACATAAAAGCGACCACACTTGAGTGTACAGTTCAGTGGCATCCAGTGCGTTCACATTGTCATGCAGCTGTCGTATCACCACTGTCCAGAACTTTTTCGTCTTTGCAAACCGAAGCTCTGTACTCGATAAACAGTAACTCTTCGTTTCCTCTGCCCCCAGTCCCTGGCAATCACCGTTTTATTTTTTTGGCGCTAGAATTTGGCTACCCTAGGTATCTTGTATAAGTGGCGTTGCACAGCATTTGTCCTTTCATGACTGGGCTGTTTCACTGAGTATGATGTTTGGGGGTTTATCCATGTGGAAGCAGGCATCAGAATTCTCTGCTTATTTTAAGGCTGAATACTCCTGCATTGCGTGTATGTACTACCTTTTGTTAATCCATTCATCTGTTCGTGGCCAGTTGGGTTGTTTTCCCCTTTTATCTATTGTGAATAGTGGTGCTGTGAATGTTGATTTATAAATATGAGCACCTGCTTTCAGTTCTTTGGGGTGTGTGCCCAGAAGTGGAATTGCTGGATCGTATGCTGATTCTGTTTAAGTTTTGGAGGAACCCCTGTACTTTTTTCCACATTTTTACGTTCCCAAGAATTTACATGCACACAGGTTTCAGTTCTCTGCATTCTCAAAAACACTGGTTATCTTCTGGAGGGTGGTTTTGTTTTTTTTTTTGGAGTGTGTGTGTGCACGCCTTTTTTGAGTGTGTGTGTGTGCCATCCTGACAGGTCCGACACAGCGACTGCCTGTGGTTTTGGTGGATTTCGCTCTGTGACTGCGCGCTCGCTTCTGTGCTGTTTCTGCCTGCATGCAGCCAGCCTTGCCGGCGTCTTCACCTGCCGCTGTGTGTCACCCACACGAGCACCACCAGCAGCGCGTCTTGCCTCTTGGCACATCCATGCGGCTCCCTCTCCATTTCACACTCTTCCCACCACCTTTTACTCAAGAGCAGATGAAGCTAGCGCCAGTCTTTCTCTCGACATCGATGACTTTTAAGCATCTGAAAGACATCTTGGCACTTCAGACTCAACCTAGTCAAAGAGAAGGCCCCACCACCGTCTGCTCTGGACCTCCTGTCTGTTTCTAAGCGTGGAGTCTTTACCCCTCTCTCATTTCTGTGCATTCTGCCCTTTGCGCCAGCTCACTGGCCTGCTGCTTCCTAGTGTCCCACTGGGGCCACACATCCCCAGCCCAGGGGTGCGCCCTCCAGACCGGAGCTGCCTAGACCCCTCTTGCTGGGCTGTGTCCTGGTTGCTCCATGCTTTCCTTCCTTCTTTGCCTGTAGAAAGGAAAACTTGCTACAGTTTTCCTAGGATAATACCGGTTTTTTCACTCCCTTGCTTATGTAACTGGGGTGAGGGGCCCACCTTGGTGGAGACTCATGGTTGCCGTGTCTCCCATTCGTTCCTCAGTCATAATCTGGCCCCCTTGGGCTTTTCGTGCTCCTCAAAAACTGGTACGGAGAAGTCTCTATTCTGAGTTGTGAAGCCGCCTCCAGAGCCACTGACTGGGCACACACACGCGTGTTTCTGGGAAAGAGCGGTCCCTGGCTTCCATCAGATCCTTGAAGGAGTCTGTGCCACCAGAGGCCGCGAACTCCAGCTCTGCAGTATCCTGGCGGCCGTGCTCAGCCTCCTCTTTCCACAGCAGGAAGAACTATCCAGTCTGTAGTCCTGATAACCCGTGGGCCCGTGTGGTCATATACATTGCCCTGCGATGTGGAGGCAGGCATGCCCCTTGACGCTTTATAGTTGGTTTGTTTTTGGCTGTGCTGGGTCTTCGTTGGTACCAGGGGCGGGGGGCTGCTCTCTAGCTGCAGGTTTCTCACTGTGGTGGCTTCTCTCATTGCAGAGCACGGCTCTAGGGCACGTGGACTTTGTTCCTTACAGCACGTGGGCTCGGTGGTGGCAGCTCCCAGGCTCTTGACCACAGGCTCAGTAGTTTTGGCAAATGGGCTTAGTTGCTCTATGGTATGTGGGGTCTTCCCAGATCAGGGATCAAACCTGTGTCTCCTGCCATTGGCTGGTGGATTCTTAATCGCTGAGCCACCGGGAAAGTCCGTCCTTAACATTTTCAATGGAGGAAGATTCCTCGTACTTTTAAACTGTGGGACCTGTTGTGCAGATTGTCACCAGAGTCACGATTCGTCTTTCTCCTGCTGTACCTTGACATGTTTCTTGCCTAAAGTGGGTATGGTCCTCCCCAAAAGCTGGCTGGCCAGCTGTGCGGTTTAATCAACAAGGGAGCAATAGGAAGAAGGCTTCTTGGGCTAGATTTACTCACCCTTTCCTGGTGAGGAAGTCTCTCATTTACCTGAAATCATACTGATATTCAGCGTAGGTTTTAGATGGAAGTGTTTGTGAATGAGTCCTGATTCCATAGAAGGAACTAGTGGGAGCTGCAGAACTGTCAGATTTCCTGAGGTTTCCTTGAGTGCTTGGAGGCGGTGAGCCTGCTCAGCACATCGTTGGTAATTAAANACTGGGGTGAGGGGCCCACCTTGGTGGAGACTCATGGTTGCCGTGTCTCCCATTCGTTCCTCAGTCATACTCTGGCCCCCTTGGGCTTTTCGTGCTCCTCAAAAACTGGTACGGAGAAGTCTCTACTCTGAGTTGTGAAGCCGCCTCCAGAGCCACTGACTGGGCACACACACGCGTGTTTCTGGGAAAGAGCAGTCCCTGGCTTCCGTCAGATCCTTGAAGGAGTCTGTGCCACCAGAGGCCGCGAACTCCAGCTCTGCAGTGTCCTGGCGGCCCTGCTCAGCCTCCTTTTTCCACGGCAGGAAGGACTATCCAGTCTGTAGTCCGTGGCTGTGGAGTTACTTCATGAGGCCTGATAACCCGTGGGCCCGTGTGGTCATATGCATTGCCCTGCGATGTGGAGGCAGGTATGCCCCTTGACGCTTTATAGTTGGTTTGTTTTTGGCTGTGCTGGGTCTTCATTGGTGCCGGGGGCGGGGGGCTGCTCTCTAGCTGCGGGTTTCTCACTGTGATGGCTTCTCTCATTGCAGAGCACGGCTCTAGGGCAGGTGGACTTTGTTCCTTACAGCACGTGGGCTCGGTGGTGGCAGCTCCCAGGCTCTTGACCACAGGCTCAGTNCTCCAACACCACAGTTCAAAAGCATCAATTCTTTGGTGCTCAGCTTTCTTCACAGTCCAACTCTCACATCCATACATGACCACTGGAAAAACCATAACCTTGATTAGACAGAACTTTGTTGGCAAAGTAAAGTCTCTGCTTTTGAATATGCTATCCAGGTTGGTCATAACTTTTCTTTCAAGGAGTAAGCGTCTTTTAATTTCATAGCTGCAGTCACCATCTGCAGTGATTTTGGAGCCTCCAAAAATAAAGTCTGACACTGTTTCCACTATTTCTCCATCTGTTTGCCATGATCTTCGTTTTCTGAACGTTTAGCTTTAAGCCAACATTTTCACTCTCCTTTCACTTTCATCAAGAGGCTTTTTAGTTCCTCTTCACTTTCTGCCATAAGGGTGGTGTCATCTGCATATCTGAGGTTATTGATATTTCTCCCAGCAATCTTGACTCCAGCTTGTGTTTCTTCCAGTCCAGCGTGTCTCATGATGTACTCTGCATATAAATTAAATAAGCAGGGTGACAATATACAGCCATGACGTACTCCTTTTCCTATTTGGAAACAGTCTGTTGTTCCATGTCCAGTTCTAACTGTGGCTTCCTGACCTGCATATAGGTTTCTCAAGAGGCAGGTCAGGTGGTCTGATATTCCCATCTCTTTCAGAGTTTTCCACAGTTTATTGTCATCTACAAAGTCAAAGGCTTTGGTATAGTAAATAAAGCAGAAATAGATGTTTTTCTGGAACTCTCTTGCTTTTTTGATGATCCAGTGGATGTTGGCAATTTGATCTCTGGTTCCTCTGCCTTTCCTAAAACCAGCTTGAACATCTGGAAGTTCACAGTTCATGTACTGCTGAACCCTGGCTTCGAGAATTTTGAGCATTACTTTACTGGGGTGTGAGATGAGTGCAACTGTGCAGTACTTTGAGCATTCTTTGGCATTGCCTTTCTTTGGGATTGGAATGAAAACTGACCATCTCCAGTTCTGTGGCCACTGCTGAGTTTTCCAAATTTGCTGGCATATTGAGTGTAGCACTTTCACAACATCATCTTCCAGGATTTGAAACAGCTCAACTGGAATTCCATCACCTCCACTAGCTTTGTTCATAGATATTCTCTTAGAGAACATCATATTAAAATTTAACAAAATGAGTATTTTATATGTAAAGACAGAGGTGAATATTTATGTACTTTTATGAAAACTTATGATAGGATGTGATAGGACATGAAAGCACTCATGATAGTAAAAGCCCATCTTTTCTTAACCAGTTCATGCCAGAATTCATGACTATACCTCTTATAGTTACTAGATTTGTTTTTTCTAGCAAGGTGATCTTCTATGGTTAAGCTAAAATGTTGTTTAGTCACTAAGTCATGTCTGACTCTTTTGTGACCCCATGGACTATAACCTGTCAGGCTCCTCTGTCCATGGGATTCTCCAGGCAAGAATACTGGAATGGATTGCCATTTCCTTCTCCAGGGGATCTTTCTGACTCAGGGATGGAACCCAGGTCTCCTGTGTCTCCTGAACTGGCAGACAGATTCTTTACGTCTGACCCACCTGGGAAGCCCCTTAAAAGCTAACCCAGCTAATAGCAAATTTAAAGTGAAAAGTGGAAGTGTTAGTTGCTCAGCTGTGTTCAACTCTCTGTGATCCATGGACTGTGGCCTGGTAGGCGCCTCTATCCATGTAATTCTCCAGGCAAAAATACTGGAGTGGGTTGCCATTCCCTTCTCCAGGGGCTCTTCCTGACCCAGGGTTCAAGCCTGGATCTCCTGCATTTCAGGCAGATTCTTTATCATCTGAATCACCTAGGAAGTCCAAGAAAGCCAACAGAATAAAGAATAAAAACAAACAAACAAACTATGTTTAGGTTTTTTGTGCATGTCCGGTCGGTCAGTCGTGTCCGACTCTTTACAAACCTATAGACTATGGCCCACCAGGCTCTTCCGTCTGTGGGAATTTTGTTCAGACAAGAATAGTGGACTGTGTTAACAATTCCTTCTCTCCAGTAGATCTTAACAACCCAGGGATTGAACGAAAGTCTCCTGAGTTTCCTGCATTGGCAGGCAGATTCTTTACCACTGAGCCACCTGGGAAACCTCTGTTTAGATTTTTACTGTGCTATTATTTTTGTTTAATTATCTAAAAATTAAAAAGGAAAAAGTCAAAATCTGCAGCAAAAAGACAGACGTATGGATGAGAGAAAAATGTACATTCTGAAAAGGAAAGATAAAAATTTTTCTAACATGACTGAGGCATTCTGAAAAGGAAAGATAAAAATTTTTCTAACATGACTGAGGCATTATGACAAGGCTTCTGAAATTCTCATTGGAGAGCTAAGGGTTAATGTTCTGGAAACTTGGTGGTCTTGTTAAAAATGCAGATTTCTGGGCATCATTACTCCAAGGTACTAATTTAGCCAGTCTATAAAAGGTCTGGGAATCTTCATGATCAAAAAGGTATTCTGGGTGGTTCCAGTGTTATAAAGCAGTTTCTAGAAACACACCAAAGACTGCCCAAATCCATATTCACTATTAGAAGACTGGTGGGTGGCTGGTGTACTAGGTTAATAGCATCATTCCCAGAGTGAACAGTAAACCCTTGTGTTTATAAATTAATAGTTCTTTTTACAACAAAATGATAAGCTATCTTTGGTCATTACCCACTAAGGACCTAGTTCTGGGATGCAATGGCAACTGTATGGATCCACAGTGTAGAGGGAAGAAAGAATGTAGGATAAAAGTAAGAAGATATGTTTTTGAACCCTAAAAGCTCTCCATTTGTTGGCTGTATAACTTCTAATAGTTATTTACCTCCATTTCTCATTTGTAAATTATGGTTCTAAGACTTGCAGAGGGAATATTATATGGTGTAGGAGATATAAACAAGTTTTGTTTCATTCATCAGGTGTTTTGAAATTACATCATAAAATCTGAAAGTCAGAATTTTTTACACAAAACTGTCTCTACTTTCTTCTGAAAAATGCTAAGACCTGAATTAGAAGGCCTGGCAACAAGCCAGCATGCCAATGACTGGACCTGTTTAACTGCTCCCTTCTTTACATGGGGCATGCCATGGATCCCTGCTCAAACTACTGTTCTTGTTTGTCACCTACTTAGCTCCTGTGATCATTTGAGTATGTCATTTATGGTCATGCTTAATGATCTCAGGCTTTGAAGTCTGGCAGATCTGTATTTGAACCCCAGTGCTGTAGCTTACTAGCTTGGGGTGACCTTGAGTAAGTTATTCTCACTTTTTCTTTAATAAAATGAAGATAGCTGATACCTAATCAATATTAGTTCCATTACCTATTACCTCTTTGGTTTAAGAATTGCATAGTAAACTGCAAGTAGAAATAATATCTTAATATTTATATATAATATTTGTATTTTTATGTATAGCTATCTCATATTGATAACATGCATCAAAGCTGCAAATGAGAAACTACTCATTCTAGAAGTAATGTTAAAAGCATAACATATTTTGTACCTGAAATGACTTCTTTTGAGGGATTCACACTGTGAAGAATATTCTTGTTTCCTTCAAAAATGGTGATAAACTGAAAGACAAAGCAAAGTACTGATTCAATCTTTTGTTAGATACTACATACTAGAGATCTATAGAAATCCTCAAGAGATGTAGCATAATCATTATAGCATTTTATATGACTTCCATGTTCAGCAGTTACAATTATTCTCTGAGACTCATACATTTTGCCAATTATATGGCTAGGATTGACCCTTATCATAGATATGAACCTTGACTACCAAATAATTGAAGGCTTAGGTATTATAACAGACAAAAAAATGTCAGCTTTGTCTCTCCTTCCTCTTCTTTGGGATAAACTGCAATGAGTAGTAAGTTATAGATTATTTTCTGATAATAAAGAAAAGAGAAGGAAATAGATGTTTACTATATAACTCTTCATGGGAAATAGATGGGGAAACAGTGGAAACAGTGTCAGACTTTATTTTTTGGGGGCTCCAAAGTCCTTGAAGATGGTGACTACAGCCATGAAATAAAAGACGCTTACTCCTTGGAAGAAAAGTTATGACCAACTTAGATAGCATAGTCAAAAGCAGAGACAGTACTTTGCCAACTAAGGTCCGCCTAGTCAAGGCTATGGTTTTTCCAGTAGTCATGTATGGATGTGAGAGTTGGACTGTGAAGAAGGCTGAGTGCCAAAAAACTGATGCTTTTGAACTGTGTTGTTGGAGAAGACTCTTGAGAGTCCATTCGACTGCAAGGAGATCCAACCAGTCCATTCTGAAGGAGATCAGCCCTGGGATTTCTTTGGAAGGAATGATGCTAAAGCTGAAACTCCAGTACTTTGGCTACCTCTTGTGCTGGGAGGAATTGGGGGCCGGAGGAAAAGGGTACAATGGAGGATGAGNAAGCTGAAACTCCAGTACTTTGGCCACCTCATGCGAAGAGTTGACTCATTGGAAAAGACTCTGATGCTGGGAGGGATTGGGGGCAGGAGGAAAAGGGGGCGACCGAGGATGAGATGGCTGGATGGTATCACTGACTCGATGGGCGAGTTTGAGTGAACCCCGCAAGTTGGTGATGGACAGGGAGGCCTGGCGTGCTGCAATTCATGGGGTTGCAAAGAATCAGACACGACTGAGCGACTGAACCAAACTGAACTTACTGATCAGTATTATATCTCTTGTAAAGCCAAAGACATTCACAGGCATCTAAATGACTAATTGCTACCATTCTATACAATTCCTGACTCTACACAATGACTGAGCTCGCCCCCCCAAATCATCACTGAGCCCCCAAGTCATCACTGAGCTGACAGCGAAAAGGAAGAGGCCAAGTGGTGCCCCAAGTTCTGTCCTGTGTCCTAGATAATTCCTAGCAGCTCCCCTCCGGGTGTGTTCCCCTCAGCAGAACATTTCCAGGAAAGGGCTTCCCCTCCCCTTGCAAGCTGCTGACCGAATCCATGATGGGTATTAATCTAATTAGCAGCGAACTTTGGCTGCTTAACTCACCTTCGATTCCACCCACTATAATTTGGTGTAAGTGGCTGAACTTTCAAGAGTGTCTTACTCTGCTTTTCCTTCATCAGGAACAAGATAGCAAAGCAAATGCATGAAATTGAAGGGCTTTTGTAGTGTGATGATGTGACGGTCAAGAGAGGGTAACTGACTCCCTCTTTCCTCCTGGAAGGCTGGCACGATGAAGATTTCTAACACAATATGTAAAAGGGCAAAAGCCAAAGCTAATGTTCTGTCTTCTCAAACACTTATGGGAAGGACCAAGGCCACTGATGCATATTATTTCAGGGAGAGAGATTCCTGTGATTACAGGATAGTTCACAAGAGAAGGATTCCGACCCCAACCCTCCTCTCCCACCAAAATCCAGGCAACACACACTCTTTTTCTTCTAGATAGTATTATACCATCCATGTTCCACTTTTGCTGTCTTTTGGACAGAACTGCACTCAAAAGCATGAGCAGGTCATCTAGAAAGCAAAATAAAGGTCTTGTGGCTGCTGCAAAGTTTCAAATAGTTTCAAAACCATCCTTAATTATGGGGGGAGGACACTTAAGGCATTTTAAAGTATTGACAGAACATACACAGAGAGGACAAATCCAAAAAATCCTTCAGTTCAGTTCAGTTCAGTTCAGTCGCTGTCATGTCCAACTCTTTGCGACCCCATGAATCGCAGAACGCCAGGCCTCCCTGTCCATCACCAACTCCTGGAGTTCACTCAGACTCACATCCATCGAGTCAGTGATGCCATCCAGCCATCTCATCCTCAGTCGTCCCCTTTTCCTCCTGCCCCCAATCCCTCCCAGAATCAGAGTCTTTTCCAATGAGTCAACTCTTCTCATGAGGTGGCCAAAGTACTGGAGTTTTCAGCTTTAGCATCATTCCTTCCAAAGAACACCCAGGACTAATCTCCTTTTGAATGGACTGGTTGTATCTCCTTGCTGTCCAAGGGACTTTCCAGAGTCTTCTCCAACACCACAGTTCTTAAATCCAGGTAAAACAGAAAGAGCCAAAAATAACCATATTCAACTTTGCTGAAACTTTCTGAATATTTTTTCACAAGCTTGTCGATAATTTTCTAACTTTAAAAAAAAAAAAAAAATTATCTGGTCCAGATGGGTATTTCCTCCTGTGCTGAGCGGCTTGTAGACGTATGCATGTTTTACTCTTTAAAGGTTATTCGCCCAACTTCAATATATATGCAGAAGTTTAGAGTCTATCAGCTTCACAAAGTGAGCATTCTCGTGTTATCAGCAACTGGAAGAGGAACATGAACATGGCCTGGCACCCTGAAATGCCTGTCACAATCCCCCAGCCCTGTCTCTACCCAGGCCCACCTCTTCCCAAAAGGCAGTCAGTATCCTAACTCCTGTCACCAGGCGTTAAGTGTCAGCTGGGCTGTTACATAAACAGGATCACGGAGCATGTGCAGTTTGGTGCTTGACCTCTTGTGCTGAACGCAATGCATGGGAAGTTCACCCATGTTGTTTCATGCAAAAGCAGTCTATCTGCATTACTACTGCACATTTTGTCCCATGATCCCACAGTATATGCTCTACTGTGGGAGCACACTTTGTTCCTGCCTATCCCCAGTTATCATGAATAGTAATGCCAGGGACAAGTTTGTACACAAATCTTTTGGTGCACAACTGCAAACATCTCTGTTAGATCACATGGTCTGTACACAGCTTCAGCAGATGCTGCCAGTCTTCCAAAGTGATTGCACTAATTTACATTCCCAATGATACTAATCTGATTCCTACTGATCTAAGAATTTTTTCCAAGGTTTAGCTGGGTTTCAGTTTTCATCATATGATGTACATTCATAATTTTAATAAGCAAATAATCCCATAAAGGTTATAAGGCAAAGGAGCAGTCCCCTACCCTACCCTTAAGTCCTACTCCCAAGAGCCAAGCATGTAAGATTCCTCTGGCCTCTTTTTCCAGCATCTATCTATGTTTTCCTAGACATCACACTTTTATTTTTTTAATTCTTTTTAACGATCATGTATTGATTTCCTCCTATAGAAAAAAAGTTTCAGCATTCTTCACTCTGTGCCTCCACTGTCCCCTTAAACATTTCATATCTACCTTCCTCATAACACAGCTTTATTACATTTGCTCTATCAGTATTTATTGTTTAAATTATTGCTATGTAATTATTATTCAAAATGAAACACCTATACTATGATTACATTTCCTTACACAAAATTTTGTTTTCCCTGAAGTTAGTGATTACTTTTATTTTTCATCTGCTTAACTTTCTAATCAATTTCTCTTGGACTCTCTGGTGGAATTAGAAAATCCCTTTTAAAAGGGTCCAACTCTGGGACTTCCCTGGCAGTCCGGTGTTTAAGGCTTCACCTTCCCAATCAGGGTGTGCAGGGGGTTTGACCCCTGGTCAGGAAGCTAAGATCCCACATGCCCTGTGGCCAAAAACCCATAATGAACAGGTTGGCCAAAAAGTTTGTTCAAAACAGCTCACGGAAAATCTCAAATGAACTTTTTGGCCAATCAAATAAAAAACAGAAGCAGTATTGTAACAAATTCAACACGGACTTTAAAAATGGTCCACATCCAAAAAATCTTTAAAAGGTCCAACTCCTTAGGAATCTATCAGTATTGCATTTTCCCTTTGAAGTTTTGTGGGATTTGGCGGGCGCGGTGATTTTCTTGGGGGAAAAGACCTCTGTCTTCCCGCTGACGGTCCTGAACAGCTGACATGCTGGGAAATTCCTTTATCACTATATTAGGGATTCCTTTACCACTTCTCAAAGATAGATTCCCCTGACTCCGAAATCTTCCAGTTTCTTTCCTGCTGCTTCCCCCTGCTTATTGGAGCAAATCATCCAGTATCACCCTGAACGTGCATGTTCCTGAGACCTCTCATCCATGCCTGCCTTCTTCCTGCACATCTGATTGACAGTTGGGAGGCATTTGGATGTCTAAGTCAGAAGCCAGGGCTCAGCTTTGAAGACAAAGCTCCCTTGACTTCTGGCTTTAAGTTTGCCACTGAGAAGCAGGATCTCACTGTGATTCCTGGTCCTCTGATGTATGACCCATTTGCTCTTCTCTGGAAACTTTGAGCCTCTTCTCTTTTCATCCCCGGTGCTCTGAAATCCCATATTAATGTGCCTTGGTCGACACCATGCACTGACTACAGTGAGCCTTTTCAGTCTAGACATGTGAGTTCTTTGGTTCTCAATACATATAGGATTTTAAGCAGGATCTCATTGTGATTCCTGGTCCTCTGATGTATGACCCATTTGCTCTTCTCTGGAAACTTTGAGCCTCTTCTCTTTTCATCCCCGGTGCTCTGAAATCCCATATTAATGTGCCTTGGTCGACACCATGCACTGACTACAGTGAGCCTTTTCAGTCTAGACATGTGAGTTCTTTGGTTCTCAATACATATAGGATTTTTTGTTAATTCTTCCTTTTGTATGTCTCTCTTGATTATTATTGGACCAACTACACTGATTCTCTGGTTTTTTTCATCATTTCTCTCCTGCTGTTCATGACTTCGTTCTTTTGTCCCACTTTCCAAGACATTCCCTCAACATTAACTTCCAACCTTCTAGTGATTTTTGTTTTCATTTCTCCTATAATATTTTTAATTTCTAAGAGCTCTTTTTTCTTCAATCATTTAAAAAATAAACAGCATTGTAACGTTTCATCAAAGAAGTATCTTCTCTTTTCTTTCTGAAAATATTAATCATAACATTTTTAATTAAGTTGCCTCCTATTCCTTTCACTAACACTGTGTTCATCAAGCTCATTTTTCTCCTAGGATTTGCTTTGGCTTCTCTCCCTTAAGAAGAGAAGCTTTCTTCAAAAGTCTAGTGACTCCTACACATTCACTGATACTTAAGAGAGAGGCAGTAAAAAGCTGATGTGAGTGAGTAGGCAGGGCTTTACTGAGTGAGTGGGTAGACATTTACCTAATTCATTGGAGGTCTTTTTCTTGGAATGGTTAGTTTTCCCCAAGAAAAAACCCTCCCTTCTCTGCCTGGGGAGTATGTACCAAGCTGCCTATATTCTGGGAATTGAGAAGAGGAAAAGGATGAAATGAAAGTTTCTTCATTTCATTATAATGTCTGAAGCTGTTTCTCCATTGCTCCTGATGTCCTCAAGGTGGGCCCCTCTGACAGCTTCTCCAGAGCTGAATTTCCTTTCTCCAGATACTGTGGGGAAGGAGCTGTTGTCTGGCTCTCTGGAATGGGAAGAGGCATCTGAGAATAAAACTACTACATTCAGGATGAGTAAGTTTGCTTTCGGTTTATTTATTTTTTTCTCTTTTTTTAAAATTGCAAACAGTAGAAACAGACTCTGGCAATTTAAATGGGAAAGCAGTCTGTTAACTGGTGGGTGGTCACTGAATTATTGTGAGAGCTGAAGAAGCAGGCTCCAGGCTCATGTTATAGAACTTTGCCCCAAGTCACCCCACAGAACAGGCCTGATGAGGAAATCTTCACAGACTCTGCTACCCTGCTGAGCATAAAGGTAGATCATCACCGCTCCTATTTCCACCAACATCAAAGCTACACAAGAAACCACTGGTCAGCTGCTTCTACTACAAGCCTGAGTTCCCTGTCTCAAAAATGAAAACACACACAGGTCCTCTTTCCTCAACTCTCTTCTGTGTTAAAATGTTACATATGTTGGGGCTTCCCGGTGGTCCAATAGTTAAGAATCCGCCTTACGATGCAGGGGATGTGAGTTCCATCCCCGGTCAGGTAACTAAGGCCCTACTTGAAAGTGTTAGTGGTTCAGTGGTGTCTGACTCTTTTCAACCCCATGGACTATAGCCCGCCAGGCTCCTCTGTCCATGGGATGCTCAAGGCAGGAATAATACTGGAGTGGGTAACCACTCCCTTTTCCAGGGATCTTTCCAATCCAGGGATCAAACTCGGGTCTCCTGCATCACAGGCAGATTTTTTGCCATCTGAGCCACAGGATAGCTAAGCCCATAACATGACTACACAACGAGGGGGCCTGTGTGCCGCAGTGAAGATCCCGCATGCTGCAACTAAGACCCAGTGAAGCCAAATAAACAAACAAAATTTTTTAAAAACTGTTACGTGCTTCCAACTGGCACAGCCAGGTCACCTGTCTGTGGACTAGATGTAGGAGAAACTGGGCGCTAGGATTCAGATTGGGGAGGCAAGACGCACACCTTCAGATTTTCCTAAATACAGAAAAGCTGCTCAAAAGATGATGGGCAGCCCTCTACTGAACTGAATCTTTCACCTCTGTCTTCCGAGGTATCCGTGGGCCCCGAGTCTCAGGTCTCTCTAGGATTCTGTGGCAGAAGCTGTCTCGCCCCTTGTGTGAACTGCACTCTCCAGGCCCTCCCCCTCCGTTCTGGCTTTCTGACTCTATCAACCCAGCTGCCATTTGTCTACCTGCCTTCCGTTTTTTCAACGCTGGTTGAAATCTTTAACTTGCTACTGTTTCCTCTATGCTATGCTCTTTGTCAGCATAGGTTTCTAATGCTCTAATTCCTCTTCCATCATTTTAGTGGGGTTCAGGAGGGAGCAGATATCAATGCATGCTATTTAGTCAGAATTTAAGCTACCTTTCGTGCAGCTATGAAGGAGACCGTATGCCGCAAGGTTATTGGTTATTTAATGGACTAGAATTGGAGAAGGAAATGGCAGTCCACTCCAGTACTATTGCCTGGAAAATCCCATGGACAGAGGAGCCTGGTAGGGTACAGTCCATGGGGTCGCAAAGAGTCAGACACGACTGAGCGACTTCACTTTCAATGTACTAGAATGGGGCTTCCCTAATGGCTCAGCTGACAAAGAATCCACCCACAATGCAGGAGACCTGGGTTTGATCCCTGGGTTGAGAAGATCCCCTGGAGAAGGGAAAGGCTATCCATTCCAGTATTCTGGGCCTGGAGAATTCCAAGGACTGTATAGTCCATGGAGTTGCAAAGAGTCAGACATGACTGAGCAACTTTCACTTTCACTAATGGTTAGTACTTAAAATTTCTCCTTGGACTCAGATACATCAAAACTGCCACCCTCACCTGCTGACTTTCTCATTCCCAGTCAAGAAGCCAGGGCTGTGTGTTTCTGAGTAACAGACTTTTCTTCCTGAAAATGCTGAGAATTTACATATTTATAAATACACAAATATATATTTATACATAATAGAATCTATAATGTATAATATTTATGCATAAATATATAAATATTTTCTATTTCAGGATCCTGAAACATTTTTTCAGGAATGAAAAAAAAAAAACAACCAGCGAGGTGAGTCCGACTGTTTTCACCACCCCCCCATGGTAGAGAAAGGCAGCTCCAGTTGCCTGTAACTATGGCATCTCTTTCTTTTTCTCTTTCTCTCTCTCTCTTCACTGTGATAATCTCTGGGAAGGATTCTGAGTGGCTGGTTTGGATCATGCACCCACCACAGTGAGAACCTGGGACTGGTCCAGCCTGGCTTAGCCTACAAGCTGAGCATGGATCTGTCAACACCAGGGGATGGGGAGTGATGCAATGCCTCTGGAGGCAAGGGCAACAAAATCTGTATACACGACCGCAATGCACAACGGGTCTTTCTGAATATGGCATCACCACTGCAAGATGCAGGCATGGAAAACAGACCTGAGATGAGCTGATAATTCCCATAAGACATACCCACATCTGTGTCCCTGGAGCCTGTGACTGTTACCTTAATAGCAAACAAGAGATGCACAGATATGATTAAGGATCCTGCGAGGGAAGATTACCCTGGATCACCTGGCTGGGCCATTTAGGCTGGGGGTAGTCCTGCTGACACCCTGAGTTAGCGCCATGAAAGTAAGTCTGAATTTCTGACCTCTACCAAGAATAAACTTGTGTTGGTTGAAGCCACCAAGTTGTATGTTGTTACAGTAGCCGTAGAAGACTGATACAGATTTTAAAAGGTCAATAATCTCTGAAAGCAAAGCAATCAAGAGGAAGGGAGTATACTCGGTGGAATGGGAGCTAACCAGTAACGAGATGCCTTGGGAATCCTTAAGTGCCGTCACTGTAGATCAGACACAATCTCAAAGCCTCACAATTTTTCCTGATAGCATGGGGTGATGATACCTGACTCACAGTATCCCACTGAATAATTGAAAAATAAGAAAAAAATAGAATTGATATTGCTTTGTAAACTTAAAGGTGCAATTAAAAATGTACAATAATTACATTTAATAAATTCATCCAAACCATTCTCATACGTTGAAAGACAAGTTCTAGTAACAGAGGTCACCTGGCCTTTTGAAATGTAGGACAGTGACACTCACTCGAACTCAATGGATGAAACATGAAGGCTTTGGAATTTGGCTAATAGGAACCTGAGTTCTGGGGAAAGAACTGATTTATTTTCTTCATCTAAGGTGAGCAATTTCAACCACCTAGTCAAGCTCCCCCATACATTTCAAACTAAATGAGTTTAGATACAGAAGCCTAGACACAATACATCACATCTACCAAGCATGATAAAATGCAACTTGGAAAGAAATTCACCCCATTCAAATGGCAATGTCACTGTTCCAAACATCTGCAGAATGACTCTTGGAGAATTTTTTTCCAAAGGGAATTTTACCAGTCAAACAAGCAAATAAACATTTCATTACTTCAAGCTAAGACTTTGATTTGGCTCTAAAATGTTCCCCAGCATAACTTCCTACCTTATTCACAAGACTTGGATATCAAAGTGTTTAGGAAAACTTTAAAAAATGAACACTATCCTCAAAGGACCAATATTCAGTTCAGTTCAGTTGCTCAGTTGTGTCCGACTCTTTGTGACCCCATGAATCACAGCATGCCAGGCCTCCCTGTCCATCTCCAACTCCTGGAGTTCACGCAAACTCATGTCCATCAAGTTGGTGATGCCATCCAGCCATCTCATCCTTTGTCATCCCCTTCTCCTCCTGCCCACAATCCCTCCCAGCATCAGGGTCTTTTCCAATGAATGAGTCAACTCTTCGCATGAGGTGGCCAAAGTACTGGAGTTTCAGCTTCAGCATCATTCTTCCAAACACCCAGGACTGATCTTCTTTAGAATGCACTGGTTGGATCTCCTTGCAGTCCAAGGGACTCTCAAGAGTCTTCTCCAACACCACAGTTCAAAAGCATCAATTCTTCGGCGCTCAGCTTTCTTCACAGTCCAACTCTCACATCCATACATGACCACTGGAAAAACCATAGACTTGACTAGACAGACCTTTGTTGGCTTTTGAATATGTACATCTCGGCTTTTGAATATGCTATCTAGACCTGTCTCTTATACACATCTCCTGCTGACTTTCTCATTCCCAGTCAAGAAGCCAGGGCTGTGTGTTTCTGAGTAACAGACTTTTCTTCCTGAAAATGCTGAGAATTTACATATTTATAAATACACAAATATATATTTATACATAATAGAATCTATAATGTATAATATTTATGCATAAATATATAAATATTTTCTATTTCAGGATCCTGAAACATTTTTTCAGGAATGAAAAAAAAAAAACAACCAGCGAGGTGAGTCCGACTGTTTTCACCACCCCCCCATGGTAGAGAAAGGCAGCTCCAGTTGCCTGTAACTATGGCATCTCTTTCTTTTTCTCTTTCTCTCTCTCTCTTCACTGTGATAATCTCTGGGAAGGATTCTGAGTGGCTGGTTTGGATCATGCACCCACCACAGTGAGAACCTGGGACTGGTCCAGCCTGGCTTAGCCTACAAGCTGAGCATGGATCTGTCAACACCAGGGGATGGGGAGTGATGCAATGCCTCTGGAGGCAAGGGCAACAAAATCTGTATACACGACCGCAATGCACAACGGGTCTTTCTGAATATGGCATCACCACTGCAAGATGCAGGCATGGAAAACAGACCTGAGATGAGCTGATAATTCCCATAAGACATACCCACATCTGTGTCCCTGGAGCCTGTGACTGTTACCTTAATAGCAAACAAGAGATGCACAGATATGATTAAGGATCCTGCGAGGGAAGATTACCCTGGATCACCTGGCTGGGCCATTTAGGCTGGGGGTAGTCCTGCTGACACCCTGAGTTAGCGCCATGAAAGTAAGTCTGAATTTCTGACCTCTACCAAGAATAAACTTGTGTTGGTTGAAGCCACCAAGTTGTATGTTGTTACAGTAGCCGTAGAAGACTGATACAGATTTTAAAAGGTCAATAATCTCTGAAAGCAAAGCAATCAAGAGGAAGGGAGTATACTCGGTGGAATGGGAGCTAACCAGTAACGAGATGCCTTGGGAATCCTTAAGTGCCGTCACTGTAGATCAGACACAATCTCAAAGCCTCACAATTTTTCCTGATAGCATGGGGTGATGATACCTGACTCACAGTATCCCACTGAATAATTGAAAAATAAGAAAAAAATAGAATTGATATTGCTTTGTAAACTTAAAGGTGCAATTAAAAATGTACAATAATTACATTTAATAAATTCATCCAAACCATTCTCATACGTTGAAAGACAAGTTCTAGTAACAGAGGTCACCTGGCCTTTTGAAATGTAGGACAGTGACACTCACTCGAACTCAATGGATGAAACATGAAGGCTTTGGAATTTGGCTAATAGGAACCTGAGTTCTGGGGAAAGAACTGATTTATTTTCTTCATCTAAGGTGAGCAATTTCAACCACCTAGTCAAGCTCCCCCATACATTTCAAACTAAATGAGTTTAGATACAGAAGCCTAGACACAATACATCACATCTACCAAGCATGATAAAATGCAACTTGGAAAGAAATTCACCCCATTCAAATGGCAATGTCACTGTTCCAAACATCTGCAGAATGACTCTTGGAGAATTTTTTTCCAAAGGGAATTTTACCAGTCAAACAAGCAAATAAACATTTCATTACTTCAAGCTAAGACTTTGATTTGGCTCTAAAATGTTCCCCAGCATAACTTCCTACCTTATTCACAAGACTTGGATATCAAAGTGTTTAGGAAAACTTTAAAAAATGAACACTATCCTCAAAGGACCAATATTCAGTTCAGTTCAGTTGCTCAGTTGTGTCCGACTCTTTGTGACCCCATGAATCACAGCATGCCAGGCCTCCCTGTCCATCTCCAACTCCTGGAGTTCACGCAAACTCATGTCCATCAAGTTGGTGATGCCATCCAGCCATCTCATCCTTTGTCATCCCCTTCTCCTCCTGCCCACAATCCCTCCCAGCATCAGGGTCTTTTCCAATGAATGAGTCAACTCTTCGCATGAGGTGGCCAAAGTACTGGAGTTTCAGCTTCAGCATCATTCTTCCAAACACCCAGGACTGATCTTCTTTAGAATGCACTGGTTGGATCTCCTTGCAGTCCAAGGGACTCTCAAGAGTCTTCTCCAACACCACAGTTCAAAAGCATCAATTCTTCGGCGCTCAGCTTTCTTCACAGTCCAACTCTCACATCCATACATGACCACTGGAAAAACCATAGACTTGACTAGACAGACCTTTGTTGGCTTTTGAATATGTACATCTCGGCTTTTGAATATGCTATCTAGACCTGTCTCTTATACACATCTCCTGCTGACTTTCTCATTCCCAGTCAAGAAGCCAGGGCTGTGTGTTTCTGAGTAACAGACTTTTCTTCCTGAAAATGCTGAGAATTTACATATTTATAAATACACAAATATATATTTATACATAATAGAATCTATAATGTATAATATTTATGCATAAATATATAAATATTTTCTATTTCAGGATCCTGAAACATTTTTTCAGGAATGAAAAAAAAAAAACAACCAGCGAGGTGAGTCCGACTGTTTTCACCACCCCCCCATGGTAGAGAAAGGCAGCTCCAGTTGCCTGTAACTATGGCATCTCTTTCTTTTTCTCTTTCTCTCTCTCTCTTCACTGTGATAATCTCTGGGAAGGATTCTGAGTGGCTGGTTTGGATCATGCACCCACCACAGTGAGAACCTGGGACTGGTCCAGCCTGGCTTAGCCTACAAGCTGAGCATGGATCTGTCAACACCAGGGGATGGGGAGTGATGCAATGCCTCTGGAGGCAAGGGCAACAAAATCTGTATACACGACCGCAATGCACAACGGGTCTTTCTGAATATGGCATCACCACTGCAAGATGCAGGCATGGAAAACAGACCTGAGATGAGCTGATAATTCCCATAAGACATA
This sequence comes from Oreotragus oreotragus, assembly GCA_006410675.1. Lineage (NCBI taxonomy): Eukaryota > Metazoa > Chordata > Mammalia > Artiodactyla > Bovidae > Oreotragus > Oreotragus oreotragus. The sequence continues at coordinate 29,580 of SJYX01022598.1, forward strand.
CCCACATCTGTGTCCCTGGAGCCTGTGACTGTTACCTTAATAGCAAACAAGAGATGCACAGATATGATTAAGGATCCTGCGAGGGAAGATTACCCTGGATCACCTGGCTGGGCCATTTAGGCTGGGGGTAGTCCTGCTGACACCCTGAGTTAGCGCCATGAAAGTAAGTCTGAATTTCTGACCTCTACCAAGAATAAACTTGTGTTGGTTGAAGCCACCAAGTTGTATGTTGTTACAGTAGCCGTAGAAGACTGATACAGATTTTAAAAGGTCAATAATCTCTGAAAGCAAAGCAATCAAGAGGAAGGGAGTATACTCGGTGGAATGGGAGCTAACCAGTAACGAGATGCCTTGGGAATCCTTAAGTGCCGTCACTGTAGATCAGACACAATCTCAAAGCCTCACAATTTTTCCTGATAGCATGGGGTGATGATACCTGACTCACAGTATCCCACTGAATAATTGAAAAATAAGAAAAAAATAGAATTGATATTGCTTTGTAAACTTAAAGGTGCAATTAAAAATGTACAATAATTACATTTAATAAATTCATCCAAACCATTCTCATACGTTGAAAGACAAGTTCTAGTAACAGAGGTCACCTGGCCTTTTGAAATGTAGGACAGTGACACTCACTCGAACTCAATGGATGAAACATGAAGGCTTTGGAATTTGGCTAATAGGAACCTGAGTTCTGGGGAAAGAACTGATTTATTTTCTTCATCTAAGGTGAGCAATTTCAACCACCTAGTCAAGCTCCCCCATACATTTCAAACTAAATGAGTTTAGATACAGAAGCCTAGACACAATACATCACATCTACCAAGCATGATAAAATGCAACTTGGAAAGAAATTCACCCCATTCAAATGGCAATGTCACTGTTCCAAACATCTGCAGAATGACTCTTGGAGAATTTTTTTCCAAAGGGAATTTTACCAGTCAAACAAGCAAATAAACATTTCATTACTTCAAGCTAAGACTTTGATTTGGCTCTAAAATGTTCCCCAGCATAACTTCCTACCTTATTCACAAGACTTGGATATCAAAGTGTTTAGGAAAACTTTAAAAAATGAACACTATCCTCAAAGGACCAATATTCAGTTCAGTTCAGTTGCTCAGTTGTGTCCGACTCTTTGTGACCCCATGAATCACAGCATGCCAGGCCTCCCTGTCCATCTCCAACTCCTGGAGTTCACGCAAACTCATGTCCATCAAGTTGGTGATGCCATCCAGCCATCTCATCCTTTGTCATCCCCTTCTCCTCCTGCCCACAATCCCTCCCAGCATCAGGGTCTTTTCCAATGAATGAGTCAACTCTTCGCATGAGGTGGCCAAAGTACTGGAGTTTCAGCTTCAGCATCATTCTTCCAAACACCCAGGACTGATCTTCTTTAGAATGCACTGGTTGGATCTCCTTGCAGTCCAAGGGACTCTCAAGAGTCTTCTCCAACACCACAGTTCAAAAGCATCAATTCTTCGGCGCTCAGCTTTCTTCACAGTCCAACTCTCACATCCATACATGACCACTGGAAAAACCATAGACTTGACTAGACAGACCTTTGTTGGCTTTTGAATATGTACATCTCGGCTTTTGAATATGCTATCTAGACCTGTCTCTTATACACATCTCCTGCTGACTTTCTCATTCCCAGTCAAGAAGCCAGGGCTGTGTGTTTCTGAGTAACAGACTTTTCTTCCTGAAAATGCTGAGAATTTACATATTTATAAATACACAAATATATATTTATACATAATAGAATCTATAATGTATAATATTTATGCATAAATATATAAATATTTTNCCCAAAAAAATCAAGTCTGACACTGTTTCCACTGTTTGCCCATCTATTTCCCATGAAGTGATGGGACTGGATGCCATGATCTTCGTTTTCTGAATGTTGAGCTTTAGTAGTCATTAAAGAAGTTTCAGGAACCTATACAAAAGTTAGAGCGGATATTAATTGTCTCTTCATGATCACTCAGGCACAACCACTCTATGAAACATTGAATCAGATTAAAGCTTTTCGCCACATAGGTATCATCAGGAGATTTTTGGCCACTGCTACCTTTAAGTATATCAGTACTATTTAATATATGCCAGTTGTCAACTGAACTGAACTGAATTGTCAAAACTGTGATGGGGTCTGAGATTTCACCCTACTTGCAAGCTACCACGTCAGCCTGACAGGTTCATGGCTGCTGTCTGAAGTCAGAAAGCACCCTGAGCATCAGCTTCTTGTTGGTGCTGCTTGCCGCCCTGCTACCACGGGGGCAACACAAGGGGCCCGGGGAGATGCTGTGTCACAGCTGAGGAACCCCAGCTATGGGACCCCTGAATTTTTACTGTGTGCTCTAAGCCTGCCTCACTTTTGTTCCGACTTCACACATCTGTTATCACAGAGAAAGAAACAGTATCTCTGTCTCCCGAGGCTGTGTGATATGGAGACCTCCTTAACAAGGCAACCTAGAATGAAAGCACAGGCAGTGTCCTTTGCTCACTAGACACTCACAGGGAGATCCTTGAGGAGTTGTCTCCTATCACTAGTATGTTCTCATCAGTATTATTCAGAAATCAGTGTATTCCATTAAAGGGATTTGATTCCATTTTAACTTTCTTTCAATATTTATTGTATATTAAATAATACTCTGCTAGCTTTTTTGTTAAGTGATACATTATTTTTTGTATTATTTATATAGTTATGTTATTTTGCAAAATGCGTAACTCATTTTCTGTAACACACAAATGCCTAAAATGACATGAAAAGTGAAGTCAGTTCGTCCCTCAAGTATTGATTGACAATGAAGAAAATTCTATTTACTCGTTGGCCATAGAGTAATGTCTGAAAAGGTGATGAAAACATTCTTAGATCAAGAGTTTTAAAAAAGTTTCCTAGAACGTTGACCAGAGAGGTGTTGAAGGTTATAGACTGGGAGAGAGCAACGTCATCATAATTCAGAGCTGCTCTGCATTCTTCACTGTTGATAAAGGGTCTGCTTTTAAAATTCGTGTTATCTATTTAAAATCTGTTGCTGTGTTCATGGAGCAAAAGTACAGTAGTTACGGATCCTTGCGTTTCCTGTTGACAGAGAAACTTACTTCACTGGAAGTGAAATTTGGCTCATTTCAAGTGAGGTGCAGTTCATAGTCAGAAACCCGTTCTCTAAATGAAGGGTTCTGTTTTGTTTTTTAAGGAAAAGTTGCTGTTTCCATTCTTTGAACGATGGGGATTGGGTTTGTTAAGGTTACTAAATTTGAGGTTTCTTCCTTATACACACTCAAATTGCATTTTGAAAGGGGATACTTTGCATAATCCCAGGGAACCTGCTGAATATTCTTTTCCATTCAAGGATCACTTTCAACTTTTTGGCATCATTCTGTAACACACCAGGAGTTGAAACAGTGATGATGGCCCCTGGTCCCAGCCTCCTTTCGTCTCTACTGGGAAAAGAGCTGAAACGAGTCAATGATTTGGTGTTTGTTTCCTGTGGCTCTAGGTTTGCGTAGTTCATTTGCAAGCAGTTTAATCTCTTGCATTTGCTCTTTGTCAGACAGTTGTAATTGGACAGAATGCCCCATAGTTTTCTACCTTATCTCGCTTAGCATGTTTAGGAAACCTGTTCTTTCTCACCCATATACTTTAGCATCTTCTCACCAAAGATCAGAAGCTGACAAATGTAGGTCGTCCAAACCTAGCTATTCTTTGGCAAGAGGAATAATACACTTCGAGCTAGTGTCGGGATTAAATAAAATGATACATGTAGAATTCTTAGGATGAAATGAAATAATGTGTGTAGAATTCTTAACCCGATACCCAACATATTATAATCCGTGAATAAACAGGAATTATTTTTGCTTTTTTTTTTTACTTGCAAACCAGGATGTGAGGTACATATTTCAACATTTGGTCCATTTTGCCTGTTAACTTCTTTTTTCTTTATCTCACCCTTGGCTGCACCATGATCTTCCTCTTTGCATGTCTTTTTCTGTTTCCCTTTTTTATGCCTGACTTTTACTCAGTCTCTCTTTCTTTCCCTTCAGATAAACCGAGAAAACTGGTGTACCATTGAGCCGTGCCCTGACGCAGCATCTCTTCTGGCTCCCACGCAGAGCCCAGGTAAGTGGGGATTCTCCATCTTCTGGTTTACTTGAATAACTACATCCAAAATGTCCCTCTTGCAGAGCCACCATCCCACTCTGATGCAGAATGTTGGCGATCTGTCCTTCATGAGCATTGATGGGATAAGTGAGAAGAGTGTTACGTGATTTGGGTTTCTAGGCCTTTTATTTGTCTCACAGCTGAAAATGAAGATGTAATTACCTAAATTTCATTTTAGTAGTAAGTTTCCACAGGTGGCTTTATAGTTGATTAATTCATCTGTGAAGGCATATGTGCTGTGCATTTATGTACATGTGATAATGGTTTCTTAATATAATAAAACTATAAAAACATGTTATTAAGGACTAATCCCAGGTCTCCTGATTTTGGCTGCACATTGAAATTACCTGGGGAGCTTTAAAAATATACTGATGTCTGGGTCTTACCCCCTAGCGATGCTGATTTAATTAGGCTGAGGTGAGGTCTGAGCATCAGATCTCTAAAAGAGCCTTTGGTTCCTCTGCTGTGTAGCCTAGGTTGAGAATCATAATCTCTGGAAATACTGTCATCAGTTGAGGCTTTCCTTAAGCACCCACGAGGTACTGGTGACATTAGATAAGGGTAAAAGGCCCTTAAGGCCTTGGTGGTTAATGACACAGTACATGTTTCGTGGTTGTTAGGAGTCCTGACTTCTCACCCAGGTTGAGCCACTAATTGACTGTGACGCAGGGTTTGTTCCTAAAGTCTGTGCTCCATTGTCTTCCATCCCTGAAGCCTACTGGCTTTCCTTAAGGGAAGAGGCCAAATGACTGGTGAGTAACTCAGGTACCCTATGCCTTTTCTTGCAGCTGGGAATTTGCATTTTGGGCTCTTGAGTCTGCGTTACCCAACAAAACCTCTGTTAACCTTTTCAGTTTTTCCTGACTTGCTTTAAAAATTACTGAGTTCTCATTTACTGGTCTTTTTAGAAACAGGTTAGCTGTGCATATATGGCAGTGGGAAGAAATTTAGGAACAATATGATTCAAATCCTCTTCCTAAAGAGAAGTTTCCTGCTGATTCTCATCCCTCTGACTTTGCTCCAAAGAAAGTGTTGAAAACAAATATGAGAAGAGGTGTTTTTTTTTTTCTGTTTTTCTCTCATACATAAGTTAAAGAATATTATCATACTGTTGTTGTGTTTAGGGTCTCCAAATATTGTAAGATTGACCTTGTTCCCAGATGTAGCTGACCCATTCTCCATCTGATCCCCTAGAATCTTCTACTGGAAAGTATACTACTCACTCTGTTTCAGTTCCTTAGCTGTTACAGACTTTCTCTAGAAGTGCAGTTGCTCTCAGCCACTCAAGCTGTGAAGTTGTCTGCCCTGTAGAGGTTGCCTCACAGTTAGAATATTCACAGGAAGGTCCTCCGTGAGCCACAGTTTATTTTTACTCCTTTAAAGAGGTGAATTTGAACCCCTGAGCATTTCCTCCAGGGCATAATCTTAAATATCGTTGACTTTCTCCATACTCCAGCCCCCTGAAAGACTTTGCTTATTTTGAATCTTTTTAAACCTCCTTTAACAAAATCCTGAATTATGCTCCTGGACTTGAGGCCTGAGATTATGATTGTAGGCATCGTTTCTTGTGAATTCCAAAGATGTTCAACTACACAGGTTTCTTTCTTTTGCTTTTCTTCTCTTTTGCAGCTCAAGAGAACAATAGTGTTAGACTAAATAAGGTAATAACCTGTATTTAACGCCACTTTGTATACTCTTCAGGCTTCCCTAGAGGCTCAGATGGTAAAAAATCTGCCCACAGTGTGGGACATCCGCATTCGATCCCTGGGTCAGGAAGATCCCCTGGAGGAGGAAATGGCAACCCACTCCAGTATTGCCTGGAGAATCCCATGGACAGGGGAGCCTGGTGGGCTACGGTCCATGGGGCTGCAAAGAGTGGGGCCTGACTGACTGACTAACACTTTCACTTGCTTTCACTTGTGTCGCCTTCAGTCCAGGATGAATGCACGCTTATTTAAGTAGAGATAAGTGCATGTGGGTTACGGTTAACGTCGTTCAGCAAAGCCCAGTGAGCTGGCTGCTGCTAAGTTTTCCTACCCTTCCCCAACTATAATTTGTTTGCACATGTAAAATTTAAGCCTGAGTGACTTAATAAGCACTTTGAAAGTGCACATTACATTTTGCTTGCTTTTAGAAAGGTGGTGGCTCAGGGCACAAAAGTAAGAGATCTATAAACGGGTCATAAAATAGGACTGACCCACCGCAAAGTGTCATGTCCTCACTGGACATTTGTCAGATCACAAGTAAAGGGTGAAGTGAAGTGAAGTGAAGTTGCTCAGTCGTGTCCGACTCTTTGCGACCCCATAGACTGTAGCCTACCAGGCTCCTCTGTCCATGGGATTTTCCAGGCAATGGTACTGGAGTGGGTTGCCATTTCCTCCTCCAGGGGATCTTCCAAACCCAGGGCTCGAACCCAGGTCTCCTGCATTATAGACAGAGGCTTTACTGTCTGAGCCACCAGGGAAGTCATGAAGTGTTAACCCCATTAGGTGTGTGTATCATATTATGCTTGCTGTGTGCCAAGGCACGGATATCCATTAGTAAGTGTATAAATTCTTTCTCATCATCACTACAACTATTTTAGGGAGGGACATACTATCCTATTTCATTAGTAAGGAGAATGACTTCTTGCCTGGGGGTCTTTTAGTAGTCAGATCTGGATTTAAGCCGTACCCACCTCACTTTATCTAAACCCTGTGCAGGTTGTTCCTGTTTATACCTTATGCTCCACCTTATGGATTAGGAAGAAAGATTCCATCCATTTTGAAAACCTGCCAGTATATGTGAGATGAGGGTGTCTGCACTTCCATCTGTGGGGGTTTCATTAGCCTTCGGGTCTTCTTCTCTCCCGTTTTCCTTGTTTTTGTCCTCTTCCCTCCGCCCCAGCTCGACAGTCAGAGTTGTATCCCATCCCAGACTCAGGATCGTTCCCTTGGTGAGGTGTTCCTCCCGGGACTGAGTTTGGATCTTTCCTGTGAATTTTCCGTTAGAATGTCTTGAACTGCTGCGTTTTCCAGTCTGGAATTTGGACGTGGTCTGTTTGACTGCCAGCTGGACAGTGAGCGGCTCAGCGTAGTTGCTGTGACAGCCCTTTCTGCTCTTGGGCGGCCCCCTCCCCTGCTCTTTTCCCCTCAACCACAGAGTGGAGTTTTTATTTTTCCAAGTGGGGAAAGCCGAGATGGTGGAGGGTGGGGGGAGCAAGTAGAAAAATCACAGCCACCGACTCCACCTAAGTTAGTACATACTCTAACTGTGAGAGGAGGGGAAACACCCAAAATTCTAGAATACCTGTGATTTCCAGGCTTTTAAAAGCAAGGCTATTCCCATTGAACTAACACACACAGAAACAGTTTGGACCAAGACTGAAATGGACTACTTTTCTACTTTAAACAGAAACATTTTCAGATTAATCTTTAAGCCCTGCCTCAATTCCTGTAGCATGATTTGTGTATTAATATTTCTGTGTTGAAATTGCCTCTTAATATATTCATTTCTATCCCAAGATTGTAAACTGCCCCCTACCCTCCCCCACACAAACATAAGACAGCTCTTTATTTGGATAATCTCCAGTCAGATGCTTCACTAACAGAAAAAGTAATTTTGTTGACAAGTAATTCATGACCTGTATCAGTGCAGTGCCTTTTTTACCTTGTCTTAGATTCCTGGTTAATCCAGGGGTGATAATTTTTTAAATAAATTTATTCTTTAATTGAAGGATAATTGCGTTACAGAATTTTGTTGTTTTCTGTCAAACATCAACATGAATCCAGGGCTAATAATTAATCACTTAATTAATGATCACTTATTAGTTAATTTAAATAAGAAAACCTTTCTGTTCTCATCTCTGACACCGACATGTACACACGCAGTTACCATCTAAGCACATGTGTGATGTGCGTGCATGCTCAGTTGCATCTGACTCTTTGCAGCTTCATGGGCTGTAGCCCGACAGATTCCTCTGTCCATGGAATTCTCCAGGCAGGAAGACTGGAGTGGGTTGCCATTCCCTTCTCCAGGGGATCTTCCCGACCCAGGGATTGAACCTGCATCTCTTGCATCTCCTGCATTGGCAGGCAAATTCTTTACCGCTGCGCCACTTACGAAGCACACTGTCTAAGCATAGACTCTAAGAATTAAAAGAAACACTAGCATCATCTCGTTCAGCCTCCACTCCCTCTTCTGTGTAGACGGTTTTTTCAAGACCTCTTGCCACAGGCACGCGTTCTTTGCTCCAGCCCTTCTAGTGAATGACTGTGATGCCTGATGACTTCAGGTGTCTGTCAGCCTGTGGCCCGGAAGCCTAGTTACAATGAAGCTCTGCTTTCAGTGGGCGAGCCTTCAGCCGTCCTCATACACATTTTCTTCAAGCTCCTCTGCAGCCTGAATGTGTCTCGGGCATTTCCACTCCTGTGACCTCATTGCCACGTTTACCAGTGTTTCAGTTTGATTTGTTTAGGCACAGACACCGCCGTAGGGGTGCAGCGCTGGTGGCCCCGCTGGCTGTGGCCAGGCCGCCCCCATGCTGGACTTGGGTACACTGTCTGTTACGCTTGTGCTTTGTCTGTGGGTTTTGTTTTGCCATCACCTTGTGCTGTCAACTCTTGAATTTCCTTTCAAGCAAAGCCTCCAGGTCGAGTTCTCGTGAACTGCTCGGCAGCTGGGTTGTCTGCTCTGTCCCTCATCACTTAGTAGCACCTGAAGATTTGATAAACTTAATGTGTTTTCCAAGTCACACATCATGCCAACTAGAATGGAATCGCTTCATCTTTCAAAACTTCCTGAAGGAGGCTGATATCTTTCTCGGTATCACTATGTACCAGTGTTTTCATTTCTGTTGTTACCAGGTCGCATGTCCCTTTTGAATACAAATTTAAGGGAGAGAATGAGTTAAATACTAAGCTAATTGAGGTATACTAAGCCTTTTGAATTTTTTGAGGTACCAGTACAATATTTCTGTCAAGGTCCCCCTCTGTCTGCTTCCCCAGAGTTCATATCCTAGTTGTTGAACTGAAAACAGATTCTAGATTATGTATTTTTCTTCATCACATTATTCATCCAATATCAGATCTATCTAGGACAAGTTAAATAGTTATATTTCAATTATTGCATAATAAAATCTGTAAGTTTAACACACTGGTATGCTTATTAGTTATGCTTCCTCTTTGTCTTTCATCTTAGTATTTTGATAAAGTAACAAGTTTCCAGAAAGAACTTAAGTCTCAGAACAGAAATTGCCCGCAAACCCTATTACATAGTTTCCTAATGAAGAACTTCAGATTTTGGTGGCAAAAGAAATAAATTCTCTAATTACCAAGAGGAAAAGATGTATGTTTAAATACATAGGTGTTATTACAGTTCTAAATCACTTTTTTTTTTTTTCTTTTTTGTGCCCATGGTTTATATGACAGACTCAGGTTATCAACAGAATTGAAAGCTACTAAATTTATGTCCTTTACAGCTTCTTAATTGAAACATGTATATTATCATATGTGAAATAGATCGCCAGTCCAGGTTCGATGCGTGAGACAGGGTGCTCAGGGCTGCTGCATTGGGCTGACCCTGAGGGGAGGGATAGTATGGGGAGGGAGGTGGGAGGGACGTTTAGGATGGGGAACACCTGTAAACCCATGGCTGATTCATGTGAATGTATGGCAAAACCACTACAATATTGTAAAGTAATTAGCCTCCAATTAAAATAAATAATTTGTTTTAAATGAAAAAATATAGAAAGGGAAGGAGATTGGGTAGTCAGTCAATTTAAAAGGCTGATGGCTGGAATGAAAAGAAACTGATTTTTTTTTTTTAAGCAGTGTTTGAATCAATTTTCTTTTTCAGAATGTGACAGCTTCCTGGATGTTGGACTAGGCCAAGAGTGTGCCTCAAAACCAAGTGTCCTTAAAAGAGAATCTGGGAGCGATTCTGACCTTTTTCACTCGCCCGGTGAAGACGTGGACAGCATTGTCTTCTCCAAGGTACCGTCGGCCTCAGTGTGTGACTCCGGCTAGCCATCATTTCTTACGTGATCTCAGTGACTTGTAAAGGCTCCCTTTTGGAGAATGAAGCTCCAGGTGGCTGGGCCTTAGAAAGAGGCCTTGACTACTTTCTTTTCTATAGAATCATGGCTGGTTCCATGCAGGTTGTGAAGCTCACACCGAGCCCTAAAGAAATGGACGTTCCTTTCAAGTGAATTAGAAGTCAGATGACAGTGACTACTTCTGAGGGGGCAGGAAGGACCACAGGACAGACTGTAAGATGTCATGTGTATAAGCTCACCACAGCGGCCTAGCTGGGTAATGTGTTTAGGCCTGAGGCTCACGGCTGAGCTTGGTGAGGTCAGCCCTCCTCATTGCCTACTTAATTGGAACTTTCTAGATCTCTGCTTGGGAATCCAGCTTTCTCCCTGGTGGAAAGCCAAACCCATCCACATGAGTCACTTCACGGTTTCATAGCATTTGAAGCTCCAAGGCATGCTCTCTTAACTTAGGTTTGTGTCTAGTTGCAGCCAGGTCTGTTTTGTCTCCCAAGGATAGAGGCCTTTCCTGTAGCCAGGCCAGCGCACGGTACTGTTAACCTGCTGCAGGGGGTTGTCTTAACAGAGAGCTGGGGAGGGGCAGACACACAGCGGCCGTGCCGATGCCCTTGTGAGGGTGCGGGAGCTCGTGAGAGAAGCGGCAGGAGGTTGGGTCAGTGGCTCATCAGGTCCCCAAGGCAGGCTGATGGTGCTGGGTCTAGAGCTATGCCAGAGACCTTCTGGGACTCTGGTCCGACCGCATTTGAGCCTCTCTGACCATACCTGCGCTTTCCCTGCCTTCTGCTCAGTGACTCTCATGTGTCCGCTGGGCCTCCCCTATACCCTTGGCCTCTTTCCACAGGGGGCCTTGGAAAGATTCAGGGACTTCAGCATTCCTGTCATCATTCCTCATAGAAGGGGGGAAAAGTAAGGTAGAAAAGTCCACTAACTTGACAGAGCTATCCTTCTCTGAAGTTGTTTACAGAGAAGAACATCAATATGATCTCTTTATTTAACCAACAGAATTTAGGTAGTTTCCAGGGTGATTTTGAGGTTTGCATTGCAAGGACTCCTAAAAATGTCTGCTTCTTCCCAAGGGGAATACCGTTCTCTAGGTGCCTGTCTCTCGAAAGGCATTGGTGAATACATTAGATATCATCTCTTAATCCCAGTTTTAAGATGGAATCATTGGTAATCACTCACACGGGGCCCTGGATATGTGAGGATTTGTTCAACATTTATATACGTGTGACAGTTTTCTCAGTAAAAAACTTTTTAACCATTGTAAAGTTTTCTCCATGAAGAAACACTTGCTTGAACCTCTTAGGTGCATGCCAGCTTGCCCTGAATGTTGCCATCTCTAGGTTGAGTGATTTTCTTAGCTGAGGAGAATTAGAATTGACTGTATGTTACTTAATTATTCCAACCTGCCAAAACCATTTAGGTTTTGTTCATAAAAAATGGCCAGCGCTCGATTTTAGTTTTTTCCAGGACAACAGCACAGATAGCATTTTTAAAAGTTGAAACGTGTCCCTGACTAAGCTTTGGCCAGCATCCCGTGCCGGGGTTCCTCAGGAAGTCTAGCAGTGCTGGAGACACGCTCTCCCCTTCGCGCTCACACGAGAATGTCTGCAGGCCAGGGGTGAGGTCCGGAGGGCCCTTCCTCAGTGTCCCCACGCTGCCACGGCGCTTGGGAGACGCACTTTCCTCTTGGCGCTCACATGAGAATGTCTGCAGGCCAAGGGTGAGGTCCGGAGGGCCCTTCCTCAGTGTCCCCACACTGCCACAGCGGTTGGGAGATGCGCTCTCCTCTTGGCGCTCACACGAGAATGTCTGCAGGCCAGGGGTGAGGTCCGGAGGGCCCTTCCTCATTGTCCCCATGCTGCCACAGTGGTTGGTGACCAGGAAAGGCTTTGCAACCACGTTTTCTCTAACATTCACAAAACCAAGGGTTCACATGTGCAAGGAGAAGGAGACAGACAGGCTAATGCTTCCAAGGTGCTTCCTTCATGTGAGGCGCTGAGCAGAAGTTTTTTACATAGGTGACCTCATTTCGTGCTCCCAGCAGCCCTGCAAGGCGGGTGGTTTTATCCTCATTATACCCCTGAGGAAGCAGAGGCTCTGCTGGGTAAAAAGGTTGACTCAACATTACTCAGCTAGTAAGTGACAAAACTGAGATGTGTTGCTGGGCCCAACTCTGAGATCCACTCGTTGATTTTGCTTTCATTCTCCACGCACCTGCTTTAGTAACCAGTGCTGTGTACAGAAGCGTGGCGGTGGTGGCAGACAGGCCATCAGCTCCTTCTGTAGAGGCCTTCCCCTGTGGCCGTCTGCGCAGCGTTTGCTGTGAAGCATCAGACCCTCCCGGAGTCTCTGCAGGCTCCAGCCCTCCCACACTCCTTCTCTAAAGACTAATCTGTAGGCAGGCATTGCACCATCGTTTTCTGTGAACCATGAGTGGTGTGTTAGGTCACTTCCTGCAGCCACTTGTGTGACTTTAGCCTCACAGAGGGCTCTTTAACATCAGCCCACAGTGTTTGTCAGAACTTTCCACCTTAACCTCATATTTCCACTTGGCATGCCGGCCTCCTGGCAAATATGACTCTTTGGTGAGTGTTGCGAGCTTCATGTTTTTTTCTGATGGATATTTGCTGGTTCCTGAGGTCTTGGCTTTTCTATAGATCAGTAGCATAAAAATCTAATTTTTGCTTTTAAAGTGAGAAGAAATCCTAGGGTTCTTTCTGGCCCTAGCTAAGAAAGAAAATGTGGTTGTAAAATACATGATCTGGGCTACTCTGTTACCCAAAAGGACAACTGAAGTCCACAGACTTACACTAATAGTTGCTGCCTCTTTTTCCCAAAAGTAAAGCCCTTACACCTTGGTTTTTTGTTTTTGTTTTTTTTTTTCGAAATCATAAGATAGTACCCACAATTGATTAAGAAAAAGCAAAGTGACTTCACCAACATGCTAGCTCTTAAAGGAAAATCCTTTATTTCGTGTGCTGTCATTTGCTCTCAAATACTTAAAACATCAAGCCAAAAATTTACCTTACATTTTTTAAACTTTCAGATAAAAGTAAATATATTTACAGAATCCAGATTAGGAAACCTGTAAACTCTTAAGGCACAAGGGTTGAAATGATTGTAATTTCAGAACTGTGAAGTGGGGCTGATGCTTGCCATCAGTATAGTGCATGAATGGATTAAGTGATTGGCACATACTAGGCATTTAAAATATATGCTTTTATTTTCAAGGCACATGGCCAAGTGCTTGAGTATACTATAACATAATAATTTTATAAGTATTTGAATAAATGAATGAAAATTAAAGGACTAGTATTTTGGTCGTGGTAAGGGTGATTCCTTCAGGTGTAGTAATAAGATATAAAGTGCATAGCTATTTCTGCTGCTGCTAAGTCACTTCAGTCGTGTCCGACTCTGTGTGACCCCATAGACGGCAGCCCACCAGGCTCCCCCGTCCCTGGGATTCTCCAGGCAAGAATACTGGAGTGGGTTGCCATTTCCTTCTCCAATGCATGAAAGAGAAAAGTGAAAGTAAAGTCGCTCAGTCCGTCCGACTGTTAGCGACCCCATGGACTGCAGCCCACCAGGCTACTCCGTCCATTGGATTTTCCAGGCAAGAGTACTGGGGTGGGGTGCCATTGCCTTCCCCGATAGCTATTTCTGGATCTCTATATAAGCGTGTATAGTGTTTATACCTCTCCATATACATATCTGTATCATACCTGCATGGTGTAACTCTGGTTAAGAAAGCCAGTCAGGCATTTTTTCCCCCAAATAGTCCATTTTAAACATTTTGAAACAGAAAAGTGGGAAGGACTCTGCGGTGAACACCCACCACCTGGACTCCACAGCTGACCTTCTGTTACCCGCTTCGTTGCTTAACTGTGCATGTGTCCCTCATACTTTCCGTTAGGCCGTCTAACTTCTTTAATGCACTTCAAGGTTATAGATGTCAATACAGTCCTCTTCTCAACACTTAGAATTCAGCATTTGCTTATAAGATTTTTTTTATAATATTTACATGAAATGAAGTACACGGTCTCGAGGGTACCATTCAGTGACTTTGCTCCCAACTTTATTGAGTTATAATTGACAAATAAAAATCATATTTTAGGTGTATGAATCCTAGCTGAACCTAGAATCACCTGGAGAGCTTGGAAAGGGAAATAGATGAAGAAAAAAAGAGTCTGGTCCCTCAGAAATTTGAGTTTATTATGTAACCAAGCTTCAGGTTTCTCATCAGATGCAAATAAGAGTAGCTACTAAATCAGACAGTTGTGAGGATTAAAAGAAATCATACATCTTAATCTCTTAGTAAAAGCCTCACAGTGATGAGTATCTAGTACATAATTACCATTCAAATTTATGTAATAGTTATACTGCACATATATTTAAGAAGTAGATTCTCTCAAGCTTTTTATAAACATCATTCATTTTAGACTTCTGCTGCTGCTGCTGCTGAGTCACTTCAGTCGTGTCCGACTCTGTGCGACCCCATAGACGGCAGCCCACCAGGCTCGCCCCCCCACCCCCACCCCGCCCCCGCCCCGTCCCTGGGACTCTCCAGGCAAGAACACTGGGGTGGGGTGCCATTTCCTTCTCCAGTGCATGAAAGTGAAAAGTGAAAGTGAAGTCGCTCAGGCGTGTCCGACTCTGTGGGACTCCATAGACGGCAGCCCACCAGGCTCCCCCGTCCCTGGGATTCTCCAGGCAAGAACACTGGGGTGGGGTGCCATTTCCTTCTCCACGCTCAGTCGTGTCTGGCCCGCAGCGACCCCATGATCTGCAGCCCACCAGGCTCCTCTGTCCATGGGATTTTCCAGGCAAGAGTACTGGAGTGGAGTGTCATATTTTAGACTTCTACGTTAACTTTTATTTACGTGATTATTTTGTAATTTCATCTTCCCTAATTTATTTTGCTTTAGATTAAATAAAACCTAAGTGTGGTTGGGTCAGTCTGTCGGCTCAGCCCTGCTCTTGAAGCCGGAAGGCCAGTGGTGGAAAGAGCCGCCGCCCTCACACCTTCTGTGCCCAGAGGGCGTTCTCTCCAACACCTAGTGGGTTTTTCTAGCCTGATCACCACTTGCAGATATTCATAATTTTATTAACCCCAAGGAAAGAGAAGCTTATGGTGGAGGTGATAGTTTCTGTGTGTGTTCCCTCCTGCTATGTGCAGGAGGAAAAGCAGTTATGGAAACTCGAGAGAGGACGAACTCGTTTGTCAGCCTCAGGTACAGACGTGGTCTTCGTTTCCCTGTTTAGCTGGCTTTCCTGCATGCGTGTGTGTTGATCTCTCAGTCGTGTCTGACTCTGTGTGGACCCATGGACTGGAGCCCACCCGTCTGCTCTGTGCGTGGGATTCTCCAGGCAAGGATACTGGAGTAGGTGGCCATGCCCATACATGATGCCATCCACCCCTTCCTTCCTGTGTTTACATTTTAGCATCTCTTCTACTTCTCTGGGTTAGGCAGCTTTAGTTTCCTAGGGCCGCTGTAACCAATTACCACACATTTGTTGGCTTGAAACAGTATAAAACTGTTCTTCCATAGTTCTACAGGCAGAGGGTCCTAAAAGCCATGTATCCGAGGGGCTGCTCTCTCTTCTTACAAGGATAGTACTCCTTTGGGATTCAGGAAATAGTCTCATATGAAGTATGACCTCATCTTAACAAACAACATCTGCAAAGACCCAACCAAATAAGGTCACATTCTGAGAAGGATGTGAATTTGAGGAGGACACTATTCAACCCAGTCCAGTGAAAAAGCTAAGACATCCTAAAAGTGTCTTCTGAAGTAGCTGTTCACGACCATTTATATTCTTCCTCTCAATGGAGAGTGGCCCCAGGAATAGAAACTGTAGGATGCCCAGATCACTCCTCACTAACTTGAAAGGAGTCATCGACAATTTAATTTTAAACCAAAACTTACCCTATTTTAGAATCTACTCAGTATAGTTTTATTTTACTATAAGATATAAACATATGGCCCAGTGTGGCCCAGTAAAAGGAACACTGAGGATTTCTGATACAGACTCTGAGATCTTATTTCTTACAGGGTCTTTTTGTTTTTTAAGTGATGAAGATAATAATAGAACAGGGTGTTTTTAAAAGTTGAAATCAGCTTGCGTTCAGATCTTGCCTCTGCTGTACTTGGGGGAGCCCAGGATACAGGCTGGGCCTCAGAGTCCTGACTCTCCAGCCCCTCGCATCTCCCTCAGTCTCACCCCTCACTGATTGTTTAAAGAGCAGTTAAGCTGGGAAGCTGGATTCTAGAGAGTAGAAAGAAAAACCTCATATGAGCTGGTGAGATTCAGCCCCAAGGGTATAAAAGATTGCTTTGAGAAGGTAAAGAGTGCTTTTGAAGTGTTTTATTAAGACTTTAAAGAGTCAGCCTCTTTAGTATAGGAGTTATTTTCTGTTTTCAAGACTAAGAGGGCTCATGCTGCTGCTGCGGCTAAGTCGCTTCAGTCGTGTCCGACCCTGTGTGACCCCATAGATGGCAGCCCACCAGGCTCCCCCGTCCCTGGGATTCTCCAGGCAAGAATACTGGAGTGGGCTGCCATTTCCTTCTCCAGGGCATGAAAGTGAAAAGTGAAAGTGAGGTCGCTCAGTCATGTACTGGAGTGGGATGCCATCGCCTTCTCTGAAAGGGCTCATGAGTTGCTATAATTTTTAAAATCTGTCTTGAAGAACTGTAAGTTTCTTTACTCCTAAATTAGGGAAATACTGTGAAGAAGGGGGCGGGGGGTGGGGGGAATCACGATGTCTGTTTCTGTTTCCTGCTCCCTGCCCCACAAGAATGCACAGGAAAGATGGAAAGACAGTACAGTGCCCTCCTGTGTGGCTGAGGGGGTGAGCATGCATCTTTTAGACACGTTACTTACCCTCTGTTTTTTGGATGCCACAACGCTCACCTTTCCCTCACCCATCACATGATGTGTTCTGGTGCTCTTCAGCAGGTAGAGAGTGTCAGTCCGCTGGATCAGAGTGACACAGTTCCTGGAAGGCTCTAGAAGCTGGCCAGGGGAAGAGCACCATCACTTTATCAAAGACTAAAGGTCTCATTATTTTAGGTACAGTTTGGCTTGATGACACTCAGCCAGCACTCAGTTGAAGGAAAAAAGGAGGGATACATGTCTTGCATTAGGTATGTGTGGCCCAGAATTTGGACATTTGTGGCAGACTTTAGGTGGGATCATAAGCTGTTCTGCGCATTTGAAAATGCCACTGAAAATAGACTTGCTTTTTGAATATAAACTTCAGTATATCACTGTTGTAGCCAAGCACACTACCTTGTTTTTAGTTAGGGCTTGTAAAAAAAAGTTTACCTTTACATGGTATGAATTTAGAGTTTTCATACATCAGAACCCTCAGAGACATAGGTTCCCTTCATTTCAGTTGATAGTATTGACTGAAAATAACTGACTGGAATTAGAGCATTTCCTCTGCAAGAAAGGGAAGACAATATATTTCCCATTTTGCACCTCTAGTAAAAGGGTAGAAAGAGGATGGACCTGGACCGTACCTTTACTGGAGGCTGTTTGAGGCGATCTGTGATTGTGCTTTAAGAAAGAAAGCTGTTTGCAGCCCGCTGTGATGTTGCCTGTCCTACCCCCTGTAGAGGCACTGACCCAGTGGTGAGCAGCCGAGGCCTCTCGGTCCTGCCGTTTCCGACCATGCCTGCTTTCTCTCCGCTGCAGCCCGAGGAGGAGCAGCTGGCCTGCGACACCACTGGATCCAGCTCCTCCACCGATGACACGGCGTCCCTGGGCCGACACTCATCTCATGGCAGTGATGTGTCCCTCCCCCGGATTTCCGGCTTGAACAGGTCCAGAGACCCGCAGTGTCTCAACGGCTTCTTCAGCCATGGGCTGGGAGCCGAGGGTCGAGAGAGCGAGAGCGAGCCCGCTGGCTCAGGTGAGATGGAGGAGGAGGAGATGGACAGCATCACCGAGGTGCCCGCGAGCCGCTCGGCCCTGCGGAGCTCCATGCGCTCTCTGTCCCCTTTCCGGAGGCACAGCTGGGGTCCCGGGAAGAACGCAGCCAGCGACGCAGAAATGAACCACCGGAGGTGAGGCAGCGGGCTGTTTGTCTTGTCTCAGTGTCTGCTTGCTTTTGATTTGGTGTTACCGTTAGTTTTCAGGAGACACCATGGTATAGAAGAAAGAATATAGGCTTTCCTATAGTAATCAGGAAAATCTGTGTGCCAACTCCAGCTCTGAAACTTACTACCTGAATAACCTTGGGCAAGTTACCTGACCCTTCTGAGCTTTAATTCTCTCATCTGTAAAACACCTGCCTTTCAGAGTATTTGTAAGAGTAAAGATTACAATGAAATATGTAAGTCACATAGTGAGTAAACACTGGTGTAACGTTTGTTTAGGCCAGATTTGTTCATAAAATTGAGAGGTTAGAAAATTTGAAGGGAATAATTTCATGTCAATTTTGAATTAAGAAATAAACTTGAAATCTTACAGTCTCAACACAAGTGTTTTCACAGTGCTTCATAGGATTTGCCATCTGTTTCTAGTGTAGAAAGTTTTGATACAGTCTGCATTACCAGCACTTAACTGTTAAAGAGATCATAGTCATTATTGAATTGGTACTGTTTTTCCACATATCATTCAGCCTGGGGGTTTCTTGTGGCACTCGGTGTCATCCTTTCAGTTTGCCAAGCAGGCTATGTGGAAATCTGGATTTCGTTTCTAGCCATTGGCTGCCTAGATGAGTTTAAGTTTGAAGTTTGAAGAACAGGTCCCATGATGCCTACTCCGAGGCTGCCTTCTAAATGAGGACAGCCAGCCAGGGGAGGAGGCTGACAGTTGTAAAACAGCTGATATAAACAGTTCACCTGGAGCGGTTACTGGCTTTTTTTGCTTTTAAAAATTCCTTGACCTCCTAATATTTTGGCTCAGATTTCATAGCTGTAAGTGCATGTAATCTGATTACATTCATTCACTCATGTATTTTTTTATTCGGCTAACATGTATTAAGCAGAGTAGGCATTCCTAGGTTCTGGAGGCCCCAAGGTGAATGAAGACCTACCTTCATATAGTACCTTACACCCTCCTGATTTGCTACCCTGTTCAGATTCTTTTAATAACACATTGTCTCATGTAATTTTCCCATCCTTTTCATGTCAGGTGGGATTATCCCCATTTTTGCAGGTGAGACTACATGGGTAGTTTAAACCATTTACCCAGTGTCAGTGGAATCCAGGTTTCCAGTCTCCTGGTCAAGCAGTCTTTCTACAACTCCATTTTATTCTGGAATACAGTTCAGGGTGCAAACCTCAAAAATAACATAACCAGTTGCTGTATCTGATGGGCAATTATCATGTATTTGAAATCTTAGCATATGTAAAAAGCAGTTTGTAAAAGCTTTCCTTCCCAGCTTTGTTCAAGTTGTAATTTCTTTCTTTCTTCTTTTTTTTTTTTTAAAGCATTCATATGGGAAAATAAGGATGGGGAAATGATCCCTACAGGCAGAATTCTCTTCCTGAGGCAAGAGAATCTGCTTGATGGGATACGCATGTCCTAGATGACAGCAGCATTGAGAAAGGAGGATTCCTTTTATATGGAATCTGTTTTCCTTTTTTAAACCACGATGGATCCCTTTGCCATGCCTTTATTTCCAAGCTAGATGTGACTGTATGCATCATGTCGCTCCAGTGAGGAAATTGAAGCTCAGATTAAAAGATTTGCCCAAGATTACATGGTGATTTTAGGATAGCTACAATTAGAACCCTATCACCTAAACTGCTTGTATCTTCAGCCTATATAATATCATGGACTCTCCTATTTGCAGTTATCATTCAGAATTGCCTGGTACCACTGTCCTAGTACCTCTGGGGATAATGGAATGAGAGTTAGGGGTCATTTTCATCAGTTTAACTAATTTTTACAGTATTACCTGCGTAGAGAAATACCTGAATTTTAAAGTCTTTAAGAAAATCCTGTTAAAGTTATTCTTGGATGGCCTTTATTAAAAGTCCTTTTGCTTTTATAGTTTAATAAACCTCACTCCTGGTAACCTGACTGTTCCCTCCATGCTCCAAGGAGTTAAAGTAGCCCTTCTCCAAAATTATCAGGTCTTTTTGGTGATGATGTTTCTCTTATTCCACATTCTTTCATTCCCTTACTCCCAAACCATTTCTCTTTGGTAATTGTCTCTTCCTAGTGTGATGCTTGTGTGTTTCATGCGTTTATATCCATTTTGTTTGACCTGGACACTGACCTCTTCCACCATTCATTTTCAGTTCAATGCGAGTTCTTGGGGATGTTGTCAGGAGGCCTCCCATTCATAGGAGAAGGTACAGAGCTCACTAACTTGATGGACTAACTGTTTGCCTCTGAGCTTATTTTACTAACAAGCATCTCATTCTGCTTCATCCACAATTAAACAGTCTAATTTTAAATAAGTCCTGTCTGCTTCAGACAAATAAAATATAGGTACTTATTAATTGCTAATGTCCATCCTGTATGAAATGGTTTCTCGAATTTGAAGTTTTTTTCTATTCTAATTTTATTTTTTTTTTAAGTTAAAAAAAATTATTTTTTCCATCTTGCTTTTTTTTGGTATTCAGATCACTTTGATAATAGAGTCTCCCCAACTTTATCTAAGAAGGAGTCTAAGAAGTGTCTGTGTGCATAGGTAATGGACCCTGGGGAGTACTTTTTCTTTCTTTCCCAAGAAAAGGGGGAGAGGAAGAACTGAAAATAGAAGTGTGCTCATGTATGTAGCGGGCCCTAAACTATTTTCAGCGCATTCTTCAATAACGTGATGAAAGCCTTTCTTCCTCAGCCACTTGGGAGTCTCCCGTCCACTGTTGATGTGGTCCTGATTTCTCAGGGCTCCTCTCGGTCTTTCAATCCCATACTGATTTTTGGTCACAGAAAATTTTGAAGCTAAAAATTGCAGTGATTTATCAGGTGAAAAGTCACTTTTAATCGAAAAGTACTGATTTGCTTTAATTTTTTCAAATGCTGAGTTTTTGTTTTATCAGTACGTTTCCTGTACAGGAGTCATTTGTGACTTTTCCAATTTTTGGAAAAAAATTTAGAAATCTGAAAACGATGGTTTGATTATGGTTAGGAGATACATGTAAAGAGAGATTTTAAATTATTAGCTGAGGCTGTCTTTTTAGGAAGTGGGCAGATAATGATCTTTGTTGCCTACCTGGTCTTTTTAAATGGGTGTTTCCTTTAATTTCAGATTTTAGGCACACAGTTGAGCTCAAGCACAATGTTGTCACGAATCTCAGATAATCATAAGCCTGGTTATGTTTGTCTCCAGGAGAACAAGTTATTAAAGGCCTTTTTCAGTAGAAGTACCCAAAACCTTTAGAGATCTATTTGTCTGACTCTTCTTTACACTCTTCAGTGTGGACTTACTAAAAACATGCCCTGGATGACCCTGGAAGATGGCCCGTTGCTGGATGCAGCCCAGGTTTCCGTGTAGACACAGCCCGTCATAGCCATTTCAGTGACAGTTTCATCCTTTCTCTGTATGAAGAACAGGAGTTACAATTTTAAATTTTGTGTTAAGCCTTAGCTACTAAAGTGGAAATATTTCAGCAAGTGTTAAAACATAGGGCATCAGGATACTTTTTTTAAATCTGGAACTATCTAAAAGCTAAAGAACCATGAAATGTTACTCTCCCCCAGCTGAGGAATTGAGGAAATTAGGATGCTCTGAAAAATACTCTTACTGTTGTGAAAGGAGTTCCTACGACCCTAGGGCTATCTGCAGCTTTCTCACTGGATCCTTAGGTTTTTCTGACACTCCTTCTGTCTCCCTGGTATTCATCCTCTTTATCCTAAGTTTCATCCCAGTCTCTCACATCATTATCATTTTCTGAGAGTAAAGGGTTGTTTAAAATCCATAGAAAGACATTGTTTAATTTTTAATGAATGATAAATTGGCATGTATATTCACTTTCTACTTTCTATTTTTTTCCACATTCTGTTTTTAGTAAATTGGCCATGTAGACATAATATGCCTTGCCTTTTTACTAACAGCTTAGAGGTATAAAATCAAGTTAATACTTTTCAAAGAATAGACTTGTGAATCTCATGTGTGTTTGTAAACTGTATAAGGGCTTGCTTCCCTGAGTGAGTCTGGTCTTGCTTAGCAGACTTGTAGAGGCATGTCTCAGCTGTGTACTTCCACACTTTTGTACCTGTGAGCTTTGTACTGTTAATATAATCTGATTTAAATATGTTACCTTTTAATTTATTTTTAATGGTATTATTTTAAAGATTTACTTTTAGAAGATCCATAGGGTTAGCTCATATTTATTCTTCCATCATTTCCCTTGTTTTTTTTTTTTTTTGTCTATCAAAACCTTCCGCTTGTCAGCACAGAGTTATCAGCTGTATGTATTCAAGACAAGGTGGTTTTTGTTTTTTGGGTTTTTTGTTTTTTTTGTGGGGTTTTTTTTAGCTTTCTTTTTGTTTGTTGGTTGTTTTTTTTGGTGTCTGCAGGTCTTCCCATTGAAGGTTCAGGGAGCAGATTAGTTTTATTGTTATCTCCCTTGCGAAAACAAAAGGATGACACTTAGAACTTTAAGGCTGAAATAGTAGCAGTGTGTATTTTTTTTTTAATAATAGTTTTTATTAATCAAAAATCCTGACCTATGGATGCAGCTCCATTTACAGAGTACCTGATACTCTGAGTTGGTTCTTTTTTGTCTGCTTATGTTCACTTATCATTTCCAACCCCAGATTTTCTGTTCCTACTGCATGAAAATAAATATAAGTGCTGAGACAGTCAAGGAAATAGATGACCAAATGGATTTCTTTTTAATCTTGTGGGAAAATAGATACATACCTAAAATTATGGGACCCCTTGGTCAATACTATAAAATTCCCTTTCAAGGAAAGACATCCCTTCATTATCATTAAAATACAATGAAATAGGACCATTGTTATATGCTTTATCTTTAGCATCCAAGCCTGGTGAATAGGGTTTGAAGGTGGATGTTGATGTTGGGTATCATTATGAAAGATATATGAATTTTCTGGCTTAGAGTCATCCTTAATGGAAACACAGGGAGGAAAAAAAACCTGACAGCCTAACCCAGTGCAATTTGTCATCATTCCTTTTAATGAAGGATTAGAGATGCTATGGTCAGGAGACGATCAAGTGGATTTTTTGTTGTTGTGTTGTTATATGCTTTATCTTTAGCATCCAAGCCTAAATAGGTGGAGGAGTGGTGGGTGGCATAGGGAGAGTGTCCCCAGTAGTGGGGTTGAAACACTGCTATGAGCATGCCCAGCCAGGAAGCCACAGGGAGTGTGGGTACTCTGTTCAGGATTTGCTAGGAGGAATTCTGGGGTTTCCAACACTGAACTTGTTAACCTGTAAAGAGTTCACGTAGTCATTTCTAACACATTATATAGATGGACTTCAATAGAAGAACTGTGTTTTTTGTTCTAGCCGTTTTCTAAATTCTAAGTCAGTGTTACATTCCTAATTTTTTGCTGATCAGAAAATCCATCTGTCTCTAACTGTGTCCCTTCTTTTTAAACCCAATAATCCCATCCCTGTTCCCTCTTCCATTTCTGTCTATGCCTTTGATGTCATCCCCAGTATGAGCTGGTGTCCCTCTGGTGCGCAATACTCTGCTGCCCTGAGTGCTGATTTTAATTACAGAAGGTATGGTATCATCATGTGTGCAGCCACCAAAGAGGGGGTCGTGAAGCACAGCACCGAGCTTTCGGCTTTGGACTGGCTGTGTGTGGCTGGAATGCGTATGGCGGCCTGTTCTGTGAGCTCGGTGTTGCGTTGCCTCTGCTGTGGGCAGCCTGTCCAGTTCAAGGGGTGCCACCTCGGAGCTGGATGGTGTCCCGATGCGTTCTGCGTGTCTCAAGTGGCTGTGGATTCGGGTGTTTCCTGCACAGGCTTGTCTCCATGCTGCGGTAGACCCCTTCTCTTTGTTTTCATCCATCCCAATTCCCAGCTCCTAGGCATTAGCACATCCTGAGGAAAACAGTAACAGAAACAAGGCAGCTACTAAGATGCACTCATTTCTTAATTACGCTTCCAAACTGAGTCATCTCTTTAGATTCTAAGCTATTTCTAACACATTATATAGATGGACTTCAATAGAAGAACTGTGTTTTTTGTTCTAGCCGTTTTCTAAATTCTAAGTCAGTGTTACATTCCTAATTTTTTGCTGATCAGAAAATCCATCTGTCTCTAACTGTGTCCCTTCTTCTTAAACCCAATAATCCCATCCCTGTTCCCTCTTCCATTTCTGTCTATGCCTTTGATGTCATCCCCAGTATGAGCTGGTGTCCCTCTGGTGCGCAATACTCTGCTGCCCTGAGTGCTGATTTTAATTACAGAAGGTATGGTATCATCATGTGTGCAGCCACCAAAGAGGGGGTCGTGAAGCACAGCACCGAGCTTTCGGCTTTGGACTGGCTGTGTGTGGCTGGAATGCGTATGGCGGCCTGTTCTGTGAGCTCGGTGTTGCGTTGCCTCTGCTGTGGGCAGCCTGTCCAGTTCAAGGGGTGCCACCTCGGAGCTGGATGGTGTCCCGATGCATTCTGCGTGTCTCAAGTGGCTGTGGATTCGGGTGTTTCCTGCACAGGCTTGTCTCCATGCTGCGGTAGACCCCTTCTCTTTGTTTTCATCCATCCCAATTCCCAGCTCCTAGGCATTAGCACATCCTGAGGAAAACAGTAACAGAAACAAGGCAGCTACTAAGATGCACTCATTTCTTAATTACGCTTCCAAACTGAGTCATCTCTTTAGATTCTAAGCTCACAGATTGCTCATCATTACATATTCTTCTCTCAACTAAGCAGCCAGATTTAATCACTTTCAGGATTAATGTTGTGGTAACCGTAGGATCAGGCTTTAGAAAAAATTCATAACAGAAAACTAAATTTCTTCTTCAATTAGTCTGTCTTCTTACCCTTGCTATTGAAAATGAGTTTTACAGAGACATTTACTTGGAGTTAGTCATGATTTCTATCATCATATTGAAATCAGAATAAAATCCATTGTTTAATTTATAGAGGCATATGGTTTCAGTTCATAGTAAGTGATTCATAGGAAAAAAGGCAAATAGAAACCCTTCTAGACTGGCATACTTGAACTTTTTCTGTAGCAGTTAACTTTGAGCAGAGGTAATGAAAGAGCTTCATTATGCCTTCAAACACAACTCCACCTGCTTGTAACTGAGGGCATGGTGCTCTCCCTCTGCATTCTGAGGTCCAGTGGTAACACACGTGATTTATTCTGGCTAGCATCCCCAAGGATGAAAGCTGGCCAACCTTTCTCCATAGCTGCCTCCTCACAAAAAATGCTTTTCACTCTGCAGACCACAGTCTTTATTCCAGGGATCCCATTTTCCATACCAAACCTTAAGTTTGCCTTTTTTCCCCACCTTGTCAGTATCAAGGAAGAAGATATTAAACCTCTCTTAGACACAGTAACTTTTCAACTTTTGCCCTTTATGGTGTCCCATGTGCCTGTCTGCAACTAACAATTCTCAGGAAACCTGCCAGAGCGGTGCTTTTGGGGCAGGTGTGCACAGATGGTAACGCGCCTATGTAATGTGTGGTTTCTGGGGTGGACGCATGCCTGTGAAGTTAAAAAGGTCACCTAGACTGTTGTGGAAGGTGAAGTTACACATGTTACCTGGATTGTAGTTGAATGTGAAGTTACAAAGGTCCACTTGACGGCTACAAGGGCAAGTCTGGATCTTCCCTATTTTCCTCCATAAAGTCACTTAATGTTCATATTTTCTCTGTGCCATTTAATTTGGCATTGGCAGGCTTCAGAGTCTGGCAAAAATTGATCACATCAGATCAAGGATAAAAAAAATGCATAAATAAAAGATCTATAGATAATACGGTTTATCCATATGGTATATTGAAAAATGTCTGAGAAGATTACTTGAAGTAGTTCAACGTTTGAGTAAATTGAATGAGGTTTTTTTTACAAAAAAAGCAAACCAAGTGCAGTATATTCTCAGCCAGCCAAGATCTAGGGGGGCGGGTAGGGGGCACTCATTTGGCCAGGCCCTTGCAGACAGTTTTGCCAGGTGACAGAAAGTTACAAGCAAGGGAGACACAAATGCAGGACCCTTGTATCCTCCTTCCTTTCTGAGTCTCAGAATGAATTGACTCTGGTGTCTTGTGTTCAGTTTCAGTCTAGAAGGCTTGACAGGAGGAGCTGGTATTGGAAACAAGCCGTCTTCATCTCTAGAAGGAAACTCTTCAAACACCAAAGAACTCAGGCACCCTTTTAGTGGCCAGGAAAGGGGTGACTCTCTGGTGTCGCTTTCAGAAGAGGATCTCGAATCAGGCCAGAGGGAACATAGAATGTTTAATCAGCAGGTAAGGCTGAAAGAGGTGTATGTTGCTGATTTGGGGCGAAAAGGTTCGTTTCATTTCCCTAAATACATCCTCATATTAGGAACAAAGAAGGCAAGACTTATGTTCACATGAGGTTAGTAGCTATAATTACACATATACTCAGTGTTGCAAACAGCAGTTTTTAGCATTTAATGCTACTTGAAAGTGAAAGTTTCTCAGCCATGTCCGACTCTTTGCGATCCCATGGACTATACAGTCCATGGAATTCTCCAGGCCAGAATACTGGAGTTAGTAGCCTTTCCTTTCTCCAGAGGATCTTCCCAACCCAGGGATCAAACAGATCTCCTGCATTGCAGGTGGATTCTTCTTGATATTCCCAGCTGAGCCACAAGGGAAGCCCAAGAATACTGGAGTGGGTAGCCTATCCCTTCTCCAGCACATCTTCCCGACCGAGGAATTGAACCGGGGTCTCCTGCATTGCAGGCAGATTCTTTACCAACTGAGCTATGAGGGAAGCCCAATGTTAATTAAAGAATACCATTAATCTGCATAGATTTAGATATTTCAGCAAAGCAGACTTTTAAAATTAAGAAGGTATTTTAAAACTAACATCTGGATTAACCTCTGAGAATATTCTGGGATACACTTCCAAGTGAATTTTTTTCTAATTAAACAAAAAAGTTAAAATGCCAGTCTCTGAGTAGATGGCTTTCATTTTAGGTAGAAGTATAAAGCATCGTTTCAAACTAAACAAACAAAAATTTAAACAACCTGTTCTTCGAATCGATGACTAAAGTTTTGTGTAGAAATCTAGTTTTTTATTACATCCTGCTACATAGCAGTGAAGTGACCAAATATTTTAAACCTAGCACTAGGCAATTTAGTGATGAATGTTTCACTTATGGTCGTGTGAAGGTCCAACGGAAATGAAATTGAAGGCCTAAAGGAATTTTGCCTGCCCTTGTCCCCTCTTCGTGCCTTCTTGGAAGTTAAGAAAAATAACAAGAATATGGAGAATATAGTTATTGAAGTAGATGTGTCTGTTTATTCAGCCCAGCGGTAACAGAAAAAGAGGGAAAAATAGGACACAATAAATTTGGTGACTACAGAGAGCATCTCTGCAAAGTACGTCTGAAAAACATGTTGCATCTTACGTGTACAGAGTCCTTTGGAAAGCACTTGTAGGACCGGGTGAAATATCAAAACTTGAGTTTACTTAGAGCCAGTAAATCCCCTCAAATTCTGCGTAAGCCTTTGTGTGTGAGCAAGTCAAGCCTATTTAAGTGACTTGCCTGAGGCTCCATAACTGGCTCTTAGCTGAACGGTATTAAACTCAGAATGGCAGGCTTTTAGTCTCCCTGTTCCTTTGAAGTAGATGACATCTGATGAGGAAATGAGAACATTTCCGTTTTCTTACTCATGTTTATGTGATAACCTTCTCCGGAGCTGATGTGCCTGGGAGTCTGAGTGATGGCCCTCTCTTTCAGTGAGTGGTGTCTGTGTAAGTGGCCTCTCTGAGTCTGTCGAGAATGAAGGGTTGGCCCTGTAGCACCTGGTGTGCTCAGCCTGCCCAGGGCTCTGCTCACCAGAGTCTTCGATCACGTGCGCAATCTCAGAGTGGATATATGAGCCGCTTGTATCCCTGATGTGCACAAGTCACCAGCAGCCAGCTTCCTGCTGAAGGTCTCTGCCTTTCAACTGACGTCATTTTTCAGAACTCACAGTTGTATTTGAAACATAGCAACTATTTGCCTCAGACTCCATGGTTACCCTTGGAACAAGCTCTAAATAATGAGAAGTCTTTGGTGTAACTGAGTCAAGTTCACCCTAGTAACAGATTTTCACTGCTTCCCTTTCAGTACATACAGATTTCAGACTGCTAGGAAGGGAAGGAATGATAATTAAAGTTAGTTAGCAATTAGGATGGCCTCTCTCCAAGCAAAACAGGAGGAGTCCCACCATCACCGGGAACGGGTTTTGTTGCAGGATCTTCTGCAGCGGGTCCGATTACACACTGAAGTGGCTGTGAGTTCACCGAGGGAGTTGCAGTTACCCACATGTTCGCATATAAGCAATTTAATCTCAGAAGAGGAAGTGAAAACGATTTAGGTTTCTATCCAGATGCAGAGCCTACTTTGCTTGTATTCTTAAAACCTTTTCTATTTGTATCTCTGTTTCTAACTCTTTAATATCAGAATGATATTACTGGTATCCTACTCTATGTGTACATGATATTTAAATTTTCAAAGGGCAAGCAGTATATACATAGTCTGATAGTTCCAGTGAAGTTATTTTTATCGGACTGTGCATTTAGTAGACATGTATTAAGTGCTTACGAAGTTTGAGACATCCTTAAGGCGTCCTTCTTAGGGAGGATACAAAATGACCATAAGCGGTAGATACTCTAATTGTTCCCATTTTACAGATAAGAACATTGAGGGTCAGAAAAGCTCGATTGCTTCTCTGAAGTTGAGCACCTGTTTTGTGGCCTACAAGGCTTGTGATCTTTTCCTCTGTGTACTGCCTTATTTCCTCTGCTGAGTCGAATGTCAGGTTTTGTACTAACCTAGAAATACAAGAGCATGAACTGAGAACTGTTTTACCTTTATTTCCTTCACAGACATGTCACAGATCTAAACAACAGGGATTTAATTACTGTACATCCGCCGTTTCCTCTCCATTGACAAAATCCGTCTCATTAATGACAATCAGCCATCCTGGGTTGGACAGTGAGTATGCTACTTTTTTCATTAAATATATTCAGAACATTTTCCCTTTCATTTATTTTTTTGCTTTAAGACCCTGTGACATTGCCTTAGAGCATGTGCCTGACTCTTCCCCTGAATGAATGACTGATCATTTACAGAAAAGGGGACACAGAATTCAGTTTGGAGACCTTCCTCCTTTTACTACATAAAAATCTCCTTAACACATTAAATTCATTGTATTCTTGGGCCTAAACCTGACAGACATTATTTTTTAAAACTCTATTTTGAAATAATTTCTGGTTTTTAAAATAGTTGCAAAAAACAGCACTAACACTCACCACATAGTCTTCACCTGGAGCCTCCAGAGTGTTCTTTTAACACTTGTTTTATCCATCTTGCTCCCTTCCCTGGCTTTGTCACTTTCCCTAAAGATTTTTCTGAAACACAGGAAAGTAAGTTACACATGTAATGTTCTTATGTGAAAGACCCTGTCTGGTATTACCATAGTACAGATACCCAAACATTATCCAGTATTTTCTGAAACACAGGAAAGTAAGTTACACATGTAATGTTCTTATGTGAAAGACCCTGTCTGGTATTACCGTAGTACAGATACCCAAACATTATCCAGTATTTTTACCATAGGACAGATACCCAGACATTATCCAGTACTAGTTCCCTGAGCTTTTCAAAAATGTCAAGCTCATGAAGGACGGAGAGAGACTGAGGTATATTTTTACTTAAGCAAATGCCGAAAGGATTACAGCCAAAAGTGATTACTGAAACTATGATCAATGAGCTATGAAAGTTACGTAGAGACATCTGGCATCCACAGGCCCAGAGCGTTTGCAAATCCGAGATGCTCAAAAATATACTTGAATTGGATCCAGATGTTTGCCACAGACAGGTGTCTTTGGGAAGCCCCACTTTTTTTTTATTTTCAAAATAGATTTTTTTTTTCATGAGTAGTTGTAGTGTGGGATTTTGATACGAACATTAAAATTCTCATCAGAGAGAGTATGGTATATTACATTCTTTGCTGAGAGATCATGTATTCAGAAACCTGAAATTAAGGGTATAAAACCGTCCTGCTGTTTCTTCACCGTCTCCTGATATAGAACTCATCTCAAAAGAGTGAGGACAAGTAGCTGCCCTGTGTTAATGGGATGTTCTATCTCAATTCATGACTTGCTAGAGGCCTCATCTTTTTAATGTCCACAGTGGCATTAAGGCATAAATGGATGATTGTATTAACCTCATTCTCATTTTAATATGATTAGTAGTTCAAGTATCAACCTAGCCTGTTGGAAATAAAGGTGCCTAATAGTGACTTATTCGCCAAGATAATAGGCACAGACTCACAGAGTTGTAACTGAAGTTGTTGTTCCTGTTCTTGTTTGGATCTTGGTTTGGTTTCCTTTTGACTTGGCTTTGGGTGAGTGGTTCTGCTGGTATAGAAGGAACATTATTATAACTGAACAGTTTACAGTGGCTTTGAACCCGGACTACTAGAAATGGATAACCCGACAGTCAGCGAGGCCATTCAGCCCCATGTCCCTCCTCCCAGGGCCTGGGGAGGGCCTGCGTCTCTATAGCAACAGCTACCCAGAACCAGCAGAAGGTGGCCAGTGTTCGGTGACACACGAACTCTTCTTATTTTTCCTCCAAAAAGCAAAATGGTTTTTGACTGTGCTTTCAGTTGCTAGCCAGACACTCTGAATGGTGCGGCTACCCCTCAGGAAGCACAGTCCTTGAGCACCAGGAGCTCTGGCTCATCTTGTTGTGAGGACCAGGCAGCTGAGCTCCGCAAGGGGGACTGAGCTCCATGGCGGTGGCCGTCCCTCCCCGAGGGGGACTGAGCTCCGTGGCCAGTGCCCATTCTTCTCCCAGGGGGACCGAGTTCTGTGGCCGGTGCCCGTCCCTCCCTGAGGGGTCTGAGCTCCATGGCCGGTGCCCATTCCTCTCCCCGGGGGACCGAGCTCCGTGGCCAGTAGCCTTCCCTCCCCGAGGGGGACTGAGCTCCGTGGCTGGTGCCCATTCCTCTCCCGGGGGACCGAGTTCTGTGGCCGGTACCCGTCCCTCCCTGAGGGATCTGAGCTCTGTGGCCGGTGCCTATCCCTCCCCGAGGGGGACTGAGCTCCGTGGCAGTGGCCGTCCCTCTCCCAGGGGGACTGAGCTCCGTGGCCAGTACCCATCCCTCTCCCAGGGGGACTGAGCTCCATGGTGGTGGCCGTCCCTCCCCAAGGGGGACCGAGCTCCATGGCCGGTGGCCTTCCCTCTCTGAGGGGTCTGAGCTCCGTGGCTGGTGCCCGTCCCTCCCCGAGGGGGACCGAGCTCCGTGGCCAGTGGCTGTCCCTCCCCGAGGGGGACTGAGCTCCGTGGCGGTGGCCGTCCCTCTCCCAGGGGGACTGAGCTCCGTGGCGGTGGCCGTCCCTCCCCAAGGGGGACCGAGCTCCATGGCCGGTGGCCTTCCCTCTCTGAGGGGTCTGAGCTCCGTGGCCGGTGCCCGTCTCTCCCTGAGGGGACAGAGCTCTGTGGCCCGTGGCTGTCCCTCCCCAAAGGGGACTGAGCTCCATGGCTGGTGGTCTTCCCTCTCCGAGGGGTCTGAGCTCTGTGGCCGGTGCCCCTCCCTCCCCGAGGGGGACCGAGCTCCGTGGCCGGTGGCTGTCCCTCCCCGAGGGGGACCGAGCTCTGTGGCCAGTGCCTGTCTCTCCCTGAGGGGTCTGAGCTGGTGGCTGTCCATCCCTGAGGGGGACTGAGCTCCGAGCTCCGTGGCTGTGGCTATCATGAATAGAGCTTGGAGCGAGAGAGTTCAGCCCTTTCATCAAAGTGGAGGCCACTCCTTTTGATTTGTAATGTACATTTCATGTAGATTTGAATGATGAACTGGCCCTAACAACTTCCCTAAGTGAGCACAGGCTATAATTGGAGGGCTTATCCACTCTTAATGACAGTATTTCTCTTAAGTCTCTCCTCATGTACAATTGAGTTAATTTCCCGACTTTTTTTTATTCTGCTCAGGAAACATAATTTTTTTTTGGCAGATATTAAAATTCTGGCTGTTAAACAGAAGGCTAATAAAACTTCTTTCTTGCATGCTATGCCTCTAAGCCTCAGGGTAACTGGGTGGTTCTTGGTTTCTGCCACACGTGCAAATCTTCACTCCAGATCTCTTAAATACCCTGCATAATTCACCTTTGGTCATGGTCTTCCCTGTTGAAAGTATCAGAATTAAAACCTACCCTGTGGTTTTAAAGCCTAAAGTGTGTGGAACCCTTCAGGTATTTTTATGGTAAGCATACTTAATGGCTGTGTGACCTCGAGTCCTTGAACTATTCAGCAGGGCTAATAATGGGGTAGGGCTTAAATGTGTATTTCTTTTACATTCGCACTAGCATGTTTCCTGGCTTGTGGGAAGCATTTGTTGTCACTGTGGAATGAATGTGTTCATCATCCGGCAGTGTAGGGGTCCATTTTTCTCTGACCAGGATCTAAGCAGTGGTGAAGACCTGGAATATGATCTCTCGTTTGTCTTTAACTGGCTGTGTCTTACAAGCAAACCTGCTTGTCTCAGTACAAATACTTCCTAAACTCAGCATTCTCTCACTACTTCCCAGCTTTTACTTGTGTTCTAGATTCCTCCTTGAAGGAAGTTAGCAACTTTTCCCACAGCCTTTCCCAGCTGTTACCATCTGAGCTTTTCTGCAAACGTCCACTAAACTGTTGCCTGGACTGTCTTTGGGTCACTGGCCAGATTAGAAAAACAGACACTCGGCATTATTCCCAAACTGGCGGGACACTGCCCTCAGAGAGCCGCTCCGGGAAGTGTGTTCGCAGCCTAGGGTTGAGTGTAGACTCCCAGCTTGCCAGGAGACTGATGGTTTAGCATTAGAACTTAAGAATAAGCTTTATGTTTGCGTACACAGAATAAGCCAGTTATTACAGGCAATCCCTTCACAAGTCTGTATTTTTAAACGTGTTACTGCTTGCACCCAGAAGATGCCTACAGACAATAAACTGTGGGGTTGATTGGGGTTCGATCCCTGGGTTGGGCAGATCCCTTGGAGGAAGGCATGGCAACCCACTCCAGTGTTCTTGAGAATCCCATGGACAAAGGAGCCTGGTGGGCTACAGTCCCTCGGGCTGGAAAGTCAGGCACAGCTGAAGCAACTTAGCATGCACACATGCGTGCACTGCTAAGCACGTCAGTGCTGGACCGTGAGGCCTCCTGGGCTTCTTACAGAGGTGTCGTTTTGCCCTTCGTTTCACGTGGCTTGTTAGCACAGAGAACAGTGTCCCAGGGTGGCATTTGTCCTTGGGATCCTTCTCAGACCTTCACTCAGGGTGGGTGAATTGGCCAAGTTCCTGGGCATGCTTTGACGGGAGCGCTCGCTTGTAACTGACCACGAAAGCTGAGTGGGTCTTAAGAACCAAACTGTGGCATTTGATGTATAAAATGTACCAGATCTNTGATTTGTAATGTACATTTCATGTAGATTTGAATGATGAACTGGCCCTAACAACTTCCCTAAGTGAGCACAGGCTATAATTGGAGGGCTTATCCACTCTTAATGACAGTATTTCTCTTAAGTCTCTCCTCATGTACAATTGAGTTAATTTCCCGACTTTTTTTTATTCTGCTCAGGAAACATAATTTTTTTTTGGCAGATATTAAAATTCTGGCTGTTAAACAGAAGGCTAATAAAACTTCTTTCTTGCATGCTATGCCTCTAAGCCTCAGGGTAACTGGGTGGTTCTTGGTTTCTGCCACACGTGCAAATCTTCATTCCAGATCTCTTAAATACCCTGCATAATTCACCTTTGGTCATGGTCTTCCCTGTTGAAAGTATCAGAATTAAAACCTACCCTGTGGTTTTAAAGCCTAAAGTGTGTGGAACCCTTCAGGTATTTTTATGGTAAGCATACTTAATGGCTGTGTGACCTCGAGTCCTTGAACTATTCAGCAGGGCTAATAATGGGGTAGGGCTTAAATGTGTATTTATTTTACATTCGCACTAGCATGTTTCCTGGCTTGTGGGAAGCATTTGTTGTCACTGTGGAATGAATGTGTTCATCATCCGGCAGTGTAGGGGTCCATTTTTCTCTGACCAGGATCTAAGCAGTGGTGAAGACCTGGAATATGATCTCTCGTTTGTCTTTAACTGGCTGTGTCTTACAAGCAAACCTGCTTGTCTCAGTACAAATACTTCCTAAACTCAGCATTCTCTCACTACTTCCCAGCTTTTACTTGTGTTCTAGATTCCTCCTTGAAGGAAGTTAGCAACTTTTCCCACAGCCTTTCCCAGCTGTTACCATCTGAGCTTTTCTGCAAACGTCCACTAAACTGTTGCCTGGACTGTCTTTGGGTCACTGGCCAGATTAGAAAAACAGACACTCGGCATTATTCCCAAACTGGCGGGACACTGCCCTCAGAGAGCCGCTCCGGGAAGTGTGTTCGCAGCCTAGGGTTGAGTGTAGACTCCCAGCTTGCCAGGAGACTGATGGTTTAGCATTAGAACTTAAGAATAAGCTTTATGTTTGCGTACACAGAATAAGCCAGTTATTACAGGCAATCCCTTCACAAGTCTGTATTTTTAAACGTGTTACTGCTTGCACCCAGAAGATGCCTACAGACAATAAACTGTGGGGTTGATTGGGGTTCGATCCCTGGGTTGGGCAGATCCCTTGGAGGAAGGCATGGCAACCCACTCCAGTGTTCTTGAGAATCCCATGGACAAAGGAGCCTGGTGGGCTACAGTCCCTCGGGCTGGAAAGTCAGGCACAGCTGAAGCAACTTAGCATGCACACATGCGTGCACTGCTAAGCACGTCAGTGCTGGACCGTGAGGCCTCCTGGGCTTCTTACAGAGGTGTCGTTTTGCCCTTCGTTTCACGTGGCTTGTTAGCACAGAGAACAGTGTCCCAGGGTGGCATTTGTCCTTGGGATCCTTCTCAGACCTTCACTCAGGGTGGGTGAATTGGCCAAGTTCCTGGGCATGCTTTGACGGGAGCACTCGCTTGTAACTGACCACGAAAGCTGAGTGGGTCTTAAGAACCAAACTGTGGCATTTGATGTATAAAATGTACCAGATCTTCAACACTAAGGGACCCACAAGAGCAAAGATCAGAGTGGGCCTCTGGGCAGCTGGGCAGCGGCGCCAGTGACGGCGGTATTTTATCTCTGTTTTCTGTGCTTAGTCTCTCTCTCTCAACTGGACGGTGGGAGGAGACGTTATTGGAATACATTTAATTTCTTAGGGTAGTTCTATTTGGGGAAGATAATATTTGACAAATTCATCAGAACAGAAATTCGGTCAAGCAAATTGACTTTTTAAAAAATATGTGTTTATG
The DNA here is from genome assembly GCA_006410675.1 of Oreotragus oreotragus. Lineage (NCBI taxonomy): Eukaryota > Metazoa > Chordata > Mammalia > Artiodactyla > Bovidae > Oreotragus > Oreotragus oreotragus. Next base: position 65,163 of record SJYX01022598.1, read on the forward strand.
ACTGCGTGAGGTCTCAGGCAGCAAGCAGGATCTTTCGTTGTGGTGTGTAGGCTTATGAGCTCCTCAGAAGATGGGATCTTTTTTCCCCGACCAGGGGTCAAACCTGTGTCCCTTCATTGCAAGGCAGACTCTTAACCGCTGGACCACCAGGGAAATCCCCAGATTGACTTTTGATATTGGCCTTTTGATTAAAGTATGAGGCTGGAATTTGAGTGCATTTTAAAAATGAATCCTTGTGTTAGCAGAACATCATCTTTCCATACATGTTGGAGATACTCCTTATTCTTAGAAGTAGGTTTTTCTTTATGATCCATAATCGTGTGACAGAAGAAGGGGATACTCTGAGATTTGGGTAATTAAGAGAGGTTACTTTCATTTCTTATATATATGCTTCACATTTGGGAATACGGTAGAGCACACTTTAAAATGGTGTCTTCCTTTTGCACTGGACCACCACTGCTGAAAAAGCCGATGCACGTGAATTTGTGGCGTTCTTTGTGCTCTGTTAGGAGCCGTGGCTGCACCCTTCGGTCTCCCATTGCTCGGCATTTACCTGGGGTATGGAGTGTCTGCTGTGCTGAGTAGGTACAGGGTTTTTTCTTTCATTTTATTTAGGATGTTGACCTTACAGAAAGCCTGACAAAAGGAAATGCATTTATTCATTTGTTAAATTAGTCAAAGGTACCTGTCCTTTGCCAGGCACCAGGCGAGACAGTGAAAGGAGAGGCGTGACCTTCCAGATACGATTTCTTTTCTCCCCACACTTCAGCTCAAGAACATGAGAAGAGTTGAGTGTAGCAGATGATGATATATGTGGCAGTTGAAAGAAACATTGGGTGCTCAGAAGCCCCTACTCGAGGGGTCAGAGAAGCCTAACTGGGTACCGTGCTAAGTCGCTTCAGTCATATCCAGCTCTTTGCGACCCTTTGGACTGTTGCCCAGCAGGCTCCTCTGTCCATGGGATTCTCCAGGCAAGAATACTGGAGTGGGTTGCCATGCCCTCCTCCAGGAGATCTTCCTGACCCAGGGATCAAACCCAGGTCTCCCGCACTGCAGGTGGATGCTTTACAGTCGGACCCACCGGGGAAGCCCTGGGGAGAAGTGATACCAAAGTCAAGACCAAGAGGAGATCACTGGGTTTGTTAGCAGGTGAAAAGCTAGACTGAGGACCCTGGGCTTCTTGTCTGAGGGCAGTGGAGTGGTTTTTGTTAAATCAGCTGATTGATTCTGACACTGCGGAGAGACCTCACTGAAGACTGCTGGGAAGGAGAGGCTGGTAGGTGAGGAGAAGGCTCTTGCAGAGTTCTGATGAGAGCAGATGCTGGTCCAACACAGGTGCAAACCCGTGGCAGTAGAGAAGAAGCTGATGTTCAGAAAATTCTAGAAGACAGAATTAAAAGGGCTGAGTGAGAGGCGATAAAAGGATTTAAGGGTAGTGTCCAGGTTTCTGTCCTGTATGATGAGTTAGATGTTAGGTACCACTCACCAAAGGAAAGAGTAAACGAGGAGGAACAAGTCTGGAGGAAGGGGCTGAGTTGATATATGTGCTTGTTGAGTTTGAGCCGCTGTGGGATGTCTGCCCACAGGTAGGCAGTGAGATGAATGAGGCTTGAATTCAAAGGACAGACCAGACTTGAAAATAGAAAGCTGTGAGTCATCACTGTATCACCTGCAGATTGTACTTGAAGAGGCAACAGTGAATGAGGAGGTTTGGGGTGGGCGGGAAGAGAGCTGATACTGAATCCCAAGGAACACCACCGTGCAAGGCGTCTCCTTACCTTGAATGGCGGTGGGGGGGGTGGCGGGGGGGACTCCAGCTGTAAATGATGGCTGTGAAAAGTAGCGCACTTCCTGTTTTCATAATCTAACAAGTACGTGTCTTTGTTGGATGCATTTTCCTAAGCTGCATTACCATTCTGCATATTGAGAAAGAAAGGTGGAAATGTGAATAGATGGTGCCTGGTGCCTAGAGGCCCAGACAGCCTCCCCTGGCATCCTTCGGGCCAGTGGCATGGTTCTCGGCACCGTGGGTCTGTGTTCTGGCGTGATCCGCAGGCGCTAATGTCTTCTGTTAACCTGTTCCTCAGTGCAGCAGCAGATGCGGCCAGCGCGGCGGATCTCGCTCTCCGTCAGCATCTCACCTCTCCTCCTTAAGTCTAAAACTCTCTTTTCTCTTGGCTCTTCTTGCTCCAGTGATGAGGAGGAGGAGTTGCATAGTAAGTAAGCAACTTTGGCGTCCAGCGGCTGCTGTCCAGGGCCTGACCAGCGCTGAAAATGCCGTAGGCTTGGTACTAAGAGATTGGGCGGCTTTTATCCTCTTGCATGTCACCACTGCTGAATCATTCGCCTTCATGCTTAGCTTTGAAAATGAATTTGGATAAACGAATAAAGTTTTTGTCTCGTACACCACCACTGTTGGCTGATCCAGTGACCCAGTTCCAAGGCCCGAGACGTTGTCTCAAAACAGAGATACCTGTCTTTGTAGATATCTGCAAAGGGCTCCCATCCCACCTTGTGCCTTTTGTAATGCTGCGTACTAACTTCTCGAAACGTTCCGTTCAGTCATGTAAATTTCATTGTCATTGTTTCCCCTTTTTTGTCTCATAGGACAGATACCTAGATGTCCATCTGTGACATTTAAAAGTCACTGTCAAACTTTTTTCTTCTCACCCTTTTCCCCCCACATCTTTGTCAGTTTTTTATTTGTTTGTTGGCGGGGCGGGGGCGCTGTGCTGCATGGCTTGTGGGATCTCAGTTCTCCAGCCGGGTACTGAACCCGGGCCATGGCAGTGAAAGCTCGAATCCTAACCTCTAGGCCACCAGGGAACTACCCCAGACCATTTCTTTAAGAATACCTTTTCTTCTAGATTAAACTGCATGAATTAATTGGTTAGAAGAAGTTCCTTTGGAACTTTTAGTTTTCAGTCCTTTCACTACACTGTAGGTTTCAGGTTATTATATCATTACTTAATAGTAACCTAGTTTAGTATTAGTTTTAGTAAACTCATAGGAAATGAATGCTGACCCCCATGAAAATTACTCTTTTAAGTTGTATGAGATTTCTAGACAATTCCAGGATTGCTGTTTTTAATGGAGAAAATACTTGCTATATAAAGCTAAATAGTGAATTGTTTCCATTTCATATAAATCATATTAGTCTCAGACAGTTATAATATAAATATGATTAAGCATCCTAATTCAGCACCATTTGCGGATCCTAAGTTTGAGCAGTATTTATTTAATACTTAAACATTAAAATTTAATATTTAGCAATATCAACTTCAAGGTGACATTTTTGCATTGTTCTTAAAGGAAAGTGGCTTATGCACAAATGAATATCTTATATGTTCAATACTTTTTCACAAGTAAAATGCCTTTGGTATAGGCACATAAGATTTTCACTCCATACCAGTTGTCATAGGAGGGAAGCTGTGAAACTCCATCTACAACTTTTGAGTTTTTACAAATTCTCAAGGCTGTTGAGTATTTGTAATATGCTTGGAAATAGGTTAGCATGACAAATAAAACTAAGGTTCCAATAGTATTTCTTCTACCACTAATATAAAATCATGACTGGTTATTCAGTTAATCAGCACTGGTTACTCAGGTAATTCAACATAGTGTCATCACGAAGTATAGAAGCTCAAAGAAACCCTTGAATCAAATATCCAACATTCCTCAAAATGTGTTCCTTAAACTCAAAAATACAGCGAGAATTATGGGGTAGAAGGATGGGGTGGTGGGGGGAAAGGGTTGATTCTTGGCCATATAAATTTAGGAAACTATTTTAAGCAGGTTTCAAAGGCTTATGTGTATCTTGTGAATTTTGAAGGTAGTGTTCAATATGCTGTGATTCCAAAATGTATTAACCGGGAAAACCACAGCATGTGCAAGGCAGCGTGTGACGTCTGAGGAGACAAGTGCTCCATGGACCACGCTTTTACAAATACTGTGTCCGCCTAACAGCTCCAGTTCTGCGGTGTTACTGTATTAGGTCTGCAGGTTGTTTCATGCCTTAAAACAGAATAGGTCTCGTTGAAATATGCTGTTTACTTGCAATAGTATTTAATAGGCTAAATTCAATGATAGATTTCTTTGCTTCTGTCTGTGATTATGTCATGGAAGTAACGTTGGTTATATCATGTTCTTAGATGCTCTGAAAACTTGACACTCAGGGAAAGTCGGAAGCATTTATTTTAGAAACATTGGTGAATTAATCACTGTTTTCAGAATCATACCTGAGAGGTTATAGTAAACGAATTAAAATGAATTAATGTGTCTTTTAGCAGCAAAAAAGTTGGAAATCCTTATAGGAGTTACAGATTCTCACAGTATTTGTTGAGTTCTTAGATTATTTGACAGAAACCTTCTGGGAGCTTAGTCTTGGCCAGGCTCTCTGCTGGTTGGTGTTTTTCTTTATGGGTTTTATTTTTACTTTGTTCATATTACTGAAGTGGTAAGTGACTAGATAATTGATAATATGTACAGCAGAATCCTAGCAGCCTGAGAGAACTTGATGGTGCTTTTATCATTCGGGGCTCCTTAAGTGTAAAACTTTTAAAGCCCTCAATCTAAACCACACTCATTTGTTTAGGTAAATGAAGGCATTCTGAGGTTTAAATGTTGGCGTTTTCACCAGGTCATGCAGACCTGGAAGACAGATCCCAGGTCATGCTCTTCCTCTCTCTTCTGGCTGTTGTTATTGTGCATCATCAGTGAAACAGAAGGAGAGCCCCAGACAAGTAAAAGGAAAAACTGTAAAAGCGACCTTTTGAAGCCTTAAGAAGAGGTGGCAGGAATACATGGAAGAACTGTACAAAAAAGATCTTCTCGACCCAGATACTCATGAGGATGTGATCACTAATCTAGAGCCAGACATCTTGGAATGTGAAGTCAAGTGGGCCTTAGAAAGCATCACTAAGAACAAAGCTAGTGGAGGTGATGGAATTCCCGTTGAGCTCTTTCAAATCCTGAAAGATGATGCTGTGAAAGTGCTGCACTCAATATGCCAGCAAATTTGGAAAACTCAGCAGTGGCCCCAGGACTGGAAAAGGTCAGTTTTCATTCCAATCCCAAAGAAAGGCAATGCCAAAGAACGCTCAAACTACCGCACAATTGCACTCGTCTCACACGCTAGTAAAATAATGCTCAAAATTCTCCAAGCCAGGCTTCAGCAGTACGTGAGCCGTGAACTCCCTGATGTTCAAGCTGGTTTTAGAAAAGGCAGAGGAACCAGAGATCAAATTGCCAACATCTGTTGGATCATGGAAAAAGCAAGAGAGCTCCAGAAAAAAACATCTATTTCTGCTTTGTTGACTATGCCAAAGCCTTTGACTGTATGGATCACAATCAACTGTGGAAAATTCTGAAAGAGATGGGAATACCAGACCACCTAACCTGCCTCTTGAGAAATCTGTATGCAGGTCAGGAAGCAACAGTTAGAACTGGACATGGAACAACAGACTGGTTCCAAGTAGGAAAAGGAGTACATCAAGGCTGTATATTGTCTCCCTGCTTATTTAACTTATATGCAGAGTACATCATGAGAAACGCTGGACTGGAAGAAACACAAGCTGGAATCAAGATTGCCGGGAGAAATATCAATAACCTCAGATATGCTGATGACACCACCCTTATGGCAGAAAGTGAGGAGGAGCTAAAAAGCCTCTTGATGAAAGTGAAGGAGGAGAGTGAAAAAGTTGGCTTAAAGCTCAACATTCAGAAAACGAAGATCATGGCATCCGGTCCCATCACTTCATGGGAAATAGATGGGGAAACAGTGGAAACAGTGTCAGACTTTATTTTTTTGGGCTCCAAAATCACTGCAGATGGTGACTGCAGCCATGAAATTAAAAGACGCTTACTCCTTGGAAGAAAAGTTATGACCAACCTGGATAGTATATTCAAAAGCAGAGACATTACTTTGCCGACTAAGGTCCGCCTAGTCAAGGCTATGGTTTTTCCTGTGGTCATGTATGGATGTGAAAGTTGGACTGTGAAGAAAGCTGAGCNTCACGGACTCGATGGACGTGAATCTGAGTGAACTCCAGGAGATGGTGATGAACAGAGAGGCCTGGCGTGCTGCAATTCATGGGGTCGCAAAGAGTCGGACACCACTGAGCGACTGAACTGAACTTAATGCATTATTTACACATGTTATCTACATGTTAGTAATGGGTTCACCTTTGCATTTCTATTCAAAAATCTGGAACAATTTGGGAGTTCTTAAGAGTTTCAAATATTGATAATCTGGTAGTGGAACATTTTTCAAATCTCTATCAAATTGAAGTTTCAGTAACCTCAAGGAGAAAGGTGTGTTTTGTCCACATCATAACAGTAGCTACATAGAGCAACCTTTGTCTACCTGGAATCACACACAACTGTTTCTATACCTGATCTCCTAAAACTTGGAAACCATTTGTCATTAACCTATCATAGGTAAAATAATGGTATCATTGCTTCTGTATTCTGTTTAATGCCCTATCTTATTTAGCTATTGATGTAATGACTCATTTCAGTTTATGATCTGATGGTTATGGAAGGAGGAATAATATATCTGCCCTACTCATCTGATCAGTATCAATCTGTTTTATCTTCCTTATTTCAGAGATGAAGAAATGAAGCCTGGAGATCTCACCCCAAATTAGTGGCAAACCCTAGACCTTATAAGTTGGGTCTAATGCTCTTTTCTGTTGGTTTCCTAATGCTGTAATCCATTTCTAGGAATGCTCAGGAAAATGTCAGGCATATATTAGCTAGACTTTTAGTATAGATATATGTGAACACAAGATTAACAGCATGTGGAAAATGACATGTCATTTGCTGTTGTATATTCCTCCTCTGACAGCATCTCAGAAAGATGGCTTATGGCCTCTGGTGAACCTTCGTAAAAACAGAAATTAGACATACATTTGAGCATTTTTGTTGTTTCATTCTGGGGTTTCTTTGGTTACTTGAATCCTGGATTTAAAAAAATTTTCCCCATGAGAAATTCACTCCCAGTTGCTGCCAATTTCCAGTTCTGATTTGAGGGTTTCATTTTTAGTTTTTCCTTCTTCCAAACCCTCAGAAGGAAAAGCACCCCACACTGGCTTTCAGAGGCTATTTTTGCTTTATCTATGTCGGTCATAAAAACATTAAACGTTTTATGTGTCATCCAGGTAAGATGCTTTTGTTCTGATTTTTTCCTGCCGTTCTTGTTTTCCAGGTTCGCGGCCCTTCCACAGCACCAGCTCTAATCTGACTGGGAGGTACTATATACGTTTATTTTGCTACTCCTTTTCTCAAGATGAAATGAAGGAAATCCGAAATGTCTTAACGCATTTACGCAAAATAAGTTAATTGAACTTACTGGAATTTTACTTCCTTGATTGATAAATTTGGAATATTGGTTTTACATTTATGTCCTGGGTAGTGTTCTACCTTTATTCATTGTGGCATCCTATAGATGAAGATTATCGGTGCACTTATTCACATAAGGATGAGTGAGTGAGTGAAGTCACTCAGTCGTGTCTGACTCTTTGTGACCCCATGGGCTGTAGCCTACCTACCAGGCTCCTCCCTCCATGGGATTCTCCAGGCAAGAGTACTGGAGTGGGTTGCCATTTCCTTCTCCAGCACATAAGGATACACTTGTGTTAAATTTATGAACTTTGCACTCTTTGCTTACCTCANGTCTGACTCTTTGTGACCCCATGGGCTGTAGCCTACCTACCAGGCTCCTCCCTCCATGGGATTCTCCAGGCAAGAGTACTGGAGTGGGTTGCCATTTCCTTCTCCAGCACATAAGGATACACTTGTGTTAAATTTATGAACTTTGCACTCTTTGCTTACCTCAGTTTCTAATTTCTAAGCCCAAGAACACTTTGTTTCACAGTGTGTGTGTGTTGGTATTCACGCAGTATTGCTGCCTACTTAGCCCTTGGAAGCTTTAAAGCTGTTTTCTTCTATGTTCATTCAGTACACACCTCTGTCCAGGGAAGTGACTTGGTTTTCAATAGCAGGCAAAAGATTGCTGTTTTGACTCATTGTTTATTATTCAAGCTTATGAGATTAAATATTCGATTTTAAGCATAATTGGGTTTCTGATTGTTGCCCTGCAGTGTCTTATAAGTTGCCTTCCTTTTCACAAAGACATCATTTGTGACCCAGTAATCCAAAACTCTCTCGATATGAGTCCTCTTGTTTGCACTTAACCATATTCTGCTTACTCTTTGTTCTTTCTAGAGCAGTGATTTTCATTTCCCCTTTGTCTTAGTAACAGACTGCTTTATGTTTCAAGCAGTATTTTAAATATAAATAGACTTGAGCTACTGAACAGGACCCATGTGGTCCTGCTTGTCTCTGCTCTCACAGAAGCCCTTAAGGCAAACACTGCTTTTCCAATGGAAAACTTCTAGCATAACTGTTCTGGGACACTAGGAAAAGTAGTTTGAATGGATTTCTGTATAACAGATGATGTATTATGTAACAGTTCTACGTAGTTGTATGTATACACAAATGGTAATGTGTACAAGGGCCCCATGTTTTTTGAGAAACTCAACCTTTGTGAATTTCCCAGGGTCTGGAGATAACCATCATGGATGAACTTGGGACATAGGTGTCCTAAACAAGTAGGTCAGTACCTCCAGGTCTCTGTGAAACTCCTGCAGTAGATCTTTCTGCACCCAGTGTCAGCTCTACCTGCTATTCAGTATATGCCCTCCTTAAATCGTGCATAGCCGAATTCACATGTTGATGGTCCAGTGTGCCAGAAACCTAAATAAAAGGTGTGAGCTCTGCTATGAGGGAACTTGTACATGCATTCAGTCATAAAAACTCCCTGGTTTGCATCTGTGGGTTTCTTTTTAGACACCTGTTTAATGCAAAGAAGTTTATACGTTGGGTGCTATTTTAGGTTAAGCAATTTCAGATAAAGTAATTAATGACTGATTGATCATTAATACAAATCAATTAGCATCAGATCCCTGAAAACTCACTAATAACTGACCTAAGAAAATTTAGCCAAGCTTTCGCAATAGGACGTGAGCATTGTGGTATGCTCTTTTAGCAGCCTCTGGCTACCTCGTACCCCTTCTCTCGTTTGCACATGAGCATATAAGTTGGCTGTGATTTGTAGCCAAAATAATACCTGACAATGATGGTTACAAAGGATTATGTGTGGAGTGTTTTAGTTTTTAAAAAACCAACTTCTGTAATCTTTTTAAAAACTCTTCTGTTCTCTATTTAGTATAACAGAAGAGAACTTTAATTTCCTGCCACAAAGCCCCAAGAAAGATTTTGAAATAAAGAGTGGAACCAAAGTCAGTCGTACGTTCAGCTACATCAAGAACAAAATGTCCAGCAGTAAAAAGAGCAAGGTAAGTACTGTTGTGGGCGTTTCTGTGTGACCCCCTCAGCCAGCCCTCAGTAGGTTCCGGGCACAGCACACACCCAGAAACTAATTACATGGTGGGGTCCTGTGGAATTGAGTTGAGAGATGCTGGCTGCAGGAAGCTAATACCCGAAGAAAACTAACAGCAAGAAAAACAACAAGAAGAGATAACACTACCAGTTGAGTTTTTGCTGTATGCTGAAAGCTTCCCATGTATTATCTGATTTAATCCTTTCTACACACTGTAAGGTAGATATTATCTCCCTTTATTAGGAGTAAGGTACCTCATCTGGGAAAAGAAATCAGAAATAAAAAGTACCTGTAATAATTCCACATTAGAGATAAAAACTCTTCTCGTATTTTTTGAATGTATTTTTAGAAAGAAAAAAAAAAAAAGAGTTTCTTATACTAATTCCCATTGCTAAACCGGAAGATTCTGTTTCAAATCAGTGGGGAAAACTTTCTGCCTCTCACTTTCCTTCACTCACTCACCCATCTAATCTCCAACAAGATAAGTAGGAAAAAAATTGGGACTCAATTAAGGACTTCTTGGACAGGAATCATTATATATCTGTGTGTTATATGCATACGCACAGGTACATAATTAAGTTTTGTAAATAAGGTAAGATATCTTTTCTTTCAGCAAATACTAGGTTTGGTCATCACTCAGATTTTTCCAGAAAACATGCTACTGCAATTATGTTTTCTCCTCATTTTACCTGCCCAAGTGCAGAAGGGCCAGAAAGTAGTTAAACTGGAAGACGCATGAAGAGTCTAGCGAACCATGTCTAGAATAGTCTCATATTTACGCGTTAACCTCATGCTTAGCCTTGTTTTATAATCAAAACAGTTAAAGAGGGCAGAACAGTTAGTATTCTTTGTGTGGCAGCGTCTGTCTTAGCAGCTGCCCTGGCCACTGGTTGGCATCAACAGAAGACGGCCTCCTTGAAAGAGCAGTGTTGATTGGCCAAGAGTGTTTGAATGGAGTCAGCATTATGCTAGGTGCTGACAAGCAGGTGGAGGAACCAAAGCACATGGTCTTTACCTGGACGATGTTTACCGTCTGTTCGGATGATTTCAAGTGTTTCTCTTGCCTTTTATTTTGGTTTTAAACTGTGAAATCTTTTCTCCAAACTTTTAACCAGAAGACCAGGGTGAAATGGAGAATTCCCCCTTCTCCATCCATCTCCCTTGTGACACCAGCTTAGGGGCAGAGTAGTGAATACGCCACTGACGGCTTTGGTGAGGCAGTACAAGCAGACGTGAGCAAAACGACGCGAGGCTGAACACAGAAACTGGGACCCGACATTTAAAAACATCTCGCACCGGTCTCCTTATTTCCCCAACCGCGGCCCAGAGAAGTACGCTTCAAGTCACAGACCAGGTCATATCTGTGATCTGACTTCTGCCGAGTAATACTGTCCAGTTCATGTTCACTCTTCAGCAAGAGTGAGCTGCACAGTGTCTCTTTCCTTTAATTTTGTTAATAACCTCAAAGGGCTGGAGTCTGGAGCTGGCTAGGAGAGGGCTGAAGAGAAGGGGCAGGCAAAAAGAAGTAACCTCAAAGGGCTGGAGTCTGGAACTGGCTAGGAGAGGGCTGAAGAGAAGGGGCGGACAAAAGGAAGGGAGCATGTGTGCAAGTGCAGCCTGGCGGCAGCAGCAGGCCATCCTCAAGTGACCTATCACCTCCCGGCTTCTCCGTCAGAGTGGCTGCACTCTTTTGCAACGAGACTGCTTCCCCTTTCAGGCTCTTGGCCCCAAGATTTGGTCTCTGGCAGCTTGTGCTATCTCTAGCAATGGAAATTCTCCAAAAGTTACAAATCTGTAACCCTGGATTGCAATCCATTTCACTTTACCAGGGCTGCAGGCTAACTGATAATTTAGCCACATTATCAGTTTATTAAGAAGCTTAAGAGTCACCTTGGATCATTGTTACCAGCTCACTTCAAATAAGATTGTTTTGTCCTCACAAAGGATAGCTCAGCTTTTGTCCATGCACCAAAAGGTAGCAAGAAACAGGAGAATTGGTGAAGCAGTGCATTTTATGATGATGATGTTGTTTAGTCACTAAGTCGTGCCCAACTGTTTTTGTGACCCCATAGACTATAGTCCCCGAGAAGGCGATGGCACCCCACTCCAGTACTCTTGCCTGGAAAATCCCATGGACAGAGGAGCCTGGCGGGCTCAGTCCATGGGGTCGCTAAGAGTCGGGCAAGCCGGAGCGACTTCACTTTCATGCATTGGAGAAGGCAATGGCAACCCACTNGAAGGCGATGGCACCCCACTCCAGTACTCTTGCCTGGAAAATCCCATGGACAGAGGAGCCTGGCGGGCTCAGTCCATGGGGTCGCTAAGAGTCGGGCAAGCCGGAGCGACTTCACTTTCATGCATTGGAGAAGGCAATGGCAACCCACTGCAGTGTTCTTGCCTGGAGAAACCCAGGGACGGGGGAGCCTGGTGGGCTGCCGTCCATGGGGACGCACAGAGTCAGACACGACTGAAGCGACTTAGCAGCAGACTATAGTCCACCAGTCTCCTCTGTCCTTGGGATTTCCCAGGCAAAAATACTGGAATCGGTTGCCATTTCTTTCTCTAGGGAATCTTCGCAACCCAGGGATCAAACCCACGTCTCTTGCATTGCAAGGGAATCTTTACCACTGAGCCACCAGGGAAGCCCCACATTTTATGTTAAGTTGCATCAAATACCTTGTCTGTCTTTGCCACTGGGCCCACAGGAGGGCTTTTTCGTTCAGAAATGTTTGACGCTCTGAAAGGATAACGTAAAAGTAGGTGAATCTTTTCTTGGTGTCATGATGCCAGCTCCGCTGGTTTTCCTACCCACTGAATCATGTTACTTCTCCATAATGCTCAAAAAATTGAAATGCTGCTAAAGGTGGCAGCACCACTTTTTTTATCATAAGCACTCTAGATATAATATGCTATATCTGCAACATAATATATGATATATACATATATTCATATCTGTAGCCATGTGAGTATGAGAAATTTGGAGGAAATTGAGTACTGATCCTCTATAGGTCCTTTCAAGAATTCTCATTAACTGGCATGAGTTAATAGATAAATATGTTGAGTCGTGTGTGTGTGTGTGTGAAAGAGGGAGAACCTAAACAGGAAATAAAACAGGAAGAGTGGCAGGCAGTTTCTGCTTTTGTGTTTTAGTATCTTTAAGAGGTATCACTGTTTCCTGATAAGTGAGTCTGCTTGCTGCAGACTCATAACAGACACACACACATAATATATATGTGTGTGTGTGTGTGTGTGTATATATATATATATATATAATGTCCTCATTACAGAGGGAGTGGGGTGTGATTCTCTCTAAACCATCCTGTCACATTGATTTTTTTTTCCTAAGCTTTCCTCTTTGCAGACAAGTAAGAGATGGTCAGAGATGTTTGAGACAAATTCTTAATCTGATTTGAAGTAGGCCTTTTTGGATGCAAGGATTAGATTCCTGCGCAGATGTTAATCTACTCCCTGGCTTCATGACAAGACATTCAACTTCACCTCCCAGTTCCCGTGAAGTGTCTAAAAAAGAACTAAACATCTTAGCCTTTCAAAGGTGCCAACTAGGGTAAAGTAGTGTTTGCCAAGACTTAAAGCAATATTAGATGTCATCATCTCTCATTTTTCTTCAGTCGCTTAATCATAGCATGTTTCACAGTTTTCCAGAGAGTTTTTTTTTAATCATAATTACTTGTCTAAAATAGTAGGTTTAGAAGAATCAAAATATCATTTCCCCTCATAGTATCTCAGTGTAGTTGTCTCTTGCATTATTCTCATTAAATATTACTAGTTTCCATTTCCCCAGCACACAGGTTTAAGGCATTTTGGCAGGAGTTAAACCTGGAAAAATCAAACTTCAGAAAACAGCCAATCACTGCCTTTCCATAGGTGACCACCAAAAAAGTTTTTAGAAATGTATGGCTTTTCAAATGAGGACGTCTGCTTAAATAGATGTGTTCCTTAACTTCCAGCATTGAGAAAATAATCCGCCTCAATTTTGCCAGAGCTCCCATCTTGCCTCTTAAGCACTGTCCACACAGCGTTTGCAGGGGAGTTTGTCCCGTGTCGTGCCCTGGGTCCTCTGTGCCTGGGCGGCAGGCTGCACCGGCAGCGTGCAAATAGTTAAGCTTATCTTAAGGAAGCCCGCAGCCTCAGCCCTCCCCCGTTCCTTTTCTCGGCCAGTCCCCAGCTTCCTCTTACGGTTCCTCTAGTGATTGCTCTAATGGCAGCTCAAAACTGCCAGGCCCTGCCCTGCCGGCGTGAGCCCCTCCTCCCGTGAGAGCGTATTTCTTGGCATGGGGGTCGAATCATGTCGGCAAAATGGGGTCGGTTTCATGAAACACCCCTCCTAACAGTGAGATTCATAGGACCAAAGCATGGGGAGGTAAGCGCCTGACTTCTTTACAGCACTAGCTTCAATCAGCACAGAGAGAGACCGTGGACTTTGTTGTTTTGTTTTGTTTTTATCCTTGGAGCCGCTGGTTGGGATTCTCGCAAAGGATGGGGAAGTTATCTGTTCAGATTTGAAGAGCATAGCAAGGCTTGGGAGAGTAAGCTAGCTGCCCACAGATCTTCTTAACTCTCAGAGCAACTCTTAGCTTTCTTGAGCAAAAAGGTCAGGTGCTCTTCAGTTTAACATTTTGTATATGAGAAGCCTTTAGCAAAATTTAGTTCAAAGGAAAATTATTAGAAAAACTCAGTTTCTTCATACTGATTTTTATTAGAGTTTTAGATACTTTAGTAGTTAATGAATTTTCACTCAGAACAGTTTCCTGTTTTATAAAGTGAAGTGGTTTGTTTTTCCTCCCTTCCTCTCCTGTTGTTTTTTATAGTTCTAAAGTGTAGCAATTTGATTCTTAGATTTCTATTATAGGCATGCTATTAACAAAGGAATTTACCTGAATCACAGACTTAAATGTTCACCATTTCAGTATAGCAGATGGGTTCTGAATACAGAGTCAGAAGACCTGGGTTTTTTATTTTAACTGCGGATCATTTGCTGTGTGACATTCTGTGAGTGCACAAACGTCTCTAGTCCTTGGCAGTAGAGTGCAGTGACCAGGAGCTGAGCTTTACAGTTGGCAAATCTGGAAGTTAGCTCCAGCTTGGGCAGTTACTGGTGTGTGGCCTCTAGTACATGAGCCATCTCTCAGCCTTGGCCCCTCGAGTGTTGCATGGAAATCATAGCTGGTCCTTACACGCCATTGGGTTGTTAATGAGAAATTTCACATCAGTTGCTTTCTGCAGTGCTTGGCACGTAGTGGTTGTTCCAACTCTTGCCTGCTGTTATCTTTGTTATTTATCTTTTCAGTTAGGAAATGGGAGGCATAACGCCCACCCTACTCACTTCAGAGTTACTGAATCAGATGAAATAATGTAGATAGAAGGCATCGATTGAAAATAAGGCCTTTGGTAGTTGTCATGATACCTGACATCAGGGTATCTCTTTTTTCAGGAATTGTTTTGGATGACAGCAATAGTGTTGTTATATGCCCTGGAAAATGGGTACCCTAAAGTTGGTGTTGACGACCACTACTAAATGCATTCCTCCTACCTCTGTAAATTGCAATTCAGGGTCCAGTTAGTTTGAAAGAAAATTATTCATTTGCTGTTGATTAACCAGCCAAGAGTCTGTCTAACCATGTCTGGGAAAGACCTTTTATGAAGAGTGTATGATTAGACCACACGGTCCTCATCTCCTACCTGTGTGTACCTGAAATGCCCCAGACTGCTTTGGATACTTTATTAAGGATCTAACACTTATTAGTATTTCTTTGCATTTTTAGGGTTTAAACCCCTCCTCCTCTAGTTTGAAAACTGGGCCAAAGCTGAACCTTGAAACTTTTAATTAGTAAGAACAGCAAATATCTATGTGGGGGATAGTTCATATTTCTGGCTAGGGTAGGGGAGGCAGTTATCAGATATGTGCCTTTTCTTGAGGGTATGTGATGGGTAGGAAGCAGTTGTGGGGAACTTTGAGTCATTTTTCACGCTGCCCAATCATCTCTCCCTCAGACTGGTCCCAGAACCATCGCATCCTTTCTTCTGCTCCCCGCCCTGCAACTGGGCTCGGCACTGGCTTCCCCCATGGGCTCAGCGTGGCTGTTTCAGGAGGCCCCAGGGCCACCGCAGGCTCCTCCTCCAGTGCCCATGCTGGTCCCTAGGCAATGAATGTGTCTATTGGCATAGCTTCCCTGGTGGCTCAGACAGTAAAGAATCCAACTGTAGTGCAGGAGATCTGGGTTCAGTCCCTGGGTTGGAAAGATCCCCTGGAGAAGGCAGTGGCAGCCCACTCCAGTATTCACGCCCGGAGAATCCCATGGACAGAGGAGCCTAGCAAACTACAGTCCATGGGGTTGCAAAGAATCAGAGACAACTGAGCGACTAACACTTTGACTTTTCAAGCCTGGGACAAAACTGTTCAACCTGCCCAATCCTCCTAAGGTTTTTCTAATGCAACTCAAATGCACACAACCTGATAAAAAAATTTTTTTAATGTCCAGGACAGCATTCCTAACTTTGATTCAAAACATTGACCAGCCACTGTTGACCACAGGTAGCCCGGTAGCCTTCTAGAAGGGAAGGCCTTCCAGTGTTTGGTTAACAATGTAATGTCAGTTGTTTTCTTTGGCAGGAAAAGGAAAAAGAAAAAGATAAAATTAAGGAGAAGGAGAGAGAGTGTAAAGAGAAGGAGAAGGACAAGAAGAGTGTGAACGGGCACGCTTTCAGTTCCATCTCGATTGTGGGTCCCATTGTCTGCAGCCAGTGCATGAAGCCCTTCACCAGCAAAGACGCCTACACGTGTGCAAGTAAGAGATGCGTGTGTTCCTGTGCAATAAAACGCTCCAGGCTGGAAACGTTTGTTTCTAGTTTCCTGTCCTTCCCACCCGTTATCTGTCCCTCTTTGATGTGGAGAAGTAGCCCTTTTCCTGTCTTCCTTTAAACAGCATTGGAGACACACATTCCAAATGAGAGAATGCGGTGCCCTTAATGTTTCTCAAAGAGCCCGATTTCAAATTTCCTCTCCTGCTGTCCCTAAGCCACTGCCTTATTCTGGAAGTCCGTGTCAGCATGAAAACCGTCTCATAGCCTCAATCCCCGAAGCCGCCCAGTGGTCCCTTGTCAGTCACTTTGGCTCACGTTTTACTCCAGTGCTAACCACCTGCAGCTCATGGGCCATGCGAAAGCAGGCTGCAGTTGGCAGACCCTTGTCATGAGGCATTACGCCTCAAACGCGGTGGCACACCGAAGGGAGCAGCGCTCTCCATGCACGGCGGGGAGGGCCAGGGAGGCCGCTCGTGGTCAGACGCGGCTGATGCGAAGGGTGCACACAGAAGGGAGTAGCGCTCCATGCACAGCGGGGAAGGCCAAGGAGGCCGCTCGTGGTCAGATGCGGCTGATGCGAAGGGTGCACACAGAAGGGAGTAGCGCTCCATGCACAGCGGGGAAGGCCAGGGAGGCCGCACGTGGTCAGACATGGCTGATGCAAAGGGCCAGTCATCCAGACGGCCGAGGTGATGGGCGTCACGTTACACCTGTAACCAGTGACCGAACAGTGACTAACCCAGTCCCCAAGAAGCACTGCCCAGACCATGATGTCACAACCTGGTCTTGATTTCAGTCATTTATGTGACATACCGCCAGTGACTTGTTAACTCAAGATAGTTAACTTACTGAAATTTGAAAATTTTTAAGACTGTACCTGAGCAGAGTCAAGAGTTACAATAATAATTTCCGGTCACTTGCTTCCCTAAATTTTGGAGGCGGAGTGGAGTGACAGCGGGCACAGAGCCCGTGTCATCCGCGCTGCAGCTGTCGTGACTCTTTAGACAGCTGGTGTTGACACACACGTGCTCGTAAAATGCCTCTCATGGATGTGTTTTACTCCACACGTTGTCCCAGCCCTCTTTGTCCTTCTGTCCTGTTTTTCCTTAAAGAAAGCCTCTGGGGAGCTCTCGTGTCTGTACTCGTCCTCGTGGGCAGACAGCAGGCACGTTTATCCCTCCGTCGTGTGCGACTTACCAGGAAGTAGAGGGCCCCGGCACGGTCACGTGTTCCGGGCGACCTCGAGGAGAGGAAAGGCTGTCGCTGCCCAGGGTGTCCCCAGCACGCTAGTCTGGAGCTCAGGCTCCAAGAGGACGCACTCTTAGTACACCAGCGCCCTGTCGCCAGGATAATTCTATAGCCGAATGCCTGCTTTCTGCTATGAAACATAGTTCTTAAAAATGTCTTTTCAACAAAACAACTGTTTTAGAAAACTAGTATATAACTGAGCATGCAAAAAAGAAAATCCCTAAGCAGTGTATATCCTTTTCTTCCATTAGGGACTTGATTCATTTCAACCATTTAATAGCTGTCAGCGTCTTCTGCCTGCATTTGCTAATGCTTCTTCATCACGGTTTACCTTCCTTACATGGTATCTGGGTTTTTTCTTTTTTGTCATAAGTTCAGCTCCAGCTTCATAAGGCTTTTCCCCCTCCCGTGGGAATCTCTGGAGTCCCTGTTCTGTCGCAGTGACCCTGCGGTGCCGCAGTCCTGCATCTGTTTCAGCGGGGATCCCAGAGGGTTTCATCATCGCCAGATTGGAGTTCCACCAAACCTCTAGACACAGCTCCCTCACTCAGGGTTCTAGGAGACACAAATGCTGTAAATCTGGACCCTGGATTCATAGGTAACACAAAATTCTCACTCCAGGTCCAGTGGAGGGTAGGTGTGCGTGGCTTTTTCCAGGCCCTTTGGCAGGGCTGTTCCAGTCTTTAGTTTAAAGCTCTTGACTATAGTCAGGGGTCTCAATTCCAGCCACTACTATGTGCCCAGAGACCACGCGTCTGAGGGGGATGCATACCACACAACCAGCAGGTGGATTAGAAAAATAACTGAATAAAACTAATAGTAAAAATAAAACTAGTAATAAAAAATAAATAATGCAAATAGTCCTTGAAGAATCTTCATGGGGATCTCTCACATAATCTAGTGCTCTGCGTCACTGGTGGGCTGCTATGATTGAGACTTTATATGCGTAGAGGAGCAGTGGCTTCCGTTCTGTCATCTGCTTCAGTAGTGGGGAGGAGCTGAGTGAGTATTCCAGGAGATCCTGGTGACTTCAGACTGAGTTTCTTTTTTTACTTTTAACTGTCAATAAGTCTGGTGGCACAGACGGTAAAGAGTCCGTCTACCAATGCAGGAGACACAGGACCCTTGTCTTTGATCCCTGGGTCAGGAATAGTCCCCTGGAGAAAGGAGTGTATTCTTGCCTGCAGAATTCCACAGACAGAGGAGGAGTCTGGTGGGTTCCAGTCCATGGGGCTTCAGAAGAGTCAGAAGTGACTGAGTGACTAACAGCACCAATAAGTATGCATTTGAGTTCCTTGTCTTAAATGAACATTCAGCAAAGATCTGTGTAATTCACTCAAAAGCTGTTTGTCAGCAAA
The DNA here is from genome assembly GCA_006410675.1 of Oreotragus oreotragus. NCBI lineage: Eukaryota > Metazoa > Chordata > Mammalia > Artiodactyla > Bovidae > Oreotragus > Oreotragus oreotragus. Next base: position 83,994 of record SJYX01022598.1, read on the forward strand.
TACTCTTTGAGCAGTCTGTGTGCCTAGCACCTTTCTCTTACTCTTTTTTTTCCCCAGGAGTATATTTGACGTGTAACACTGTGTAAATTTAACAGTGCCAAGTGTTAACTTGATGCATTTATATATTATAATCTGATTGGTGTTAATGTTTCCATATTTAGCACCTGTGTCACATCACTTGATCCTTTTCGGTGGCTGAAATATGTAATTAGAAACACCTTTCTCAAGTTGCTTATTACACAGTGGCTTAGAATAAGTTCTCAAGGTATAATCCTTGGTACTTACTCATCGCAGCATTATTCATGTCGTGGAAAGCTTCAAAGGAGCTAAATATCTAACAGTAAAAGATAATATATTCTTTAGGTGGAATATTAGGCCAGTGGTAAGAATGGAACAGCTCAAAGGTCATCAGCAGTTTTTCTGTGGGGACCTCCCTGGTTGTCCAGCGGCTCTAAGACTCTGAGCTCCCAATGCAGGGGACCTGAGTTCGATCCCTAGTTGGGGAACTAGATCCCACGTGCTGCAACTAAGACCCTGCACAGCCAAATAAATAAATCTTTTTTTTTAAGTTTTTCTGTGAAGAAATTGATAGTTAGGACACTAGGCTTCGGAGGCTCTTAGGCGTCTGTGGCGATCGCCCTACTTGCCTCTTGTAGCAGAAAAGCAGCCACAGATAAGACAAATGTGAGCATGACTGTGTTCCAATGAACCCGCTTTTGCAAAACAGGTATGAGCTGACCTCAGCCCCCAGGCTGTGGTTTCTCAGCCATTGGAATAGATCTGCAGGTACCGACAGATCTACACGACATTTTGGAAACTAGAGAGGCAGTAAATGGGACTGTGTGTATGATCCCCAATTATAGGAAACGGATGAGTAAATAGTAATTGTTTATGTAGCTATATGAGAATGTCTATAAGGATATACACCACTGTTAACAATTTGAAAAAGAGGTTAGAGGAGAGAGTGAAGGGGACTAAGTTTTTGTTTTATACTTCTGCATTGTTTGAATTTTTAAGACTGTATTTGAATGTTGGCTCTCTGAGTTAAAAAAAAAATGTAAATGTCATCTCAGTGGTCGTTTCAAAGATTCTTCTGCTTGTCAGCTGGTCTCTGAAGAAAGCGCAGACTGTGTAGATGTCGATTGAAGAAAGAAACGGCTTTAAGCAGTTAGTTGGACAGAAGATCAGAGCTGCTCTGTCGCTGTTCTGGTAGCTCCAGTGTGGACGAGAGGCAGACCCCACCAGCTCTCAGTTCCGAGTTATGATGTGAAATACTGAAATACTGAAAGTTGAGGGACAAAAGAGAAGGAAAATCTTGTTTGAAGACCCAAAGAGTCCTTTTCTTCGTGCTATTCTGTGGTGACTCAGACGGTCAAGAATCTGCCTGCAATGCGGGAGGCCCAGATTCGACGCTTGGTCAGGACGGGACCCTGGACAAGGGAATGGCAACCCACTCCAGTGTTCCTGCCTGGAGAGTCCCATAAGCAGAGGAGCCTACACTGTGAGGCCTCCAAGACACGCCTGAGCGCCCAGCTGTTGGACTTTCATAGCGAACCGTAGGTTTATGGTTATAGTGAGTGGATAACTCACTATGAACTTCCACGAGTAGCTCCAGAAAACCTATCAATTTAAGCGCAGGCTGGAGAAAGTTGTCTCATGTTGTTGGTATATGAAACATCTTATTACTGTCATTGATTTTTGCATACACAGTATTTTCAAGTGAAAAGAGTTGAATTATTGTTAGTCTGTGTCAGAGTACAGTGACTCAGAATTGAACCTGCGCCTGGCATGCAACTGCTTTGTCAAGAGCAGAATATCCACTCTGATGGAGGAGAATGCACCTCTTGTAACCAGGCATCTTAAACCCATTTTTGTTCCCTCCATACCTTTCCCTGTTAAATAGAAATTCTCTTTTACTGGATTCACTCCATGATGAAATAGAGCTAGGGCACCTCAGACTGTTGAAGTGCCTGTACTGTGGGTAATAGTGTCTACAGGACGCCCCCTGAAGAGGGGATCCGTGTAGCTTCTGGGAAATGTCTGCGGCCCAAGGCCACTGAGCCGCCCACAAAGAATCACCTGGAGGGGCTGCTGCTGATGGGGAACAACCTGACCCGAGAGATTTGAGGCTTGTAGACTGAAGTTCTCAACCACCAGTCTGTGTAGCAGTTAAATAGCTCGATAGGACGGTGGTTTTCAGAATGGTTTTTGTGGAACTGGTGTTTTGGAAGTTCCACAGATTGTGGGATTTATATATTTTTAAAACTAATTTACAGCCTACTTAAAAATACACTCTCAAAAGTGTCACCATATTTTAACATCAACATATTAACTTTAGCTGTCAGTCTACCTACTTTGTTTGAATTTTTCCTTCCATCTTGAATTAATTGAAGAATGTAATATGATTGCAAGGCAAGCCATGTTTTAAAAAAGAAAACTAATATTTGTACCTACCTATCTGTGTTAATGAAGATACTGTACTCTGTGTTATGCATGAAAAGTGAAAGTGAGAGTCGCTCAGTTGTGTCCAGCTCTTTGCGACCAAATGGACTGTAGCCCACCAGGCTCCTCTGTCCGTTGGATTTCCCAGGCAAGAAGACTGGAATGAGCTGCCATTCTCTTCTCCAGGGGCTCTCTCCGACCCAGGGGTCGAACTCAGGTCCTCCCTCCTGCGTCACAGGCAGATTCTTCGCCGTCTGAGCCACAAAGATAAATACAGACATAAATTAGATGCTGAGGTAGATACGTGAACAGCAAGTATAATATCCACCTGATTGCTTCTGTTTTGATCCATCAGAACAGCTTCACTATTCTTTTATTGCAACAGTAAATGTTGAGATTAGAGTTCAAATATCTGTGCTAAATATCTTACATATTTGATAGCACAAAATATAGCAATATTTTATTAAGGCTTTTTAAATATGGAAGATCATTAAAATAGTGCGTTGACTACTAGCTCTATGTTAACTGTTTATAACAGTAGCATGGAGGGTTTTTTGGTCTTAATTTGTGGTTTTAATGTTGAGTCACCCAAGTTGTCTGTTTCTCCTGGAAGCATGGAGTCCAGTGTGCCATCACGAGAGTCTTCTGTTTGGAGACTCTGCCGGGGAGGACGTGTTGTCCTGATGTCCTCTGGCAGCAGTTCTTGGACTTAGGGAAGTCACTTGATCTAACTACAGATGTCACAAGTTATCTTAGGTCTGCTTAGCACAGCGAGGAAGAAGAGTTAGTGTTTTAGGTTTAAACTGAAAAACGACAAAAAGGAGCTGTTTGATAGGGCCTGGTTACCCTAGTATATACCTAGGTGCAATAACATTTTCAGTTTGTATACCACCCCACCCCAGAAACTTAGGGGCTCCCAGTCTCGACTGTAGCTTTGCAGTTCGCTCCAGGGTTAGTGTTGAAAGAAGCTCAGCCAGCGTTCAGTGGTGGCCTTAAGATCTGTGTGTGACAGGGTGCAGCCTGCCACTTGTAAAAAGAGGAGGCTTGAAAGCAAAGGAAACATGTAGTCATCTTCCCCGAGGAACAGAGGTAATGGGCTGATTCTCTGCGGCTTCCTGAAGAACAGGGCCTGCAGCGCCTCTTTGTGGGTGTGAAGCGCCATTTGTGATCTTGGCAGGAAGTGGAAACGATGAGTAATTTGAGGACTCAGAATCCTTTTTCACTTCGCTCCATCCCTTCTCATGTCCAGGACCTTCCCAGGAATCTCAGGAAACAGCAGCATCCCTCCAGTTCCTTTACCTCCTAGGAAGCCCTTGTGCTGTTAGCAGCCTTTCCTTGGTTTACCGTAATCCTGTTTGCTGACCCTGGAGCCTCAGACCCCAAGTGGCTGCTCAGTTAGTTTTGACCCGCGGTTTAGAAAGATCAGCCACCTGGTCCATCGTGGTCAGTGTGACGATGGCTGATGTCAGTCTTCGCCTGTCTTTCAGACATCTCTAAGTCACTTTAATACATCTTTCTGCATGCAAATATTGAGAGATCCAGCAGGCTGGAACTTTTAAAACAAGTCAGCAACTCTTGACCTCACTGGAAAATAACCTGGACCAGTCTGAAGTCATAGTCGTGATGAAAGCTGAGTTCCTTTGGTGGACTTAGGTGGAAATGGTCAAGATCACAGACGCTAGAAATAGCCAAAGGGCAGGAGCAAAGCCTCTCTGAGGTTGGTTCCTCTGTAGTTTACTCCTGGAAAACAAACACGGTGAAAGCAGAGTTCCCCCTTGGTCGGGAAGAAGTAATTTAATTTAGGAGAAATTTGGCGAGTTTGTTCGTTTGTTTCAACTCCGCCAAAACTCTGCTCTTAATTTAGGGTTTTGCTAACTGGAATAGAGAAAGGAGGAGAGCATCTTTCCAATTCTTCCCCTTGCAGTTATGTAGAGCTTCTCTTGAGTAAGTCAGCTGTTTTCCAGCCACCACGAATAATTTGCTCTCTGGAATGCCTGGTGGAGTCCCTCAGCGCAAGGAATCCACTACATTCGGGTTTTCAGATCTTGCCAGCGGTTCCGTTTTGTTTGCTTTAAACACATGCAAGATGATAACTGAGATCACTGTGGATTTACTTTCTGTTGTGTTAGCAGCTTCTGAGTACTTTTGTGGTAGGTTGCTTCTCTTGATTAGAAGAAAAGAAACAAGTGGACCAGCCTCAACCCAAGTAGGAAACATAAAGAATTCAGATTGCTTGTGATGGTCTGGTTCACCTTGAGATTTTGTCCTGAAAGGCAGCTCTCTTGACAAGCAGTTTTCTCATGTTTAGAGTTCGTTGCATAGATGGTGAAATACATATAACCGGTTAAAGAAAAGAAGTGTGTTTAGGGGAAAGGACGGTGGAAGAGCCTCAGCAATAAAGCCAGTTCTTACCCAAGCAGAGCACTTTGGGTTTTGCTTTTTGTTGATTTGTTTACCAGCATTCTTACAAAAGCTGCTGTTAGGTGAGCCCTCCAGCTACGGTGATGTAGCTCTCTTTTGTGGCTTTGGTCTTGTTCCATACAACCAGCCCTGTGGTTATCACACCAGCTACCGAGAATATCTTACAAGTCATTTGTATCTAGGCTCCATCAGTCCAGACCAGGCTGTGTCTCACAGTCCCCAGAGAATTTAAAACAGAAGTTGCAGAAATCCTTTTTGAGCATGTATTTCTAAATTTATCAGTATTTAAATGTTTTTCTGCTGTTGTTGGTGACTGTTGACGTGATAGCAGGAAGTTGGACCTTTTTCTCCTTAAAGTTAGGAACGTCTCTCTCACCCCTAACCTTCAGAAGGATCTGAGAATTCTCCTGCATGTGGATTCTGCTGCTCAGACCAGTCTCCAGGAGGAAGGCTAGTCAAAGCTCTTCAGCACTTCCTGGAAAAGCGGTAGACAAGCCCTTTCTTCAGAACCTGACACAACTCGGGAAGGTGAATCCTTCCTTTAACAGGCAGGCCTGGAGTATTCACACCATTCTCTCATTTCATCAGTTTGGCCTGGCCTCTCCTCTTAACTCTCTTTAAAGCTGATTTTCTTGGGCCAGTCTCTCTAGTGGGTTGTTGGATTTCTCTGCTGAAGGTGAATGGGTGTTGGTATATAACAGTTCACCAAAGCTCTGGTGGCAGAGTTTTGAAAAGGTGAAGCAACAAATAGATGCGAGCTCACAGCCCTGTGAGTTTTCCTTCATATTCTTTTGTTTGATGCCTCTGTGTATCTAGGAAAGAAGCTGAAGGCCGGGCTGTTTGCTTTTTAGTTCAGAGGAGTCTTAATTAGGGGTCGGCTCTGTTCCCTTAAACCACGGTGCCAAGGCCTTTGTGAAGAACTTTGAAGAATGAAAGCATATTGCTTACTGCTGTTAGGAAATCTTTTTTGAAAAATAAATAAATGAAAGGCCAAATAATTATGTGATCTCCCTAACAACATGGTATAGAGTTTGTGACAGGAAGCTTGACAGTGGTATTAGATTGTCTTCAGTTCATATGTTCTTGGTAATTGTCTGTTTTCCAAAACAGAGGTTTTAACCTCAAGACTTCAGCTGATGTCAGTTGGGCCAAAGTTTCTAAATCACCCACATGCACCGCTAAATCCGTTACCATGAACTGAGTCCAGGACAGCCGGGTAACAAGTTGAGTGGTTTTCAAGTAGGTTCTTGAGTGTGTTCATCAGACATGTGTGCAGACTGTTTATGTCTCGGGCTTGTGGCCATGTTATAAAGTATGTTGAAGCTTCGGCTGGGTTGTGGCTTTGGGGATGTGTGTCTCAGTTAACTAGAACAGTGGGTTGTGTGAAAAGTTGTTTACCAGAAGTACATTTTAAAAATACTGCTTCTGCTTTTATGGAACGTCAGTTGGAATTGTCCTTTAAATCTCAAACACTGGTCTGAGAACTTGAATGTTCCTAAAATCTGTTTAAAAGTAATTGTACCATTCCCACTATTTAATTCTCTACAGGGTGATGAAACTATGGGTTTTGTGAATTGCCTGTTCATAACCTTTATTCCGTTTTTCTGTTTGGTTCTTCGCCTTACTGTTTTATGATCAGTTTTAAACATTTTTAAGATAGAGTTGTTAGATGCGGCACTCCATTTTAATTCCATTTCAAAATCTGTGGTTTCTTTGGCCGTGATATGAACTCATTAGTTTTCCTCATATTTTTTTCACCCATGTTTCAAAGTATTATTTTGTGTAAGTAAAATGTTATGAAGAAGAGGTTCTCCTTGGACACTTAGGCAGACTCAGAGCAAGGAAGAATGGGGTTAAAGACAGTGTGTGTGAAAGGCGAAAGAGGGAGGAAGGGGAGCTGAGCAGCCTGTGCGTGAGGGCACGCTGGGTCAGCAGGACCGGGCCACGGTCTCAGGCATCTGCGGAGCAAGGAGGGGAGGCCGGCATGGCACAGTGCATGGTGGAGGTGGAGTTCCAGAAGCTCCAGGATCACTGGGGGTCTGCTTCCCGACTTCAGAGAGCTGAGTCCTGCCAACCCAGTCAGGGAAGGAAGAGTGAGCAAGGGACACAGTTGCAGGAAGGCGTTTGTTCAGAGCTCAGAAGTGTGACAGAACACGGCAGGGGCTGGAAGGCACATGCACGGTGGGCTTAATCAAGCTGAGTAAGGAGTGTGGCTCAGATGGTGAGGTATCTGCCTGCAAAGCGGGAGACCCAGGTTCGATCCCTGAGTTGAGACGATCCCTGGAGAAGGGCATGCCCACCCACTCCAGTACTCTTACCTGGAGAACTCTGTGGACAGAGGCGCCTAGTGGGCTACAGTCCATGGGGTTGCAAAGAGTTGGACATGACTGAGCAACTAACACTTTCACTTATCCTAAAGATGATGGGGGATCATTAAAAGAGTCACTTTCTGAGCGTCTCGGAGTCTCACTTTCTGAGAAGTAAGTGGAAAAAAGTTTTGAATGTAAGTCACTAAAGACAAATTTGGTCTTGCCCGCCTGTTTCCTCTTTGACCCTTTCTGAAAGGCCACTGGCTCATGGGGCTTAAAGCCTTTAATGAAAGTTCAGAGTCTAGATCTGGAATGTGAGTTTCATGGCGTGATGTATAGAAGGGCGCAAAGGCACTGGAGTCTCAGGAGTTATTTGGATTTCTGTTTGCGATTCTTCTCTTTTCTGGGAGCAGTATGGTGATTTCTTAGTCAAAACATATCCTTATTTCCAAATAGCAGAGAACTTGACAATTTAACAAGGGTCAGTGATTTCCAGTTCTTGAGAAAAGTATCCTCAAAATATTTCCTTTTCACTGATTAGAATGAGTCACTCCCCAGGGGGCTCTCTCTGCAAAGGCTTCCTTGTGCCCAGAAAGGGATGTTGCTGAGAAACCCTGGCATTAATATTCAGGGATATATAACCCTTTCATAAACTGCTGACCTCTGGAGCAACTTCATGACTTAATGTGGAAGTGTTCATCATCACAAACAGTAGAAACTGCCAGGAGCACAGCCTCTGTGCGGCTCCCTTGCAGTGTCATCCTGGAGGAGAAGACAGTGGAGGCAAGAATGGAGTTCTGGCTGAGAACCCTCCAGGTTGCTTCCTCTTGTTGATTGCCTGAATAAACCTTGCCCAGGAGAGTCTCCCCTCGTGCTGACATTGGGAAATGAACTTGAGTGCCTTTTCTTGTTGAAGAGCATCAGAAAAATGACCGGAGAGTCGATGTCTCATGGGGTGAAGCTAGAAGAGGTTAGGCTTGGTAGGCCTGAGAGTGAAAGCCCCAGAATAAAGCTTCACCCCATGCCACTTCCAAACTAGTTCCTGCTCTGGGCCATCCTGTTGACCAAAATAGAGTTGCTCCTGGTGGCCTTCACGGGGGTCGTATCTGTGCGCCGTGATTCCTCCAGTGTGAACTTGCCCCAACCAGGCCCTGAAGGTTGGGTGTGTCCTAGTGACGATTCAGATGACTAAGAAGTTGAAAACTCTTCTGCAGCTTGAGCCTTATAGAACATTTTGAAGCAATTTACTTTGAAAAATCATCTCTTTCAAGAGATGCAACATAAGGAGTCTTAGAGAAGCTCAGAGAAAGGGAACTGGGGTCTTTTCACTTTGGAGATCTGAGGACTGAGGCCTATGGAGGAGGAACCGGCCTAGAGTCACAGTAACTAACTCGGGGAGCCAGGACCTGAAGCACGCTTAGTGTTCCGGCTGAGCCCCTAGCGCCCTTTTACTGTTAGAAGTGCGCATCTGACCTGGGATCAAGGCTGTGACAGGGCATTCGGCTGTTGTATGAAATAATCTTAAAGTCTAAAACAGACATAGGAATAGGCAGCATGAGGCAGGCACTGTGCTAGGGAGACTTAGTTAAAGTTTCAGCAGTAGATGGAGAGACCCTGCCCTGAAGGAACACTCAGTGGAGCAGAAAATGTTAGTCGCTCAGTGGTGTCCGACTCTTTGTGACACCAGGGACTGTAGCCCGCCAGGCTCCTCTGTCCGTGGGAGTCTCCAAGCAAGAATACTGGAGTGGGTTCCCATTCCCTTCTCCATGAGATCTTCCTGACCCAGAGATTGAACCTGGGTCTCCTGCATTGCAGGCAGGTTCTTTACTCAGTGGAGGAGAAAATCGTAGGATCATCCAATCCTCTGTGACTGGTGGTGTTAGGAAAGAGGCCTATGAATCTAGCAGATGTTGAGGAAGGAATGGAGAAGGCCCTGGGGTCTGGGATTCTGGACTTTTCCACACTCATATCCTTAGAACCCGGGTATATAAGTCAGGAGAGCATCCTGCCCTTCATTCAAGGGAAAGGACCTGCGGTCCTTGCTGAGTCAGAATGGGAAGCGTTGCTGAAGGGGGGCGGTGTCTGTTGATTTTCTCAGGGAGCCTTGCCCTGAGGAGGCTCTCGCCATGGGATCNGTTGAAGAGCATCAGAAAAATGACCGGAGAGTCGATGTCTCATGGGGTGAAGCTAGAAGAGGTTAGGCTTGGTAGGCCTGAGAGTGAAAGCCCCAGAATAAAGCTTCACCCCATGCCACTTCCAAACTAGTTCCTGCTCTGGGCCATCCTGTTGACCAAAATAGAGTTGCTCCTGGTGGCCTTCACGGGGGTCGTATCTGTCCGCCGTGATTCCTCCAGTGTGAACTTGCCCCAACCAGGCCCTGAAGGTTGGGTGTGTCCTAGTGACGATTCAGATGACTAAGAAGTTGAAAACTCTTCTGCAGCTTGAGCCTTATAGAACATTTTGAAGCAATTTACTTTGAAAAATTATCTCTTTCAAGAGATGCAACATAAGGAGTCTTAGAGAAGCTCAGAGAAAGGGAACTGGGGTCTTTTCACTTTGGAGATCTGAGGACTGAGGCCTATGGAGGAGGAACCGGCCTAGAGTCACAGTAACTAACTCGGGGAGCCAGGACCTGAAGCACGCTTAGTGTTCCGGCTGAGCCCCTAGCGCCCTTTTACTGTTAGAAGTGCGCATCTGACCTGGGATCAAGGCTGTGACAGGGCATTCGGCTGTTGTATGAAATAATCTTAAAGTCTAAAACAGACATAGGAATAGGCAGCATGAGGCAGGCACTGTGCTAGGGAGACTTAGTTAAAGTTTCAGCAGTAGATGGAGAGACCCTGCCCTGAAGGAACACTCAGTGGAGCAGAAAATGTTAGTCGCTCAGTGGTGTCCGACTCTTTGTGACACCAGGGACTGTAGCCCGCCAGGCTCCTCTGTCCGTGGGAGTCTCCAAGCAAGAATACTGGAGTGGGTTCCCATTCCCTTCTCCATGAGATCTTCCTGACCCAGAGATTGAACCTGGGTCTCCTGCATTGCAGGCAGGTTCTTTACTCAGTGGAGGAGAAAATCGTAGGATCATCCAATCCTCTGTGACTGGTGGTGTTAGGAAAGAGGCCTATGAATCTATCAGATGTTGAGGAAGGAATGGAGAAGGCCCTGGGGTCTGGGATTCTGGACTTTTCCACACTCATATCCTTAGAACCCGGGTATATAAGTCAGGAGAGCATCCTGCCCTTCATTCAAGGGAAAGGACCTGCGGTCCTTGCTGAGTCAGAATGGGAAGCGTTGCTGAAGGGGGGCGGTGTCTGTTGATTTTCTCAGGGAGCCTTGCCCTGAGGAGGCTCTCGCCATGGGATCCCCACAGACAGATCTCTTGCTTTACTTCCCCTTCAGCCTCCTGGCCCAGCTCAGTTTATGACTTCATAGCAGCAGTACAAGCTGATGCTGGCCCTCTTGAGGCCCTGAGGGCTGGGTTTTTTCTGTCAGCAGCCCTTGTGGGTCTAGGAATTGAGCTGAAAATCATGTCCTCAGCAGATCGTGGGTGCGGCTTCATCTTTCAGGAAGTCTCCCGCTTTCTCTTCAGTCAGGGCTTCTGGAGGTGCTGAGGGGCAATTCTGATGACCTTTCTCCTGCAGCTCTTGACCCGGGGTTTTGCGAAAAAGTCAGGGTGGATAGAGTCCAAGTCAAAAGGACACAGGCAGGTGCGTTTCCGGGTTCACGCTCCGCTTTTGGCGCAGTCGTACAGACTTCAAAGCCCCTGTGATGGGGGTGCATTTACATGTCATCTGTGGCTGTTCTTACATGTCTGTGTTGATGTCTGTGTGTGTGTGTGTGTGCGTGCGTGCGTGCATGCTCAGTTGTGACCAACTCTTTGCAACGCCATGGACTTTAGCCCACCAGGCTCCTTTGTCCATGGGATTTCCCAGGCAAGAATACTGGAGTGGGTTGCCATTTCCTCCTCTAGAAAGGAACTGTATGTACATATAGTTCCGTATCACTTATGTGTTAATTGTGACGCAGATCCCCATAGTCAGCAGACACTTTCACTTTTAGTTTTGGTAGCCTCTCGGCTTCCTGCCCGAGAAGTGCCAGCTTTCTCATTTTCATTAATCAGAGATGGCACCTGCTCTTGTTTCTCCTCCTCCTAATGATGTCACACGACTGCTTCCTGCTGGAGGCTGCAGTCTGTCATCCTGGGCAGTCACACCCTGGCGTGAGCGGCTTCCCTGGCGGTCCATAGGCTGCCCTGGCAGTGAAAATCAGTGTGGCCTCTAGTCGCTGTGTGTTAAATGTCACCCGGTGTTCTGCTCTCTTTTCAGATTGTGGTGCCTTTGTCCACAAAGGCTGCAGAGAAAGTCTGATCTCCTGTGCAAAGGTCAAGATGAAGGTAAGACATTTCTGCCTGAACCAATGAAATCCTGAGAGTTGGGAGACTTGGGCTTAGAGTTTCTGTTTGTCATTTCATCGTTTGGTACCTCCTTTGAGACTGCAGTAACCCAAAATGTTTCATCTCTTGTTGACACACTCGGGAATTTGTGGCTTTCGGAAGATGAAATGCTTTCAGAACTTGTCCACGTCAGACGCACGTTTCGCTGTGATTGTAACCTCTGTTGCCAGTACAGCGGCTTCCTTCTTAACCGTGTCTGCAGACCTGCTCTGCTCTTCACACTCCTGCCTTCCTCCTTGGGGACCACGAGGGCAGCAGGCAGAAATCAGGGGCTCCGACGTGCTGACGGCAGGGAGGGCAGGGTTTTGAGCCAGCCTGCCCGGCATCCCTTTTCTCCACAGGCTCACGTAGATCACATGACAGGGGAAGTGGATGGTGGTCCAGCCTCTGAGTATACACGTCACATAGTAACGCCCAGTGCTCGTCAGAGGCCCTTGTAGAGTGCGAGACTGGGGGCAGATGGGCGTTTAGGTGGCCCGCGTGGTTTTTCAGTGTTTCAGTCACTCGTAACTGTCTTTGTTCTTGTCAGAAAAGTGCTCACCAGCTCCATCTACACGTGTGTTGAGCATGCTGTTTGCTTCCAGTAACCAAACAGGTTTATCTAGTGAAGTGGCTTCAGACTTGAGAGTCACCTCGGGGGCTTGTTATAAAATGACACTGGGCCAGTGACCCCCCTCCCAGAATTTCCGATTCTGGGTGGGTGGGGCCAAGGAATTTACCGTTCTAATAATTCCCAGAAGCTGCTGTTGCTGCTGGTCCGAGGACCGCACTTTGAGAAGCACTGAACTAGTGTGAAGGTGACAGGCTTCTGTGCCCTGGATCTTACTCAGCCCATGGACGTAAATTTTGTCCAAGGGCTGGACTTTTCTTTTTTTCCACAGTATTTATCACCTTCTTGAGGCTTCCCTGGTGGCTCAGACAGTAAAGAATTGGCCTGCAGTACAGGAGACCTGGGTTGAATCCCTGGGTCAGGAAGATCCCCTGGAGAAGGGAATGGCAACCCACTCCAGTATTCTTCTCTGAAGAAGTCCATGGACAGAAGAGCCTGGCAGGCTATAGTCCATGGGGTCATCAAGAGTCAGACGCAACCGAGTGACTAATGCAAAATATCACCTTCTTAGGGTCTGTGTATTCATTACATTTACTTTCTGTGATCTGTACCTTCCCCCAACTGGAATATATGTAAGCATCAAACTTGGCAGGCAGTCTGAAGTCAGGAGCGTTTGGTCCATTGGCGGCTCCTGAGCCTGTAGAACAGAATCTGGGCTGTAGGTCCTTAGGTGTTGGAGAGACGGATGGAGGTGACAGCCCACTGGGCTGAGTGGGTGCTGCCTTCTCCGGACAAGATGCGCAGGCCCAGGCTGCTGCCTCCTGCCCCTCCAACGTGCCTCTCTCCTTGTCACCTGCCTGACCCCGTGGGCCTTTGAATTTGTGACCTCTGGTGTGAATGTCATCATTGTGGCTGTGCCAGAGAAAGAGCGACGGGGACATAGCCTACCCTGTGTAAAAGAGCGTCATCGAGGAGGGGAGTCCCACTTGAAACAGACCCTTCTCCACTAATGACCTGTCTCAGACGGATTGCTTCAACCCGTTTTCTCACATGGTGTCTCTGTTCCATGCCACAAAGAAGTCTTAAAGTTAGCACTTTCCCTAAGAATTATTTAACACCTTACACATAAATGCTGGTCACTGGAGAGATGGAAATGAAAAGGGCACAGATGCTGCCCATAGGGAACCAGCGTTGTGGGGGTGATGGACGCGCAATGACCATAAATAAGGAAAGAAGTAGAGGGGGTACGCACAGCATTCTGAGGGGTGCCAGTCGCTTGCTCACGGGAGGAGAAGACAGAAGCTCACGGTGGCTCTGCCCCCGAGGTCTGACCTTGAAGCAGGAGACAGCCTGGCCTGTGGGAGGAGCGTTCCAGGCAGAGGAGACAGCTCTCGCAGAGTCGCAGGCCGGGCGGGCTCAGGCGACAGCCACCGCGACGGCTGTGTCTCAGTAGGACCCTGAGGACCGTCGGCAGGAACGGGAGCAGTTGGCTCTGTGTTCCAGGCCTCTTGAGACTCGACAGAAGATAAGTTGTAAAAGTCATCAGAACTTGTGAAATTCATCGACCTTTCTTTCCCTTGCAGCAGCCCAAGGGGAACCTGCAGGCGCACGACACGTCCTCGCTGCCCACAGTCATCATGAGGAGCAAGTGTGAGTAGTCGGCCGCCCCTCACGGCTCCGCGCGGCCTCTCTGGCTCAGGACTCTCGGACCCTTCTCGTGTCCCTTTGTTATTCTTAATCACGGTTTGAGTACCTGTTTTGTGGTAGCTTAGAGAAGGCTGCAGTTTCGTTGACTGAAAGCTTGGCAGTCTACCATCAGACCCTCTGGAAGATCTTGCGGAGGTGGGGGGTGTCTGGAAGATCTTAGAAGTGTGAGTGTGTGTGTGTGTGCACGCTTACAAGGCAGCACCTGAGTGAGTATGTGTGTGTGTGTGTGCACGCACCTGAGTGTGGGTGTGTGTGAGCGCGCTTACAAGGCAGCACCTGAGTGAGTGTGTGTGTGTGTGTGTGTGTGTGAGCAAGCTTCCAGGGCAGCACCTGAGCCTTGTCTATTTAACCACATGACCCCATGCTTTTTGAAGCTCCTTTTCCATGAGCCAACAGTGACACTTGGTTTCGGGCTCTCAACATCAAATGAGACCTTGCTTATTAAACTCCTTGACAGACTGAAATTATATAGTTTGGGGGTGTTTTTTGTTTTTTGTTTTTTTTCTTTATTTCAAGGGGTACACAGATTGAGTTCACCACACTTCGTCGCATCAGCCTGTCTCCTCCAGTCTGGGCAAAGCTCCACTTTGGTTTTGCTGAATGTTTTTCCCTTTTCGTTCTCCATTCTCTCTCTCCCCCCTTTCCCCTCATTAGTACACACTGTGGTCTGTTTAATGCAGACCTCTCTAATCTGCCATATCTTCAGACATATGTGTGCCTCTGAAAATATCTCTTACTGTTTTATGTGTTGAATTTAAATTAGACAGTATGACTTATGCTTTTCCCCTCAATATGGTTTTGAGATCTGCGTGTGATATTATTTGGAAGCTATCATCTCAAATTGCTTCATGCTATTCTTTCAGAAACATACACCACATTTTAATTGCCAGTTCCCCCAAAGACTTGTCTCCACCCACTGCCATAAATAACGCAGTAATGAATACCACGTTAATTAGCTCACAGAACCCAGTTGAGACTTGCCCCCAGGCTGTTTTTTTCAAGGCCTAGTTCCTGGATCAATTATAAGTGCCAGTTTGGGGCCCTACCCAGACCCATGACATCAGAGAGTCCAGGGGTGGAGCCTGGTGCTCTGTTTTAGGAGTCGCTTCAGGTGATGATGATGTCCCCACTTGAGTGTGAGAGCCGCTGCCCCAGGCCCGACTGTTCTGAGCACTTCCAGACGGCTCGGAACGGCCACTCGGGCTGTGCTGCCGGAGAGGGTGTGGAGTGCTGTCAGACGGAAGTCTAGTTATTACCCATCTTTGCATATAAATTCCTAGACAAAAGTTATGCCAGACTGTCACTCACTTTAACCAGTGATCCAACCCATCCCAACGCCTTTTACAAGCCTACTCTTACTAAATTTTTTTTTTGGCTCTATGACATTTATCTATTCTTTCAGAAATCTGCTTTCTTTCAAATCAGATAAAAAAGGTCTTCGCCAAAGCTACCTATTATATTACCTCCAGCCGCGTGTGTGTTCTTATTCCCCTTCTGCCCACCAGGGTAACGTAGCAGTAAGAGTCCAGGTGGTGGACTCAGATTGTATGGGTTTGAGCCCTAGCACCCACTTAACAGAGTACTAACCAGAGGCATATTAATACATCTTTCGTTACCTGAACATTACGACTTTATTGGTATCCACCTACCTCACAAATTGCTGGCCACACACATTAGTTTCTGCAAAAATCCTCTAGTTGATAATGTGTTAGCAGCTGCATAACCTCAGACAAATTTGTTTACGGCTCCACCCCCCCACACCCATACCTCGTGTTCCTCTTCCGTGGAAGGATGTAGTGGTATCACCAGGCGGTCGTCGGGTTTAAGTGAGGTGACGCCCGTGAAGCCCTTGGTGGTGGGCTTCCCTCAGTGGGAACGTTCCCGCTGCCGTGGCCTTCGCGGGCGAGGATGCCGGGGCTCAGAGACAGTGAGCGGCTTCCTTGAGCGGGGAAGGTTTCCCAGCAGTCACAGAGCTGGCTCTCACCTCCCCCCACACCCATGCTGCCCTCGATGCACCTAGCTCTTGACGGTCTTGAGGGCTCTGCTGACTTGCTTCTGCTTCTCCAGCCGTCTCCCTGGTCCGCGTGCCCACGCCCTGCCTGCCTCCTCTGCTTGTCACCCCCATTTCACGTTAGCGCTGCGCGGGCGTTTCTCCCTTCCTTCTTCCTCCTCTTCAGAATGTCCTCTTTTCCCGTCCGCCTGTCCACGTCCTCACGTCAGGGACTTCCCCATTCAAAGACTGACGTTTCTCCCTCCATCTGATGTTTTTTAAAATAATTTCATTTATTTATCTTTGGCCGTGCTGGGTCTTTGTGGCCGTGCAGGCTTTTCTGTNCCATTTCACGTTAGCGCTGTGCGGGCGTTTCTCCCTTCCTTCTTCCTCCTCTTCAGAATGTCCTCTTTTCCCGTCCGCCTGTCCACGTCCTCACGTCAGGGACTTCCCCATTCAAAGACTGACGTTTCTCCCTCCATCTGATGTTTTTTAAAATAATTTCATTTATTTATCTTTGGCCGTGCTGGGTCTTTGTGGCCGTGCAGGCTTTTCTGTAGTTGCAGGAAGCAGGGGCTGTGCTCTGGTTGCGGTGCACAGGCTTCTCATTGCGGAGGCTTCTCTGGTGGAGCGCGGGCTCTCAAGCCCAAGGGCTCAGTAGTTGCAGCGCTCGGGCTTAGCTGTCCTGCAGCACGTGGGATCTTCCCGGAGCAGGGATCAAAGCCTTGTCTCCTGAGGTTGGCAGGCAGATTCTTTACCACTGAGCCCCCAGGGAACTGCTCCTCCACCATATTTTATCTGCTCACCAGCTTCCCTCTGAGACCCTAAGGTACTCCAGTCCCTCACACTAGAGCCTGTTCGCCTCTCTGCCTCTTGCCCTTCTTCAGTGTTGGGCGAGGCCCCCCATCTCCTGGTGTGCTCCATATTACCTGCAGGAAGGGTCTGGTCATGCTGCCATGTGGCAGGTTTCTGATGATTACATCACCTTCTTCTGAATGGCTTTATCCGTTTTATTAAGTCAAGCACATCCTGTAATACGGTGAAGCTGTAACAGCTGCCCCAGTCATTTCCTTCAGCTCCTGACGCTCCTAGGGCTGGACGGATAATGCTGCTCACGTCTGGGACAGGAGCTTCATTACCACGGAAAAATCATCTGTTGCCCAGATGTCAGTGTGACTCCCTGACCCGAAATCAGAGCCCCGGTGTCCTCTTTGGGCGTGTGCAATGGCCATGAACTGGGGCAAGCTCCAGGAGATGGAGAGGGACAGGGAGGCCCAGCATGCTGCAGCCCATGGGGTCACAAAGAGTCGGACACGACTGAGAGACTGAACAGCACAGGGAATACTCAGTTACGAGGACAGATTAGCTGGGTGCCCTCGCACACAGGTTGCGCTTTCCTCCTCCATAAATTAGAGGGACTGGGTGCCCTCGCACACAGGTTGCGCTTTCCTCCTCCATAAATTAGAGGGACTGGGTGGCCTCGCACACAGGTTGCGCTTTCCTCCTCCGTAAATTAGAGGGACTGGGTGGCATCGCACACAGGTTGTGCTTTCCTCCTCTGTAAATTAGAGGAATCGGTCAAAATCTGTGTTCTCAGACATTGTACAGAAGAAACCCTTGGGAAGCTGGTGAAAAACATCTTAGACTCCTAGGTCCCACCCACACAGGACAGACAGGGCTGGGAATTTGCAAAACTAAAAAGCCCCTCACACGAAAACACGGGCCTGGGTCATCTCTGAGGCTGCTTGTGTCCTTAAGGTTCTTTCAGTCTCCTTTTCTCTTTGAATTAAAGTTTTAAACACACGGTGCTTTCACATGATTCTTTATCCTTATTGCCTTATTTCCATCACACTCCACAGGTAACTCCATTTCTTATATGTTATCTTCTCCAAGTTTTTTTCTTAAAATGAAAGCAGACACCAGTTTGGACTAAGCATAGAAATGGCCTGTGGCGCACTTTATTCTGCACTTGGATTTTCCCTACCCCTTAATATATATATGCTTTGATTNAAAAAAGCGATTCAATGCTGAATGTTGGGCTGCAACCACTTACATTTTCAGATGTCACATTTTCCTGTTGGTCAGATGAACCTGGGAGGAGAGGGTAGTTCTGTTTTATCTTTTTTTTTTTAATTTTATTTTCCATCCTTGCGTCTTGCCTCTTCAGTCATGAGTGAGTGAGTGGGCCGAGGACGGCAGCAGGCTCCCAGCCCCTCCTCTGCCCTGAGCTCCTATGTTGTCCCTGAGGACGCTGCCGTGGCCCCTGGCTGTGGAGGCTCCGGCTGTGTGTGGTTAATACAAGGCTGATGGTGATATGGCTGGCTGTTCGGGGTCAGGTGCCGGCCTTCCTACCAAGTAAAGTCACCTCAAATGTAGGGCTCAAAGCATCCCTGGCAGCTCTCCTCACCCAGGCTGTAGGAAAATTCCCGGCTGAAGGATGCAAAGCTCCTTTTGTCTGTGTTTCCTAACCTCTGTGTTGGATAATCCTTCCTCCTCCTTAAGAAACAAAAAAAAAATCCAGGTATTTTAATATCATTCTGTCTCAGTGGTATGATTATCTTCTTTTCAGAGTTGTTAAGTTCATCTCAATTGGTTTATATTATGATTTTTAAAAGTTGGCCTTTAAATAAAATTTAGTTTTTTGTGACTCTGGCTTACCTCTGTGCCATACCACAAACGTAAACCAGGTGCCTGATATGCTAGCTGGGGTCAAGAAAAGTTCAAAGAATATGGTTTAGCGTTGAGTGCTGGCTCTGTAGGTGTTTAGGGAACACAAGGAAAAGGTGTTGTGGTTAGACACGAGTTTCAAACAGAGAAATTTCATTTATAATGTGTACGCAGTTTGAAAGAAGAGCATTCTTCTTGTTACTTATGGTTTAAAAAATAAAACTGCAAGGTTCAAAAAGTTCATGGTTGCAGCTGTATTTCAAAGCCTCTGACCTCCTTCATACTTCATGTTGCACGTAAGAAATTTGCCTTCCACGTTGTCATGTTTTTCAGAGCTTCACAAACCATGCCTTCTCAGAATACACCTTACAGTATGTGTTTCCTTCTGTCCCTAGAGTTGGCAATGATGAGAACATAGCGAACACCTGGAAGTTCCTGTCCCACTCAACAGACTCACTGAATAAAATCAGCAAGGTCAACGAGTCCACAGAGTCCCTTACTGATGAGGGTAAGCGGAGGCCACAGCCTGTGTGGTGGGCATCTGCAGAGACCGTGCCGTTAGCCGCAGTGCAGGCACTGATGAAGTAATGGTGCCCGCTCTCCTGGCTCCTGTGATGTGTCTCTGAGCTGCCTGTGCAGCATCAGGTGCTTTATAGTAAGCTGGTGAACCTGCTTATCCAGTTGCTGGGTGCTCGTCCACTGAAGGACGCCATTGAGTGATGTGGTCTGCCTCTGCCGCAGACACTGCTTCTTCCTCTAGCCTTGCGTACACGTTCAGTTCACAGTTGTAAACCTACTCTCTTAAACCTGTCTCTTATACACATCTCCTTACTATATATATGCTTCGATTTTCCCTCCCCCCTTAATATGTATGTGCTTTGATTTTTCCCTCCCCCCTTAATATATATATATGCTTCGATTTCCCTCCGCCTTAATATATCACCGTGCACTTTTGCGCCAGTTCGTGCAGGGTGCCCTCGTTTCTATTGTAAAGCTTCATAGTATCCACCAGTAGGATATACCATGATTTATTGACCGACCTTATTTTGGTAACTCATTTTGTTTTACTGAACTTTTCACTGAATACCTTTGGTCGTATGTCATTGCAAGTGTAAACAAGTAAATCTTGTGGCATGAACATGTCCTGAAGGAAACCACTGGATCAATAGGTACAGGCATTCACAGTGTCAGTAACTCACCACACTGACCTCCGTAGAGTTTTTGTCTCCAGTTAACACTCCCAGGGTGGATCTCTTTGAAAGCGGTCTGCTCCTGTTGGATACTCGTCAGGCGGGTCCGTGCTGGAGGGCCCGAGGCACTGACACTTCGGGGGTGTCCTCTCCCGTGCAGCCTCCCAGCCCAAGGAGCGCCCTCGGTCTGCTGTCCTGGCCGATGAGACCATTGCCGCCCCCGTGTTTGCCAGCAGACGATCCCAGCAGAGCGCCGTGCTTTCCAAAAGCGTCTCCATTCAGAACATCGCTGGGTAAGTGGGGGTGTGGAGACAGCACAGGTGACATCTAGGCGATGAGAGCATCATAATTTGTACCATTTGACAAAAAGATGCTCCTGGGAAAGAACGTGTAATCTGAGTCGGTGCATAGCTGAGACAAGCAGGGCGAGGGTTACGTTTGATGCAGCCATTCTATAACAAGGATCCCCGTTGAACACCATCTCAGGTAAGGTTTTGTCCATGATCAGTCTTGCCTTTAAAGAACCTGCCTTCTAAGAGGATGATTTTTTAGATCAAGATAAGAAGTGGAAATAGGGGGGAAAAAAGCGATTCAATGCTGAATGTTGGGCTGCAACCACTTACATTTTCAGATGTCACATTTTCCTGTTGGTCAGATGAACCTGGGAGGAGAGGGTAGTTCTGTTTTATCTTTTTTTTTTTAATTTTATTTTCCATCCTTGCGTCTTGCCTCTTCAGTCATGAGTGAGTGAGTGGGCCGAGGACGGCAGCAGGCTCCCAGCCCCTCCTCTGCCCTGAGCTCCTATGTTGTCCCTGAGGACGCTGCCGTGGCCCCTGGCTGTGGAGGCTCCGGCTGTGTGTGGTTAATACAAGGCTGATGGTGATATGGCTGGCTGTTCGGGGTCAGGTGCCGGCCTTCCTACCAAGTAAAGTCACCTCAAATGTAGGGCTCAAAGCATCCCTGGCAGCTCTCCTCACCCAGGCTGTAGGAAAATTCCCGGCTGAAGGATGCAAAGCTCCTTTTGTCTGTGTTTCCTAACCTCTGTGTTGGATAATCCTTCCTGCTCCTTAAGAAACAAAAAAAAAATCCAGGTATTTTTATATCATTCTGTCTCAGTGGTATGATTATCTTCTTTTCAGAGTTGTTAAGTTCATCTCAATTGGTTTATATTATGATTTTTAAAAGTTGGCCTTTAAATAAAATTTAGTTTTTTGTGACTCTGGCTTACCTCTGTGCCATACCACAAACGTAAACCAGGTGCCTGATATGCTAGCTGGGGTCAAGAAAAGTTCAAAGAATATGGTTTAGCGTTGAGTGCTGGCTCTGTAGGTGTTTAGGGAACACAAGGAAAAGGTGTTGTGGTTAGACACGAGTTTCAAACAGAGAAATTTCATTTATAATGTGTACGCAGTTTGAAAGAAGAGCATTCTTCTTGTTACTTATGGTTTAAAAAATAAAACTGCAAGGTTCAAAAAGTTCATGGTTGCAGCTGTATTTCAAAGCCTCTGACCTCCTTCATACTTCATGTTGCACGTAAGAAATTTGCCTTCCACGTTGTCATGTTTTTCAGAGCTTCACAAACCATGCCTTCTCAGAATACACCTTACAGTATGTGTTTCCTTCTGTCCCTAGAGTTGGCAATGATGAGAACATAGCGAACACCTGGAAGTTCCTGTCCCACTCAACAGACTCACTGAATAAAATCAGCAAGGTCAACGAGTCCACAGAGTCCCTTACTGATGAGGGTAAGCGGAGGCCACAGCCTGTGTGGTGGGCATCTGCAGAGACCGTGCCGTTAGCCGCAGTGCAGGCACTGATGAAGTAATGGTGCCCGCTCTCCTGGCTCCTGTGATGTGTCTCTGAGCTGCCTGTGCAGCATCAGGTGCTTTATAGTAAGCTGGTGAACCTGCTTATCCAGTTGCTGGGTGCTCGTCCACTGAAGGACGCCATTGAGTGATGTGGTCTGCCTCTGCCGCAGACACTGCTTCTTCCTCTAGCCTTGCGTACACGTTCAGTTCACAGTTGTAAACCTACTCTCTTAAACAAGGAAAGTCAGCAGGGCCCTTCTACCTCTTGCTTCACATAGGAGTCGTGTCTTAATCACCTTAATTTAGGTGACTTTTTCAAAGTAACCCAAGTTGAATATAGTGTACGTCACTCTTGAACAGAAAACGCTCATTTCTAATAGAATATATATATATATATATATATATATATATACACACTGTGAATATCACTGTCTTAATGCAGAGTGCATAGTCACATAAAGTGATAACTTCATGGACGAGGACATTCCCCAAGGAATGTCCAGCAGAGGCTTTTTAGAGGTCACTGATGCAGGACTCTGACACCGATTTTTTTCTTTTTCTTCTTTTTTTTTTTTTTTTTTTTTTGAGGAGTAGGTACAGACATGAATGAAGGACAGCTAATGGGAGATTTTGAGACTGAGTCCAAACAGCTGGAAGCAGAGTCTTGGAGTCAGATCGTGGACAGCAAGTTTCTGAAACAACACAAGAAAGATGTCGTCAAGCGGCAAGAAGTGATTTACGGTGAGACTCCTCCTGCGCTGCTGAGATCCGATTCTCGTTGTCTGGTGGGTGGTTTGCGGTGAGACTCCTCCTGCACTGCTGAGATCCGATCCGCGTTGTCTGGTGGGTGGCTTGCTGCACTTGGGCAAGTCAGTTTCCAAGTATGTATTATAGCCATCTCCAGGGTTTTCTTTACAAGGGTTGAGGTATAGACACGTGATCTTATTTCTGTCCTTTCCTCTCTGTAAAATGATCGGCTTGAATTTTATCGAACATTTTATTGAGTATGAGTGCTTATTCATGCAGTATTCTTAGAGATCCCCTGTGACAGCACAGTTTAATTCCTCAGCTGCAACAGAAACTAGACTAAATACAAGTCCTTTCTGGGAAATGGGGGCACAATCAGTTATGGAAGGTCCTGAATCCCAGTGAAGATAACTGTGGAAACCATCATTTGAGAGGGATGGAGTCCAGTTTGCCTGTCAGGAAGTAGTGTGAGGTCCCGTGAAAAACAGGAACAGGATGAAAACTCTTCAGGGAAAAGGCAGCTCTTGACCCAGCCTTAAAGTTTAAGTTGGGCCGTAATCAGCCCTTAGACAGGCCCGGGCTCTCGGGAGCAGGGGAATCAGCGAGAGGGACATCCGTGACAGTCCAGCCCTATCGCCCCCCTGCAGAGCTGATGCAGACAGAGTTCCACCACCTCCGCACCCTCAAGATCATGAGCGACGTCTACAGCCGGGGCATGATGGCCGACCTGCTCTTCGAGCAGCAGATGGTGGAGAAGCTCTTCCCCTGCTTGGACGAGCTCATCAGCATCCACAGCCAGTTCTTCCAGCGGATCCTCGAGCGGAAGAAGGACTCCCTGGTGGATAAAAGCGAGAAGAACTTTCTCATCAAGAGGATCGGAGACGTGCTTGTGCAGCAGGTGAGCAGGAGCAGGGCCCCGGGCACTTCACACACACACAGATAGACACGCACACACACACACACACACACACACAGCAGGCCCCGGGCACTTCACACACACACACACAGACACGTAAGCACGCACGTGCACACACACACACACACACACACAGAGCAGGGCCCGGGCACTTCGTGCACACACAGACAAACATGCACACACACACAGCAGGGCCCCGGGCACTTCATACACACACAGACAGACACGCACACACACACACAGCACGGCCCAGGCACTTCACACACACAGAGACAGACACGCAAACACACATACCGCAGGGCCCCAGGCACTTCACACACACAGACAGATACGCACACACACACACACAGACAGACACGCAAACACACACACCGCAGGGCCCCAGGCACTTCACACACACACAGACAGACACGCACACACACACACAGCATGGCCCGGGCACTTCACACACACAGACAGACACGCAAACACACACACCGCAGGGCCCCAGGCACTTCACACACACACAGACAGATACGCACACACACACACACACACACAGCAGGCCCTGGGCACTTCACACACACACAGACAGATGCGCACACACACACCACACAGACAGCAGGCCCCGGGCACTTCACACACACACACACACAGAGACACGCGCACACACACACAGACATGCACACACACACGTGCACACACACACACACAGCAGGGCCCGGGCACTTCGCAGACAGACAGGCACACACACACACAGCAGGGCCCCGGGCACTTCACACACACACAGACACGCGCACACACACAGCAGGCCCCGGGCACTTCTCTGTCATACACACAGACACAGACATACACACGCACGCACACAGACACACCCAACACGCACACACACGGGGACTGGCCGCCGTGTGTTCTCGTCCCGGAACTGCCTGTGATCTCTGTGAGCTTGGGCAGGTGGTTCCATGTCTCCAGCCCTCAGTTTTCCCTTTTTTGAAATTGAGGAGAGTAGGTTTTCTCTTCTAATGCTATTTCAAAATTTAAAAGCCATGTGTATATAAAGTGCCCAGCGTACATGCTAGGTATGCAATAAAAGTCAGGTTTCCTTGTGTTTGGGGGGTCACTTAAAACATCTCTGCTTTCAGCTTCTCCGTTGGTCAGGGGGAAAGGAAAGGCTCCCATGAAGCTTTGGGGTGAGGATCAAGCCTTGCTGACTCCAGAGGCTTAGTCCAGCAGGAATGGCTGCTAGCGTGTGTTGTAGGGACCACTTAGAGAAACTCAGCGGCTGCCCCGCAGTGAGCATAGCTTCAGATGAGGTAGCACACGTGGGAATTATAGAAGGGCCACGCAGAACTGTTGGGACTGCTGCCCCAAGCTAAGTGGGACAAGCAGCCCTGGGCAGCCTACCGTGGCCGTTTCTGATGGCCTTCTGCCTTACCAAGGAGACATTCTTCAGACTGCGTCCTCAAGAAGGACTTCTAGTGAGTCGCTTGGTTGCAGTGCTGCTTCCGTGACAAATGGGAGTTAGAGCACGTTTTGCACAGCACATGGACGCTTCTGTGTTCATTATTTTTTAAATGTCCATGTCAGCGTTACTGGACTATGATTCATAAGCTGCGTGACCCACCCGTGTGAAGCGTGCTGCTCAGTGGTGTTGAGTACATCCGTGGATTTGAGCAGCCGTCACCAGGGCCAGTTGTAGGACGCTTTCATCAGCAGCACCTGCCCCCGCCTCCCCAACTTCCCCCGCCCTGGGCAACCACTGATGTACTTTCTCTCTGGATTTGCCTGTTCTGGACGTTGTCTATAAATGGAATAAAGCAATATGTTGTCCGTAGTGATTGGAGTTTTCATGTGTGAGTACCACATTTTATCCGTTTACCCTTTGATGGAAACGAGGATTAGTTCCCCTTGGTTGGGGGCTGTTGTGAGCAGCGCTGCTGTGAACATTCACGGGCCTGTCCTTGTGTGGACATGTTTTTATGGCCAGGAGTGGAACTGCTGGGTCATATGATAACTCTGCGTTTAACTTCTTGAGGAACTGCCTGTCTTCTAAACATCCTGCACCATTTCAGTCTTCTGGGGGAAGTTATGAGGAAGATCCCCTGGAGAAGGAAATGGCAACCCACTCCAGGATCCTTGGCCTGGAGAATGCCATGGACAGAGGAGCCTGGCGGGCTGCATTCTGTGGGGTCACACAAGAGTCAGGAATGAGCCCCCAAGCCTGAGCACAGTGAGGAAGCCCTCCTGGGTCACTCAAGTAGCGTGGGCCCTTGGCACATGGCGGTAACACGGGTTTAGTGCCCTGACTGGCGGTGTAACCTTGCTCGCTCTCCTCCACAGTTCTCGGGGGAGAATGCCGAACGCTTAAAGAAGACGTATGGCAAGTTTTGTGGGCAGCACAACCAGTCCGTGAACTACTTCAAAGACCTCCACACCAAAGACAAGCGTTTTCAGGCCTTCGTGAAGGTAGTGGCATGAAACGTGGAATTGCCTACCGTTGCCCAGAGCCTTGCGTCCCCGTGAGGTTTAGCCCGAGCCTTCCCCTCTGGGCCGTTCCTGACATTTGGTCTCCTCCCTTGCAGAGGAAGATGAGCAGTTCAGTCGTCCGGAGGCTGGGAATCCCCGAGTGCATGTTGCTTGTAACCCAGCGGATCACCAAATACCCTGTTTTGTTCCAGAGGATACTGCAGTGTACCAAAGGTGAGTCTCTCTCTTGAATCACTCTTACTTGCCAGTGGCCTATTCCCTGTCTGTCCAGCAGAGGCCCCGTAGAAGGACTCTTCCACATCAAGGAGGACTAAAAGAGAAGCCTGTGTTTTCTCTTAAAAATTGTTTTCTTGAGTGCAGACATGAAATGTCACTTCACCAGATTTAGAGTGAATGAGAGCGAGAAGGGAAGGGAACCACTAGGTTACCCCAGCCGAGAGTTCAGCGGTCTGCAGAGCTTGTCACTTGTCTCTCGGCTGGGAGAGGACACTCCCGCCTCACCTGCAAGTGCAGGGATCGCTACTGTTTCTCGGTGAATCAATCCCTACTCGTTTTTCTCTCTGCTGATCCTGCTCCACCACAGTTACATTAAGGATTAGGTAAAACAAAGACACAGATTAAAAAACTGGAGGCTCTTCTCCCTCCCTAAACTTGTTGGATTCCTTACACTTCAGAAGGTAGCTTGTGGGACTTCCCTGGCAGTCCAGTGGCTAAGACTCCTCCCTCCCAGTGTAGGGGGCCCGGGTTTGATCCCTGGTCAGAGAGCTAGATCCCACATGCGTCAACTAAAGGTCCCATGTACTGCAACTAAGACCTGGCGTGGCCAAATAAGTATCTATACATCTATATATGTATATATGGGGCTTCCCTGGTGACTCAGATGGTAAAGAATCCACCTGCGATACAAGAGACCTGGATTCGATCCCTGGATGAGGAAGATCCCCTGGAGAAGGGCATGGCAACCCACTCCAGTGTCCTTGCCTGGAGAATCCCCATGGACAGAGGAGCCTGGCGGGCTACAGTCCATGGGGTCACAAAGTCGGACAGGACTAAGCGACTAAGCAGAGCATATATGTGTATATAGAGAGAGAACGTAGCTCGTGAGTGCGCCTCATCTGTCTCACTGAAACATCTAACCTTATTTGGAGTTAAATTTTGACTGAGCCAGAGGTCAGTGCGTGACTGCAGCGTGTCGGCCTCGCTCTGCCCGCAGAGCACGGACTGTGCCGTGGGGCACGGAGGCAGGGCGCCTCCCCCTGCCCGGTAGGGACCGAGCTCTCCTCTCCTCCTCAGACAACGAGGTGGAGCAGCAGGACCTGATGCAGTCCCTGGGCCTGGTGAAGGACGTGATCAGCGCCGTGGACAGCAAGGTGGCAAGTTACGAGAAGAAGGTCCGTCTGAACGAGATCTACACGAAGACCGACAGCAAGTCGATCATGAGGATGAAGAGCGGCCAGATGTTCGCCAAGGAGGACCTGAAGCGGAAGAAGCTGGTGCGGGACGGGAGTGTGTTTCTGAAGAGTGCGACCGGGAGGTTGAAAGGTGAGGCCCGCTCACGTCTGAGGCTCCACGTGCTCCAGGGGCGAGCAGGCAGGATGCAGGTGTCCCCAGACCGCTTCCGGGCACCTGCATCCGGGCGTTCCCCAGGAGCAGCCGTCATTCAGTCCTTAGCCTTGTATCAGAAAGGCCTGGGCTGAGCTGGCTCACAAACCACGTCGAGTACAGTAAGGCAACAAGGATCTGGTGCAGTCAGGGACATGAGAAGACTTTTAAAAAGAAAAGAGTCAGCTTCATACTCAGATGCGAGCTCCTAAGGCAGACGTAATCCCCCATGAGAGACGGGCAGCAAATTTAGGGTCGGGGTCTCTGGCCGAACCACTGCCAGAAGGGAAGCACCATCAGCTGCCCCTTTCATAGGTTCTCTGAGATTAAAAATACATCATTGATTGTTCTGAAGAAATGTTAGAGGCATTCTCAGTTCCTGAGACCTTAGAGAAACGTTTAACTCACAACTCGACTTATTATTAAACTTTGTTGTTCGTATCTTTATTTTTCTCTAAGGAAAAGAGATCATGAAAGATACTCATTTCCTGTTTGATCTTTGGTTTTTTTTTAATGATCAGCCCCATCGTGTTAAGGAAGTTAGGAGGTCTGTTCATTCATCTGTGCATCTGGTCTGTTGAGTTTTTTGTTTGGTTTCTTTAATAATTTTCCTCATCAAACCCGTATCCTCTGGGTCTGTGTGGTAACTCTAACCTCACTAGTAGCCTTGAGTACCCCCAGCCTGCCTCCCTGCCCTCAGTGAGCTGAGCACACAAAGCCGCCCCACTGGCAAAAAACTCAGGAGTGAACCTGCCACGTGGTTGGTGATGCAGTAGGCTGCCAACAACGCCTGAGTGTCCTCAGCCAGCTCAGATCTCCCCCTGCTCAGAGCGAGGCATGCAGGTAGACGACGCAGGACACCCTGCTTAGAAGTTGGGCTCAGACTGCAGAGGTGTTTAAAGAGGTTCTTGCCCTGTGATGTGATGGCTGCTGGAACAGAGGCATGAACGGGCGATGAGGAGAGGGGCCTTCAAGTCACGTCTTGAAGGAGGGAGAGTAGGAAGCGTGAGAGCGTGGAGCCCTGGGAGGGGCGGGCGGGCGTTGGAGCGAGGAAGAAGCTGGGGGTGGACATGTGCTTAGGTGAGGGGCTGACCGTGATCCCGGGGGTGGCAGGGGCTCACAACGGAGGGTTTGAGCAGGACAAGGGTGGAGTCGAGTGTGGGGGGTGCACTGCTGGGGGTGACTGGAGAACAGCCAGAGCCCAGGGGGACCGCTGACTGAGCTGAGGACAGTCCCTGGTGCGGGGACCCAGGGGAGGGTCCTCCAGGCAGGGTCACTTCAGAGAGAAGAAACACCCCTTCCGGCCCCCAGCCAGCTCTGCATCTCCCTGCTCCGTGATGCACTGCGTGGTCCCCAGAGCTCCCTCCTATGACATCCTGAGACCACAGCTAGGGGCTCTGGCCTCCCCACCGCAGCGAGGCCACCTCTGCCGCCACCTGGTCGTGAAGTGCCAGTCCTCTTGTGAGAACAGGCTTCCTAGAGCGGCCACTGCCTGGAGCCAGCGCCCTGTTCTGTCTCTACACAGCAGTTGGTTCATTCGTTCCCGAAATAAAAAATAATCGATTCCAGCTGTTGGAACGAAGTCCTGGTCCAAGCAATGGCAGAACGATAGGCTTCCTGGCCCCAAACGTCTCCAGCAGCAAGAGGAGTTGGTTTCTAGTCATTTTCACCCCACAGTGAACTTGTGCCAAGAACAGCCAGTCCTGTGTCGAGTAACCCTTGAAAGGGGATGGAATTGTTTTTCTCTCATCTACTGACACTGGTCACATAAACTTCAGGATCAAAACTAAAGTTGAAAACTTATGTGTTAGGCCTTTTTTTCTTTGGCAGACACCTGAACTATTTAAACTTTTAAAAAAACTAAGTTGTCAAAACTAATAGTAGTGCATGGAAAATTACTGTGGTCTGCGCTGAAAACTAGACCTCCCCAGGACTCGGGCCTGCTTGCCTCTGTTCCTCTTAGCTTTGCCATGAATTACACAGGGAGGCAACCCCGTCTTGGCAGAAATGGTGGAAAAGGCCGGGAGGGGCCTGACCACCCAGGAGGGGGCTGCAGAAGTCAGCCTGTTGTTTTCCCCAGGGAGTCATAGGCGCCCCAGCCCCTTTCCTGGCTGAAGGTGGTACAGATAGGGGCCAGCCCGTGAGGTCTCAGTAGACGACTCGCCTCCAGGGATGTCCTACTTTGTCCTTAAGGGAGTGCTGGGAAATGTCACTGCATACGCCTTGAGAATTAGAGCAACTGTTGGTGGCATTCTTTTGATTTCTGGATCCAACTAGAGATGTTATTTATTTATTAATTTTGAACACCAAAAAACATCTTGTATTGGGATACAGCCAAGTGGTAGTTTCAGGTGAACAGCAAAGAGACTCAGCTATGTATATGCATGCATCCATTCTCTCCCGAACCCCCTCCCCGCCAGACTGGCACAGCACGTTGAGCAGTGTTCCCTGTGCTAGACAGCAGATCCTTGTTGGTTATCCATTTTAAATACAGCAGCGTGTACATGTCCATCCCAAATGCCCTAACTGTCCGCCCCTGCCCCCAGCAAGCATAACCAGTTAGAGATGTTAATTTGCCTCTTGCTGTCTCCGTGGCACAGAGAGGTTGAGGTTGCTGGTGCCGTGTTGGGCCGAGCAGAGCGTGGTGCTCGGTGTACTTGAGACGGTGTGGGTGTCGGGGGCCCCCTTGTCCTCCAGGGCCTGTGGAAGAAGCCTGCCTTTCATGACGAGACTGTGATAGTCCTCTGCATCACCTCCTGGCAGCCTTCCTGTCTGCTGCCCACGCCTTTCCCCTTAGCGTGATCAGAAGCTGAGAGACACTGTGAGCAAGAGCATTTTGAGAAATGTGTTGCTGTAGCCTGCTTCCCAGCTTTTAAAGTATTTTATTCTTAAAGACCTTGCCTTGTGGGATTCATCTTTCCAGCACTGAGTGCTCAGACCTTCCCTGAACAGGGTTTTGGTGATCAATCCCATTTCAAAATGCCTCTAAAAAATCTAGTGGCCAGGTGTGGACCCTGCAGAGGTGTCAGACCCTGGCTCGGGAGGAGCGTGGCAAAGCGCCGTGTGGGTGGGCTGCTGGGTTATTGCCTGGTTGTGCGCCCCAGAGGTGCTTCCCTGCCCAGTGACCATGGCGCTCTCTCCCCTCGCCGCTCTGCAGAGGTTCAAGCGGTCCTGTTGACTGACATCTTGGTCTTCCTTCAAGAAAAGGACCAGAAGTACGTCTTTGCATCATTGGTAAGCAAGCGGCTCATCTCTGCTGTTCGCGATTAACAGTGTTCACCACCGTGAAGGTGGGTGGTGAGTGCAGTTCAGTGTTACCGCTCTGGCGCCCTCTCAGAATTGACCAGGGCAGAGTCCTCTGGGTCATTTCTCACGTACCCTTGCAGTTTTCTGCCCACCTCCCTCCCCCTCCAGTTATGTTTCTGCTCCCTCAGAATCCTGAGAGCCTTCGGCATTTGATCCCTAAGAAGCCTGTCACTGTAGTATTTCTCATGTATTGTGTTCTTACAAATTGTTCCCCCTTACAACCTTGCCAACCAGAGTCTATGACAAAAACCAGAAAGGGCTCGAACCTTGATAGCCTTAAATCTTTGTTTCCTTTTTGGGAATCATTTTCTGCTGGATAAAATGTGAGTGAAATAACCAGCTGTTTGGTTTTTCTCCTAAATCTGCCATTGTTTGTTAAGCTATGTGCCTTTTTTTTTTTTTTTTTTNGGGCTCGAACCTTGATAGCCTTAAATCTTTGTTTCCTTTTTGGAAATCATTTTCTGCTGGATAAAATGTGAGTGAAATAACCAGCTGTTTGGTTTTTCTCCTAAATCTGCCATTGTTTGTTAAGCTATGTGCGCTTTTTTTTTTTTTTTTTTTGAGAGAAAAACAAGATATCATGTATTAACCCATATGTTTGGAATCTAGAAGAATGGTGCTGATGAACCTGTCTCAGGGCAGGAATAGAGACGCAATGTAGAAAATGGACTTGTGGACACAGCAGGGGAAGGAGAGGGTGGGGTGCGTGGAGAGCGCGGCGCTGGCATATATCCACCGCCGCATGTAAGCCACAGGCTCCTCAAGGACATCTAGTCTGCCCTGAGATGGAAGCTGTCTTGAGAGTTGGGTTGTTGCGTCCACGTCTTTCTAGCTGCACTCTCCCCACTTTCCAGGACCAGAAATCGACGGTGATCTCTCTGAAGAAGCTGATTGTGAGGGAAGTAGCGCATGAGGAGAAAGGCTTGTTCCTCATCAGTATGGGGATGAAGGACCCGGAGATGGTGGAAGTCCACGCGAGCTCCAAGGAGGAGCGCAGCAGCTGGATTCAGATCATCCAGGACACGATCAACACCCTGTGAGTGGCACCCTGCCCTCCGGGCTTGCTTGATGAGCGGGCCGCCGTCGGGGTTAACGGGCCTCTGAGTAACGCGCTGTTCTGTTGCGGTTGTGTCAGGAACCGAGATGAGGATGAAGGCATCCCTAGTGAGAACGAGGAAGAGAAGAAGCTGTTGCACACCAAGGCCCGGGAGTTGAAAGGTGAAGCTGGTGGGAGCGGCCCAAGGGCCTGTCAGGGGAGGGGGTTGCGGGGGAAAGGGGGTGCCGTCACACAGAACCCCCGTAGATTTTTGGTCCAGAGCTGGCCGGACAGGCGCGAACCAGGGAGGGGGATAGCTCGTCACAAAAGAGAAACCAGGTCTGAGCCGACGCAGGTCCTGCAGGAACCCTGTACAGTGAGCATGGCCCGTGGGAACACGTCTGATGCTAGATCGTGGGGATGTTGGTTCTCTGACATGGGGTCAGTGTCCATGGGCCCTGGTGACAGTCTCAGTACTTTGTAATGGAAGAAGTTGCTGGAACTCACAGGCACATCTAAGATTAAAACAGGAAGGAGAGAAAGGTGCCTGAGGGAAAGAATTTCCCAGTTAATCCATTTATCGGTCACCCCCGCCATGGTGCCCTGCGTTCCAAGCGTGGCCCTGAGTGGTTCGGGGCGAAAGTGTGCTTCCGGGTGAGGTTTGACCACTGTCTGTCGAGGCTGCTGTCTCATGCGGGCTTGTCTCCACCCCTGCAAGGCTGTACGCTAAGCAGGTGAGAAAGCCAGGCCCTCAACCAGAGCAGCCCAGGGCCTCACACCCCGCTCCCTGCAGAGCCGGCTTCTGCTCTGTCTGCTGAGCTGCTCATGTGTCTTCCCCTTTGGTGCTCCTGGGTGTTCTCAAAGAAGCATGTGTTGTGCTCTGGAAAGAAGTAAGGCCAAGAGCCAAGTACATGTAGGCTCCTGAGGAGTTCAGTTCATTCAACACTGAGAGGAAAAACAAAGATGGACAGATTTAGACTGGAGCCAGTGTCTCGTTGTCATCTCTTGCTGTGAGCAGGATGGCAGAGATGAGACCCGCTGCTTTTGAATTGAAGGATGATTGCTTTACAGTATCGTGTTGGTTTTCTGCCATGTACATGAGCGTGAAGGGGACAGCCTTGTCTTCACTGAGGCACCTGGCCAGCCACAGTGCTCGGTGCTGGGATGCAGTGATTCCTGAACTGGAGTCCCTGCTGTGGGGGGTGGGGGGGCACCTACTTAGATGACGGGCCCTGTGGACCACAAGCACGTAGAGGGTGTGTGGGACCCGGGAATCCTGCCTGTAGTCAGTCTCACAACAAACTGACACATGAAGCCACATCTGGCAAAAAAAAAAAAAACACCAATTCACCAGGTGAAGAACAGTTAGGTGGAAAACGAGAAAGGAGTGAAGGTCTAGTGTGTCTGGGAGTCAGGGCTAAGTGGCGGGAGGCTAAGCCTGGGAGCTTCCCCAGATTGAAGTTCAAGCAGGGAATGATAGTTTTTTAGCAGAATGTAGGCAAGTGTTTTAAATCTGTACTGATGCCAGTAGGTAGAATTGCTTGCAGGTGCTGGGAGAGCCCACTAGGAGTGGGCACGCCAACTGGGGGACTCTCTGGATAAGTTGGGAGAGAAGTGGGCTGGAGGCGGGATGGAGGCGAGTGAGAGATGAACCACTGGGAGTGATGGGACAGAGTGTGGAGAGAAACCTCCCCCGGTTTCCAGCCTGGGTAACCAGGGGGTGAAGGTACTGTTGACCGAGGAAGAGGCCAGGGCTCCAGGGATGGGGTGGCTGGGGTGGGGGGCAGAAGCAGAGAACAGAGGCTTCCGACCTGCAGAGAGCCAGTCGTCTAAGTGGAGGTGCCACTTGACAGTGAGACTCAGTCTGATGTCCAAAAAGTGAGTCGGACTTGGGTATCTTGTGTGAGTGAATGGGCTTCCCTAGTGGATCAGACAGTAGAGAATCTGCCTGCAGTGTGGAAGACTCAGGTTTGAGTCGGGAAGATCCCCTGGAGAAGGGAATGCAGCCCACTCCAGTAGAATCCCATGGACAGAGGAGCCTGGCGGGCTACAGTCCATGGAATCGCAGAGTCGGCCACGACTGAGCGACTGACACTTTGAGTTATCAGCACGTGAGAAGTAACAGAAGCAGTGGGAGTGGATGAGATCCCTGAGAAGGAGGTGTGGAAGGTGTGGAAGGCAGTCCAGGGGGGCAGGGGCACCACACGCAGGTCTGTAACGTGCCAGAGAAGGAGTGGGAGGAAGAGAGCCAGCCTTGCAGTGTCTGAGGGCCCAGCGCAGGCAACAGGCTTACATGTCGCTGGAGAAGAGGAGATAGAAGGCTTGGCTGGATGCAGGGGTGAAAGGTCCCCTTGGAGAGGGCAGATGCAGTGACGGACAGAGCCAGAGAAGAGTGCAGGGGCTGAGGAATGAGCAGGGCGATGGGAGAGTGGGGCACAGCGCACACTTGTTACCTCCGAAGTTCTCAGGACGGATAAAAGTCACTCTCAGGATGAAACAGGAAGCGGGCGTGGGGGAATCTGCGTGCCTGTTGTCCCGGGCGTTGCCACGAGGTGGCGTGCGTGTCTCAGTCATCGCCTATCGCTGACCCGTCAGATGACCAGATCCCTTCTCCACATGCCCACAGAGCAACTTCAGCAAAAGGACCAGCAGATCCTGCTCCTGCTGGAAGAGAAGGAGATGATTTTCCGAGACATGACTGAGTGTAGCACGCTCTTGCCAGAGGACTGCTCCCCAACCCACAGCTGTAGAACCCTCTTCCGCTCCAACACAGAAGAGGCTCTCAAAGGAGGACCTTTAATGAAAAGTGCAATAAATGAAGGTAATTTACATTCAGCATCGCCCACCCCACCCCCCACAGTGGTTTGCACGCTAGCATTATCTACCACTGAGCACTTTTTTTCGTTGTAAAATGAAGCACAAAATACAGAAAACAACCCAAAACATGTTTTGCTTTAGTAAATTATTATCAGGTGAGCATCCTTCTGACGATTTCCCAGGTCCAGAAGTAAAAATGTGGCCAGATCCCTAAAAGCCTTTCTGCATCTCCTGCCGCCATCACAGCTCTCTCCCTCCCGCCTACGAGCCATAGGCATTATGACTTTTAGAGTAATTGCTTAGGTTTCTTTATGGTTTTATGTGGCCATGTAAAATCGTATATGTGGTCTTAGGCGTGCTTACAGACACTGTGATTTAGTTGCGTCTGTGGTTTTTGATACTCGTTTTTAAGGTTCTTCATTTATAGTCCTCCGCTCGCCCCACTATCCCTTCTTCCACACAGTTTATCCGTGAGCTTTCTGGCCTATGGGTTTCCCTTTTGGGGACTTTATCCATGCAGCGGTTCTGTTCTTCTGCCTTCTGGTTCCTTCAGAAGGTGCTCAGCTGGGTTTGGGGGCTCAGATGCTCAAAGGTGAAATGCCGTTGGCAAGCTGTGCGCTTGTAGTGTTTCATCTGGAGACACAAGCTGTCTAGTTGTTTTTTTTATTATTTTTTGTAACATGTAGGAGAAGCACGATAAAAGGATAAATCTTTTTCCCCCATTTTATTTACCAGCTTTCAAAATAGTGAACTGACTTATGGTCATTCTCTGAAAGTGACCAGTACTTTTAAAATGTTATTATAGACTCATTGATTTAAATATGTCTGATGGGCTTTGAGCCATTGCTCTTCTTATCCTTATTGGAAAAGTTTAAAAGGGCCTCCCTCTCTGCCAACGTGCACCTTTTCGTGTTGCCTCTGAACCCTTTTGACATGACCCCAGCGGTCTTTGAGAGCCACTCTGCTCTTTGTTAAGATGTCCCAGGCTCATCTTGTTTTCTGCACATGTCTGGCATTACCTTTCTCTGAGAAGCTGTGGTTTCTTCTAGTGGGAAATGATGTCTCAGGACCACTGTCTAGGTGCTGGGGCTGGTTGTCACTGCTGAGGTTTTCGCTGTTAGCAGGTTGGGCCTTTTCAGTGGCCCTTTAGGGTGGAAATGTGTATGTAGGGGGGCTGGTAATGAGTTACACCAATATGTACTTAATTCCCCTCGTGAGCTACAGTGTTTTTACTTGCGTGCTCAGTTGTGTCTGACTCTGTGATTCCCGTGGAGTGTAGCCCTCCAGGCCCCCCGTCTATGGGATTATCCTGGCAAGAATACTAGAGTGCGTTGCTGTTTCCTCCTTCATGGGATCGTCCCAACCCGGGGATCGAACCTATGTCTCCTGCATTGGCAGGTGGATTCTTTACCACTGAGCCACCTGGGAAGCCCTGTTTTTACTTAATGTAATACACCTGTATCTCTTTTCTTCCATACTGTGAATCCTCATTCTTAAGGGTACATTGTGAAGTATCCTATATTTACCCTAACACGCAGGCACTAATACTGCTGTCACTAAACAGACTCTTAAATGCTGTGCCCTCCCTGCCTTTGATCACTGGCACGTTTCTGCACTGTCAGCTCCCACCCGCTGTGTGTGGCGCCCTCCCCTTTCAGACCCGCAGTCTGCATTCTGCAGGAATCAGCGCCAGTTCTCATCAGCGCCCCTCCAGGCAGTTTGGATGTCCGAAGCTTACTCTGGTTCCTCCGAAAGACTCATGAGGATGATGTGCCCCCACGTCCTTGTATACTGGTGATAACTTGTGCCTTTATACTGGAAAGTCTGTTCTACTGGATATAAAATCCTTGGTTCCCAGTTTCTTCAAGTACCCTAATTCTCAAATTTGTTACTCATTTTTCTCTGACGTAAAACATTCCAGAGTCCAGTCATAATTTGATTTCCCCCATAAATACATGTCACATACTCTTTGCCTTGATGCCCAAAGGATTTTTTTCCCCTAAATCCAAGTCATTTTACTAGAATATGCCTTGGTGATGGTGATTCTGGAACGATGTTCTCAGGTTTACAGCGTTCTATTTTGATTTATAGTCGCAAACTTTTCAGATTTCAGAGATGTGTTCTTAAAGCTTAGTGTCTTTCCTGTGCGCTGGCTTTGATTTTCTTCCTCAAGAATTCCCATTATCCATATTATTGGATCACCTTTGCCTGTCTTCAGTGCTTCTTGCTTTCCCAGAGTGCTTTTTTTATGTCCTCATCTTTTTAACATGTAAACATATCCTTTCACCTTCTGTTTTCTTACGTCATTTTCTGGTGGGTTTACTCGCTCTCAGAATCTAGTTTTCAGAAACGGGAATTTTTTCCCTTTTGTTTCCGATTATTTGAGTCTTGCCGCCTCCCTCCTGTGTCTCTTCCTCTGACGGGGGCCTTCCGCGCGCGTCTTGCGTTTTTTTTACCTTGTCACTCACTCACTTTATGGGCGCGTCCTCCTGATGTGCCTTATTATGTGTAGGGCAGCTGCACCACTCTTTCTTCCTCTCTGTCTTTCCTTAACTTTGTGTGGGATTTGACTTTGATATTTTTCTGTCGCTCGTTTTCATGTAAAAATTCCAATCCCAAAGAAAGGCAATGCCAAAGGATGTTCAAACTACCGTACAGCTGCACTCATCTCACACGCTAACAAAGTCATGCTCAAAATTCTCCAAGTCAGGCTTCAATAGTACATGAACCGTAAACTTCCAGATGTTCAAGCTGGTTTTAGAAAAGGCAGAGGAAACAGAGATCAAACTGCCAACATCTGTTGGATCATAGAAAAAGCAAGAGAGTTCCAGAAAAACATATACTTCTGCTTTATTGACCACACCAAAGCCTTGGACTGTGTGGATCACAACAAACTGTGGAAAATTCTTCAAGAGATGGGGATACCAGACCACCTGACCTGCCTCCGGAGAAATCTGTATGCAGGTCAAGAAACAACAGTTAGAACTGGACATAGAACAATGGACTGGTTCCAAATTGGGAAAGGAGTACGTCAAGGCTGTATATTGTCACCGTGCTTGTTTTAACTTCTATGCAGAGTACATCATGAGAAACACTGGGCTGGAGGAAGCACAAGCTGGAATCGACATTGTTGGGAGAAATATCAATAACCTCGGGTATGCAGATGACACCACCCTTATGGCAGAAAGTGAAGAGGAACTAAAAAGCCTCTTGATGAAAGTGAAAGAGGAGTGAAAGAGCTGGCTTAAAACTCAGGATCCAGAAAACTAAGATGATGGCATCCGGTCCCATCCCTTCATGGCAAACAGATGGGAAACAGTGGAAACAGTGACAGACTTTATTTTCTTGGGCTCCAAAATCACCGTATATGGTGACTGCAGCAATGAAATGAAATGACTCTTGCTCCTTGGAAGAAAAGCTATGACAAACCTAGACAGCTTATTAAAAAGCATAGACATTACTTTGCCAACAAAGGTCTGTCTAGTCAAAACTGTGGCTTTTCCAGTAGTCATGTGTGGATGTGAGAGCTGGACCATAAAACTGAGCAGCGAAGAATTGATGCTTTTGAACTGTGGTGTTGGAGAAGACTCATGAGAGTCCCTTGGACTGCAAGGAGATCAGACCAGTCCATCCTAAAGGAAATTAGTCCTGAATATTCATTGGAAGGACTAATGCTGAAGCTGAAACGCCAATGCTTTGGCCACCTGAAATGAAGAAAAGACCCTGATGCTGGAAAAGATTGAAGGCAGGCGGAGAAGGGGACAACAGGATGAGATGGTTGGATGGCATCACTGAGTCGATGGACTTGAGTTTGAGCAAACCCCGGGAGTTGGTGATGGACAGGGAACCCTGGCGTTCTGCAGTTCATGGGGTCACAAAGAGTCAGAACTGAGCAACTGAACTGAACTGAGACTTTTAGGCTCAGATAGGTTTTTTCACTTCACTGGCCTCTTCTGTTATTTACCTGCAGTGTTTTTAGAAGATGACAGTGACTTTCCTTAGGAGATTCCTGGCCTCTTTTCTCCTCCTTTTTCCACATGGACCTTCTTTTTCCTTCATCTCTGTTGCATCTCTCCTGCTCAATTTCTATTCCACGTTCAGCTCTTTCTCCTTTCTGTGGAACACTGCTGCTCTAGAAGAAAACCGTGGCTGGTCGGGTTTGATAATTCAGATGCTCAGACTTCCTGTCCCCCTGACGTCACTACAGAAGGGGCAGAAAGCCTGCCACTTTGCACTGCTGTTCTCAAACTGGCACACTTCACTTGCTGGAGACTTCTTTTTGGCTACTTCTGGTCTGACTGCAGGAGCCATGCTCCTTCCAGTAAGTTACTCTGCCTTCCCTGTATCTTGCTCACTCAGTCGCGTCCGACTCTTTGTGACCTTTTGGACTATAGCCTGCCAGGCTCCTCTGTCCATGGGGTCTTTCAGGCAAGGATACTGAAGTGGGTTGCCATTTCCTTCTCCAACCTTCCCTGTACCCTTTTTACATTTCCTAGATCTCACATGAATAAAGCTGGAGGTTTAATCTCTGCATTTCCAACAGAATCCAACTACAACACCTGTCCTTAGCTGAGAGCTTTCTCCAAACAAAGGAGGTCTCGTGGTCAACTCTGGGATTTTCTGCTCATCTTCCCTTTGCATATAGTGTGTTAATCAGGAGATTTCCTTTTTCACATTGCGAGAGGAGGTGTCAGTGTTGTGCGTTTACTCTCTTCCAGTGGAGATCCTGCAGGGTCTGGTGAGCGGCAGCCTAAGAGGCTCACTTGGGCAGGTCGTCAGCAGCCCTGCAGAGCAGGAGGGCGTGGTCGGCCCCGTGTCCCTGCCCCGGAGAGCGGAGACCTTTGGAGGGTTTGACAGCCATCAGATGAGTGCTTCAAAAGGTCAGTGGGGGGGTTGTGGTGGTGTTTTAATATAACTGTATTTGTTTATTTTGGGCGGTGCTAGGTCTTTGTCGCTGCACGAGGCTTCTCTCTGGTTTTGGTGGGTGGGTTTCTCACTGTGGTTTTCTGCGGAGCACCGGCTCTCAGGTGCACAGGCTCAGTTGCCCCGCAGCATGTGGGATCTTCCTGGATCAGGGGTGGAACCTGAGTCTGCTGCACTGGCAGGTGGATTCTCGGCAGGGAAGCCCCCAGGTCAGTGGTTTTGAGCTCATGTGCTCTTCTGGGCAGTCCTTCACCATCACAGCGAAAAACCATCTGTACTCAGTGGCTCCATCGCCTCTGTCCCGCTCAGACAGGAAAGGTTTTAGTGAGGTCCTAAGTTTCCAGCTGTTGGAACTCAGGGACCTCCATCTGCGTTGAGTTCATTTTGAGTAATAAGAGATCTTCCTGGGATCTCAGCTAAGCTATAGCCAACGGGGCAGTAAGACTTTTTTTTCCTTTCTGCCCCTAGTTCTTCTGTATCAGTAAAACTGTTTAATAATCACGTGGCTGCCCTTCTACCGGCATTACGAGGATTCAGGAGTATTTTGTACCTAAGCTGTGCACATAGTATTTTCTTGACTAATCTGTTTTGCAACTTGAAGAAAATACTTGTTTGTTTGTGTAGGAGGTGAGAAGGAGGAGGGGGATGATGGCCAGGACCTCAGGAGGACCGAGTCGGACAGTGGTCTGAAAAAGGTATTTCTTCCTAAGAGATACTCCCTCCCTACATCCTCCCGGGCCCTTCCTCTAAGCGCATCATCTTGAATTGTTTGGACGCCCAGTTTGCCCTTTTAATTTCCTACTTCGTCTTGAGAGGAAAGCACGTTTCTAAGCAAACAGCACCGCTCTGAGCCCCGTGTTCCTGGCCGTCAGGCCGCTCTGGTTCTGGGCATCACGTTCCGGCACACAGCTCTGCGGCGGGACCAGTTCCACCGAGAGCCTTGTTTAAACACACACCGCCCCCACCCAAACTCATTGCAAGGCTCCTGCAACAGTTCAGCCTCACCTCTTCCCTGCCCTAATGTAGAAAGAACGAACATGGGACATCACAGCATGTTAGACACACAATGAATATGATTTTTGCCTCAATCTTCATTTTCTTTACATGCAGTTTTTTATTATTATTATTTTATAGGGTGGAAATGCTAACCTGGTATTTATGCATAAAAGAAACAGTGAGGTAAGGACACTCTGAGCTCTTTAAAGGAGTATGACTTTGTTGTAGTTGCTGGGTTGAGCCTGTTCCTTTCTGCTTTGCCGGGTGAGCAAACTGTGCTGTCGTCGGCCCCGGGGCATCGTCCTGTCGGTTGTTTGCCAGGAACTCGCTGCCTCCTAAACCAGCCTCGGCTTCTCTGTCCTGGAGAAGCCCCTTGCTTTCTCTGAACGTGGGCCGCGAAGCTCCCACAGTGGCTTCTCTCCATCCACTCACGCTGAGCAGGATTTGTCGCCAGCTTGGCTGTAACTTTAACCTGGCACCAAAAGCTGCAGTGTGAAGCATGACAGGAGCTTGTGAGCGATTCTGCACAGTGACTCCAGCTGAGTTTCCTTCTCTGAGCACTGCTTCTGACTCCACATGTCACTTTAAAAAGGATCCCAGGCGTCCCCTGGCAGAGACCAGGTTCCCTGCCTTCCACCGACCCTGCAGGGTAACCCAGGTCTTTCACCATCTCCCCGTCTCCTTGGGTTCCTCTGAGGAAATCCTCCTGAAGGCTCCAGGCTTAGTTGACTCTGCGCCTGTGACACTGTCAGCAGGCTGGAGCCGGACCCGGGACAGGGAGGGGCAAGGGTGTACCTCTCAAGGCGTGCTCTGCGCTTCTCCCTGCTTTTCATAGAACACCTTAAAATCCCTGAGGGGCTTTGTTTCAGAATTTCAGATGCAGGGAATCATTCCTTTTTCCCCTAAAACACAGACAGCTGTTTGTCTTCTGTGTTGGCCTGTTAGTCTGCACACTGTGGCACCCTGAAGGAACCCCCTTCAGTGAAGGAAGTAAACCTGCTTTCACACAGACTGCCCACTCCTGTGCTGCTTAAAAGGCAGCCCTTCAGTTGTTTTTTCCACTTGCCAACTCCCGCTGCCCCACCCCACATTGAGTAAGAAGAGCTGGGTAAGAGATGGCAGGAGTTGAGTGGCTGCCAGGCACTCCAGCACGGACTGCACACTGCAGGTGCTCAGCCAGAGTCAGCTGGCCGGCTGGGACTTCTCCTTCTCTCTGTTAACTAAGAACAAACTCAAATGAGGGGCCAAGAGTATTCTCCAAAGAGCTAAGCCTGATAATTAAGCTTTTGTGTTTTCAAATAAGATAAAAGGAATACATGGTTCATGGTAGATGGAAAACCATCCAATAATGTAAAACAGGGAAACAGCAAGTGAATCGCCCACCCCTGAGAAACAGCTACTATTGTTAAGTGTGTGGTGTTCCGTTTTCAGCCGTTTCTTGCACAGGACATGTATTTATGTGTCTAAGTTTATGTGAATTGCGTAATGTTTCAATGCTCCCTGGAACTTCATATCCTGATTTTTTTTCTCTTAACACTCGAGAAGCATTTTCCTGAGACGTTTGTACAAAACATGCTATTTAACAGCTGTATATTATTATGCTAGTTACCATAATTTAATCTTTCCAACGGTCAGTTCTTTCTCTGCTTTTTTGCTTTGTAAATGATGCAGCCAAGAGCATCGTCATACTTTTTTTTTGGCAAGGCTGTGATTATTTCCTCAGCATACCATCCTCTCCCTAAAAAGGTTATACTGCATCCAACCCTCTCAGTACAAGAGGATTCATCCATTCTCATCATGCTTTCACCAACACTGGGAATTCTTTTTTAATTGACATTTTGTTGGCTTGATAATCTCAAGTAGTTGTTTCTTAATTTTTGCATTGTTCTGACTTGAAATAAGGTTGACTCATTTTTAATACGTTACATATTCGACCATTTGTATCTCTTCTTTTGTAAAGCGCAGGTTTATGTTCCTTGCCTGTTTTTCTACTAGAATGTTTTTTCTTTTGCTTATTGATCTGAGTGCCTTTTTTAAATCAAAGATTTTGTTTATTTGTTTTTGCCTCATTCTGTTCACTGTCTTCTTTGCCAGATTTTTATTATACATTTTTACATAGTAAAAGTTGAAATTTCGTGTGTGTGTGTGTTCTTTCTTGTTGCTGTCTTTGAAAAGCCTTCCCCGTTTCAAGATGAAAAAACATTCTCATATTTTCTTATAGCTCACTGAATTTTTTTTTTCTGTGAGGCTGGATCCCAACTTAAGTTCTTCCAAAGATTTACCCAATTTCCTCAAAATAATTGATTGATATTCTTTCCTTCTCCATTGACTAGAAATGCTTCTTATCTCCTACACTAAATGCTGTGGTCTGCTTCTGAGCTTTCTGTTGGGTTAAATTGGGATGTGTGCCATTTTTGTGCCGGCCATCTTAAGTAATTGGAGCTTTATGATACTTTTCACTGTGCGTAACTCCCTCCCAACACAGTTGCGCTTGTCTGATCTTACTTTGTTTCTCTTGGCTACTTGGGCACTGGCTTACTCTGTGTGGCGCTTTCAGTTTGAAAGTGCTTGATTGAGTCGCAGGCCCCCTCCTGTGGGGTAGGGTGGGTTCCTGTTGGGTGACACACAGAATGCTGGGGTCTGAGGTGACGCCTTGTTGATTCCTTTTGCAGCAGGTCATCCAGAGCGTCGTCCATCTCCACGAGCTCCTCAGCGCTCTGCAGGTACATGCCTTTTCTCCTTTGTCCCTTCACTTCCTAGTTGAGAGGGAGACCAACAAGGGTGTGGCTGGCCTGGATCTTTGAGGTTTATACATTTCTTATGGGTACAGACAGCCCTCAGACAAGATAGACTAGCTCTCATGATGAGAAAGGTTCCAAAATGCAGTGGTTAAGATCCCCTGGTAGAGGCAATGGCAACCCACTCCAGTATTCTTGCCTGGAGAACTCCATGGACAAAGGAGACTGGTGGGCTTAGTCCATGGGATCGCAAAGAGTTGGAAATGACTGAGCAACTTACACTACACTACAGAGTCTCACTGATCTTCTAAGACTAGAGTTGCTGAGCAGATGGTGGATGGCAGGTACCCAGAGCACAGTTAACAGCCAAGCCCCAGAGCACAGGGGATGCAGGCCTTCACAGAGGAGTTGCTTCCAGTCTGGACGGCCTTTGTAGGTGTCTGACTTTTCGCACCAGTGATAAAGAACCTGCCTGTCAGTGCAGGAGACACAAGAGAGCAGGGTCAATGCCTGAGTCGGGAAGATCCCCTGGAGAAGGGCATGGCAGCCCACTCAGTATTCTTGCCTGGAGAATCCCATCGACAGAGGAGGCTGGCAAGGTCCATTCCATGGAGTTGTAAGGAGTGGGACACTGCTGAGCGCACATTCACACACAGTACNGAAAGTGCTTGATTGAGTCACAGGCCCCCTCCTGTGGGGTAGGGTGGGTTTCTGTTGGGTGACACACAGAATGCTGGGGTCTGAGGTGACGCCTTGTTGATTCCTTTTGCAGCAGGTCATCCAGAGCGTCGTCCATCTCCACGAGCTCCTCAGCGCTCTGCAGGTACATGCCTTTTCTCCTTTGTCCCTTCACTTCCTAGTTGAGAGGGAGACCAACAAGGGTGTGGCTGGCCTGGATCTTTGAGGTTTATACATTTCTTATGGGTACAGACAGCCCTCAGACAAGATAGACTAGCTCTCATGATGAGAAAGGTTCCAAAATGCAGTGGTTAAGATCCCCTGGTAGAGGCAATGGCAACCCACTCCAGTATTCTTGCCTGGAGAACTCCATGGACAAAGGAGACTGGTGGGCTTAGTCCATGGGATCGCAAAGAGTTGGAAATGACTGAGCAACTTACACTACACTACAGAGTCTCACTGATCTTCTAAGACTAGAGTTGCTGAGCAGATGGTGGATGGCAGGTACCCAGAGCACAGTTAACAGCCAAGCCCCAGAGCACAGGGGATGCAGGCCTTCACAGAGGAGTTGCTTCCAGTCTGGACGGCCTTTGTAGGTGTCTGACTTTTCGC
Organism: Oreotragus oreotragus; assembly: GCA_006410675.1. Classification (NCBI taxonomy): domain Eukaryota; kingdom Metazoa; phylum Chordata; class Mammalia; order Artiodactyla; family Bovidae; genus Oreotragus; species Oreotragus oreotragus. The sequence goes on from SJYX01022598.1 coordinate 128,365, forward strand.
ACCAGTGATAAAGAACCTGCCTGTCAGTGCAGGAGACACAAGAGAGCAGGGTCAATGCCTGAGTCGGGAAGATCCCCTGGAGAAGGGCATGGCAGCCCACTCAGTATTCTTGCCTGGAGAATCCCATCGACAGAGGAGGCTGGCAAGGTCCATTCCATGGAGTTGTAAGGAGTGGGACACTGCTGAGCGCACATTCACACACAGTATCCTCAAATTCGGGTCCCTTCCTTTCTTAAAGATCTAACCAATCTAACTTCATACCTCCTCCCACCTCTGAAGGCACACTCCACCCCAGACAAGGCCTCTGACTGCAAAATCGAAGTTTTGGCACCATTGACCTTCCTACTTGGTTGCTGCCCAGGGTTATCCTAGAGTACTTTTCCCAGAGCAGCTTAGAAAGCAGGGGAGGGCTGGAGTCTGGGTGTGGGCGCCAGGAGGGCTAGGCACACAGTCCCCTCATGTGGGCATCGTTCCCCTTCATGTTTATCACCCCCTCGTGGGCATTGCCCCCCTTGTGCTCATCACCCCCTCGTGCGCGTCGTCCCCTCTCGTGTCCATCGCCCCCTCGTGCGTCTCCCCGCAGGGCGTGGTGCTGCAGCAGGACAGCTACATCGAGGACCAGAAGCTGCTGCTGAGCGAGCGGGCGCTCACACGGACGGCATCGAGGCCCAGCTCCCTCATCGAGCAGGAGAAGCAGCGCAGCCTGGAGAAGCAACGCCAGGACCTGGCCAACCTGCAGCGGCAGCAGGCGCAGCACCAGGAGGAGAAGCGGCGGCGCGAGCGCGAGTGGGAGGCCCGCGAGAGGGCGCTGCAGGAGCGCGAGGCGCACCTGGCGCAGCGCGAGGACGAGCTGCGGCGCGGCCGCCAGGACCTGGAGCACGAGCGCGACGAGCTGCAGCAGCGGAAGGGCGCCTACCAGGGCGAGCTGGAGCGCCTGCGCGCCGCCCAGCGGCTGCTCGAGCGCGAGCAGGAGCGGCTCCGGCGGGACTCGGAGCGGCTCAGCCAGGTACCGGGCGAGCCCTGGGAGTCCTGCTGACCCTGAGGGCAGGATGCGGGGCACACGGGGGGCCCGACGGGGCGTGGGTGTGTGTGTGCATAGGCTGATTCACGCTGTACAGCAGACACTAACTGCAGTCATCCTCCAATTTAAAAAGTACCCTCTGTGTGCCCGGCCCGGGGAAAGTAGGCAGATAGAATATGTAGTATATAAAGGCTCATTTTATTCGGTCTGTTTAGGCGTCAGCAGAGGGGCAGGTGAGGAAGCGAGTCTGTTTCTCCTTTTTGTCTGTAATGGGTCGAGAAGTGCATGAAAGGTTGTAGTTTGGCCAGGCCGCTGAAGGAGGGGACCTGGGAGGCCCTTGCCCTGAGCCTGGCCCATTTAGGCTGGGGTAGCCTCAGTGTCTGTGAGGGTGGTGGTCAGCCATCCAGGATTTGGGGAGCAACCCCTCTGCTCTGTGCCACATGAGAAATCAGAACCCAAAGGACCTCGTAGCTGAACAGGGACAACTCACTGTAGGCACCAGACACACGGTGCCTGAGCTCACAGAGCAGTAGGGGCTCTGAAGCCCGGGTTAGTGAGAGAGCGCACGTGGCGGGGTCAGTGGGCCTCAGCCACAGGGCCGGGCCCATCCCAGCCAAGATGGGGGAGAGGCTATTCTTGCTCAGGGACGCTCAGACATCTGGACTCTGCTTCATTCCCGATATGTCTCGCCACTGTGGATGAAGCCTGTTCCTGTAACCACTGCTGACTAAGGAAGGCCTTCCATATGTGGGGGGCACACTGACCCCCGAATTTGCTTCAGTGATAGTCCCTGGCTATTCTAGAACAGGGAAGCCGGAGCCTCCTGGGCATCCTGATACCCATGTTGCCATTCATTTGATTGATTGACCTTGAACAGTGAAGTCTTCCAGAGGCGGGCACTTAGGCTTCGTGCAGAGGTTTCCAGGTGTGTGGGGAGCACAGGAGCCAGGCTGTGCTTCGTGTGGCCCAGGAATGGGTTCACCAGGGAAGGCTGCCCAGAGAACTCAGAGTCTATCTCTTTAATCTTCGGTTTGACCTTTGACCAGGATCTTGGTGTAAGCATGTCTCCACCTGCCCTCTAACCTGAACAGACCTCTCTAATCTCTTAGCACTGAAATAATTATCCACTCCTTCACTTAAATCAGTCATCAGATAAGCAGCTCTTCCTGCCTCTCCGGGGGATAGGAATTGTGAGCTGCCCCATCCAAGGTGCTACTCATTCTTTGCAGCGCTGGTAATAGCTGTAGTCACGGTATCGAAGATGGTCATTTAGCACTTTCGTAGATGCTGCAGGGGGTGGGGGGCAGGGAATGGAACTGAGAAGTTCGGGGCATTGATTTCACGCTCTCCAGAGTCCAAGGCAGTGAGCGTGCACGGGTCTGACACCCCAACATCCCCAGTGCCCTTGTGCATTGCCCACTGAACAGTTACTGAGGACGCTCCTGGTCCCCCAAGTCACATCCCTTCTCTCAACCATGCACAGGTTTCATATCAAAACACCAAGCTGCTGCGGATCCCATCCTTCTCTCCGAACCCCGAGGAGACCCCTTCGCCACCTGCACCTTCCATAGCCAAATCAGGATCATTGGACTCAGAACTCTCAGTGTCCCCCAAAAGGAACAGCATCTCTCGGACACACAAAGAAAAGGGGCCTTTTCACATGCTGGGTTCCGCTGGCCAGACAAACAAAGCGCCAGAGGCTCAGAGCCAGACCCCCGTGTCCACGTCCACGTCCACCCGCCTGTTCGGCTTAGCTAAGCCGAAGGAAAAGAAGGAGAAGAAGAAAAAGGGCAAAGGAAGCCGCTCACAGCCCGGGGGTAAGTCGCACACCAGGTCTCCCTCTGGCCGTGCTGCCCCTGGGGGCTCTGGCAGCACAGGAGGGGTTTAAAAGGGGCGCCTGCCTTTCAGGCGCATAGAGGCTGACCCCCATATATCTCACCAGACCTGCTTGCTCTGCCCATAGAGGACTGTTGGGACCTAGGCTGAGAACTGAAATTCAGGGAGCCTTTAGGAACCCACTCTGTGTGGCGTGTGTGCGGAGTGCGGAGCGCGGGCTCCTTTCTCACGCTTACTGTCCAGATGAGGAGCGGAGACTCAGTGAATCAGTTACAGGCCTCCCTGCCTTTTGGCCTGGTCCAGTAATAAGCTACTTCAGTGGAAAGCTGAATTTGTTGCAATCTCAGAAGATTCTTAACCAGTCACTAACTTATTTAAAGACAAAAGTTGAGATACTTGTATAAAGAAATTTCTACTGTAAAGGAGGATGATTTTTTTAAAGATTCTATATTTTCATATGCAAGTTCTTTCCCTTACCACATAAATATATTTAAACGTAAAAGATGCAAATTGCTTCTGTGCTATTGTAAAGTTTAAGGCTTTACATAGAATTTCAAAAAGCAATAAAACTGACGTCTTCCAAAAGACCCAGAAGGAAAAAGAAAAATAATACACTAACAGGTGCTTGGTGAGCATTTTCCGAGGGCAGCTTTAATCCTGCAGGAGATAGGAGGCGGATGTTTTTGACCCCAGACACTCAGGAACCCTGCAGCTCAGGATTAGCTGACGTGCCCGCCAGCACAGGGCACGCGATCAGACCACACGACACGAGGTTGAGTCTTTCTCATCAGGGTTGGCCTCTCCCTTCTGTACAGGAGAGTGTAGAGAAATCCCTGTTTCCAGGCTTGTCTTCTGTTGAGTTCGAGGATCTATAGACAGAGGACCTCACTGAGGACCTCACTGACTGTATCAGTGGAGGGGGCGCCGCAGCAGCAGGCATCACCCACCTGCCCAGCATCTGTTTGCATCCCGGGGGACTTGTGTTTAGGGAAGACAGGACAGAATTTACCAGTGAAAAGAGCATTTTTGTCTGAATTTCTCTCTCCCTCTTGGCTTCCTTTTTCCAGACGGCCCCGCATCAGAGGTGCCCGCAGAGGGGGAAGAGATTTTCTGCTGACTGGTCCCGCTGCTGTCCTGCCCGGTGACCGTCCTCCCCCGCCATCCTGTGTGCACTCCCCCTCACCGATGCCCGCGCCCGGCGGCCCTCCTCGCTGCCCCAGGGCCTGGGCCCAAGGGACAGACAGTCCTGGGGGTCAAGGTGGGGAAGGAGGCCCAGGATTGCCACCCAGCCACTGGCCGGCCCTGCTGAAGTCACATTACAACAAGGATGGTGGCCCCGGAAGTCCAGACGATGGTTGTGGACATGTCAGGAATGCCTCGAGGCCCAAAGGGTGTTTCCGAATGTGCTCGGAAGCTCTGGCTGCCTTTTGATTTGGGGGAGCAGAACCAAAAAGCAAACAGCAGGTAGTTTGCGCCTCGTCTGAACACGTATGGTAGCCATCTGTATAGACACGTGGGATACAACGGGACTGTGCGTGGCCTGCGCCAGACGCCTAGGGCGCTCAGCTCAGCTCCACACGAGGATGTGGCCCACCACCAACTGGCCTCAGCTGCTGGGACCCCCAAGCTGTCTCCCGGCAAACCCACTTGTGCACACTTCACCCCCCACTTCTGCGTGTATTTCTCATTCAAAAGGGACGGCAAACAGTTGTGAAAACCAGTGAACGAAGGCTCACTGTCTTTAAAAAGCAAATGACCCTGAAACACCTTGATTTTGGTGTTTTGGTCATTGTAGGGGGGAAACAAAAAGTAATGTCGTCAGATCTGAAAGAAATCCTGTATTGGCTTTCCAAGATGTTTGCCCACGGATTCTGAGCACAGAAGAAGCAGAGAGGCCACCTCCCCGCCACCACTGCAGAGTGACGCTTCCCGGCCTTCCTGGCCATTCGCTTGCTCGTGACCACGACCCCCAGGCCATCCCCCTGGGGCCTCGCAGTGGCTCCCAGGGAAGCGGCTCTTGCCTGCGCCCCCGCCAGGGGAGAGGGCGGCCCTCCGGTGCTCCTCCGCCCGCCCTGGGGCTGCCTGCCTCTCCCTCTGGGGAGGAGTGGCCGCCCTATCCTAGACAACTGGCCGAAAAGCAGGTGCAGGTGGGCGCGTTGGGCGTATGAAGTGGTTCCCTCCAGTTCAGACCAGGAGGAGAGCTGGCCCAGAAGGTACGGCCTGGGAGGGTCTCCTGTCAGGAGGCCTGGCACAGTTTTCCCTTCTCCAAATTCTGCAGTCTAGAGTTCTGACGGTCACTGTACTCTGCTGTCTGCTTGTTCTTTTTCCTCCTATCTCTCTTTTTGTGTTTTCGTCTGTATTCCTGGAGGCTTGTCGCCAGCCGGCAGGTGCAGGGTGTTTCCCAGTGAGGCCCCCGCACCTGCCACGCTTGCTACCCCCTCACTGTGGTGGGGAAGACCCTGGAAAATTCTGTGCTTTCCATGTGGCCTTTGATTCCTGCCTTTCGCCCCTCAGGAGCATGGGTCTTTGAACATAACCTTTTTAAAAACAAACAGATCTGTACCTTGGTGCTTGTTGATGAATTGCAAGCTGGCCTTGCAGATGGAGATATCTGTCTTTCAGTTTATTTGAAAGAGGTCTGGTTTAAAAGTTTTAGCTTTAGATTTGTTTTATTTATTTGTGTGCCGAGTGCGTGTGTGTGTGTCCGTGTGTGTGCATGTGTGTGTTAAGGGTGAACACACCAGCCCAATGGTTTTGACTGTGTCCGGTCAAGCAGCCCACGCTGCATCCTCACTCCTCCAGGTCTGTCAAAGTGCCTTGAAGGCCCAAAGGAAAATTAAGGGTCGGGGAGTGAAGTCCCTTTCCTTCCCTCCTCCCACCCCAANCACCTGCCACGCTTGCTACCCCCTCACTGTGGTGGGGAAGACCCTGGAAAATTCTGTGCTTTCCATGTGGCCTTTGATTCCTGCCTTTCGCCCCTCAGGAGCATGGGTCTTTGAACATAACCTTTTTAAAAACAAACAGATCTGTACCTTGGTGCTTGTTGATGAATTGCAAGCTGGCCTTGCAGATGGAGATATCTGTCTTTCAGTTTATTTGAAAGAGGTCTGGTTTAAAAGTTTTAGCTTTAGATTTGTTTTATTTATTTGTGTGCCGAGTGCGTGTGTGTGTGTCCGTGTGTGTGCATGTGTGTGTTAAGGGTGAACACACCAGCCCAATGGTTTTGACTGTGTCCGGTCAAGCAGCCCACGCTGCATCCTCACTCCTCCAGGTCTGTCAAAGTGCCTTGAAGGCCCAAAGGAAAATTAAGGGTCGGGGAGTGAAGTCCCTTTCCTTCCCTCCTCCCACCCCAACCTCATTCTTTTGACCAAGAGAGGTCGTCTTCCTTTCTTGAGAGTTAAAAAAACTCACCACCCATGGGCTTCATGTGCCTCGTTTTATCACGGCGATTTCTTACCCTTCAGAAAGGCTTTGAGACCCAGCTGATTTTCTACTGAACGTCGATAGGCACCCCCAACCCTCCGACCAAAGAACCTGCACGTCAGAAGGCTAGGTTGCCTCCACCGGCAGCCCCTAGAGCTCCGAGGATGGCCAGCCTGCCATGGCCTTGCTTAGACCCCCGGGGAGCTCGGCGCTCCGTCCTGGTCACTGGTCGGCGGGCCCGCGTCCTGCTCCCGGCGTCCATGCCCTCCCACAGGCTCTCCACCAGAGGTGCCTGGACAGTTCCTCTCCGTCGCCACACAGCTGGATTTCGGTTTCAAAGTGTCCTTCGAGCCCACCTGGTTGTGAAGTTGCGGTTGCCTCGGCTCTTCGGTGGCAGTTTGCTGAAACGATTAGCCCTCCGCCTGCACCGCGCCTGGTCCCTGGTCGGGTTGCGTCTGAATCCGAGGGCACCTCGCCCTGACCCAGGCCCACGCTTCTCCGTGCCTTGGTCCCTCTCCCCGCCCGGCGTGGGGCTTGGGGAGCCGCCTGGGATTGCTGCTGCTTCTGCTTTTGCTTCTGACCTCGGGGCCGCCTCCGACCTCGAGGCCTGACCTGGTTGCTGAGGTTTCTTTCCTGTGAGAAGGGGCTGCCTCTCAGGGCGACTCAGATTCGGCTCTCCGCAGCGTCCGCAAGCTGGGAAGGCAAGCTTCTCGGCTTAGGGAATCGGGGGCCCGACCTCCCTTGCGTTTAGATTTGGCGGAGCAGGTGGAGACACCACCCGGGGCCCCCGAATCGAGTGAGTCACCTGGAAGGAGGCTGCGCCTTCTCTCAGGACTCCCGTCATCTCAGCAGTTGCTGTCCTGGTCGGGCGACGTGTGCACTTTAAACGCTCCCTACGGTTGGCTTCACTCCCATGACAATCAGCTATTGACTGTTGCTTTGAAAATGGAGAGGGTTAACAACAGCCCAGGTGCCGTCATTCAGCCTTTGCCAACATTCCCCCCTCTACTGCCATGGGAGCGGTCTGTGGGGAGGAACTCCTTAACGAGGTTTTGGTTTTTATTTGGAAAGGTACGAACCTTACTTATATCCTCTCATGTCTCAGGGTAATACCACTAAAAGTTGTTCTTTGCAAATATTCTCCTGTTACTTGTCTTCCCGAGCCCCTAGTTGCAGCAGTAGGGAGCACGAGCTGTAAGACCCCTGGGATTTGCTGTCCCTTTGTTTGGAGGGTGGGTGTTAGTGCGTCTGGTTTATAAACAGGCCCCACCTTAACTAAAAGGTGGCCAGACCTCCAGCCCGGAAGGTGCGGTTCACAGCAGGACCCTGTGATCCATCCCTCGGACCCCAGAGTTCCTTTTTCGATGGCTGTTTCTTGCTCCCGAGGATCTGTTGTCAGCTTGGAGCTGTGGTTGTTGATACAGCATTGATGAGGGGCCTGGTGTGCCCCGCGGACGGCATGCCCAGGGGCTGGGGCGGGGGGGAAGTTGGGGGAAACGGACTGGAAAGTGGGCTTCAGCAGCCAAAAGAGGGTGGTTCGGAGGGGACCCCAGCCACTGCCAAGGGCCCTGGACACGCTTGGACCGCAGACGCCCAGAAAGAACCCTCCGTGTCGCGGTGGCCAGGGCCCGGTGCCCGCCATCCCGCACCGGAGCCGTGTGACACACTCGCCAGCGGCCCCGGGTCACGGCCCCGCCTGGCTGCTGCTCCGGTCCACCCTCGGAGACAAGGAAGAAGGCCAGCGGTTCACTTTGGTTGGCTTCATTTTCTTTCTTTTGAGTGTAGCGTGACATTCCTAGGTAACCTGCGCTTTGAAATCTCCTGCCTGCTGGCCAGGTTTTAAGACGAGAAGTCTTTCAGTGCTGCCATAGAGGGAAAAAACAAAAACAAGGCTCCTTTCCACGTACCAGTCGAACTCGTCAGAAGCTTAGCCGGCCTTGAGTTCCTTCTCCATCTTGCGAAGGTTTAAAGACGGGCAGACCCAGCTGGCTGACGTGTCTCCTGCCGCGGACGGCGGCCGCCTGCTCCAGGTCCCTGGGCCACGCCAGCCTCTGCTCA
>SJYX01022598.1:154005-174784 GCA_006410675.1 Oreotragus oreotragus
GTGAGGGCAACTAAGCCCCTGCACTGCAACTACAGAGCTCACGTGCCACAACTAGAGAGAAGCCCACATGCCACCACAAGGAAGCAGAGGGCCGCGATGACAGATCCCAGTGGTAAGACCCGGTGCGGCCAAATAAAGGGGCCCGCGGCACTAGTGGTAAAGAACCCAGCTGCCGACGCAGGAGACGTAAGGGAGACGGGTTCAATCCCTGGGTCGGGAAGATCCCTTGGAAGAGGGCAGGCCTGGCAGTCCACTCCAGTATTCTTGCCTGGAAAATCCCATGGACAGAGGAGCCTGGCGGGCTACAGTCCATGGGGTTGCGCAGAGTCAGGCACCACTGAGGCGAATGAGCGCAGAGGATTAGAAGGAAAGTGCCTGTGCTCACACTGGACCGGGTGTGGTGCCTGTCCCCACCAGCTGGCCTGGTAAAACCATTCCCGGGGCACAGGGTCGAGGACACACAGAGGATCTTCTTAGGAAAAGGGACTAATTAGCCCTATATGAAGCACTGCTTCAGCTCTACGAAGTCTTGAAAAGCAAGACCTAGGCTCAGATGGCACAGTGGTAAAGAATCTGCCCGCCTGGGTCAGGAAGATCTGGAGGAGGAGATGGCAAGCCAGTCCAGTGTTCTTGCCTGAGAATCCCACAGACAGGAGCCTGGTGGGCTACAGTCCACGGGGTTGCAAACAGTCGGACACGTCCAAGCACACACACATGCGAGAGGATCCAGCTGTTCCCAAATAACTTAGCCAGGTACCGGAACAAAGTTCAGGAGTATCCAGGAACACACCCAGCACACAAGAGTTACATCCAGTGTCTGGCATCCGGGACAATGACTACACGTGTAAGGAAAAGTTTAATTCATAGTGAGGATGAAAATCCTATAACCTGACACAGAACTGACACAGATGTTAGAATGACCAGACAAGGATGTTAGAAGTCGGTGTAACTGTTCCACAGATTTAACAAACAGAAGTGAAAAACTGATGCTCCAAAGGCAACATGTTGAAAGAATTAAAAGAAGGCCTAAGTAAGTGGAAACACATCTGTGTCCACAGATCAGGAGACTTAACATTGTTAATAGGCCAGTATTCCCCAAATTAATCTATGGGTTCACACAGTCCTTGTCAAAAGCCCAGCAGCAACCGGGATTCCCTGCAGAAACTGACAAGCTGGCCCTAAACTTCATACGGGAATTCCAGCGATCCAGACAGCTACAAGTCTTGAAAAAGAAGAGCCAAGTTTGAAGACACACACTTCCCAGTTTCAAGACTCGCTACAGAGTTACGGTTATCAAGACAGGGTGTTACTGGCTCGAGGACAGACACGGAGATTTATCCTGAAGCCAGCAGAATAGAGTTGAGAGTCCGAAACTGGGCTGTCACATTTATGGTCAGCGGATCTCTGAAACTTCCTATTCCTCTGCTTTGGCTGTGCTGGGTCTCCGTTGCCGGGCACGGGCTTTCTCTGGCTGCGGCGGGGTAGGGCTGCTCTCGAGCTGCAGTGCACGCCTTCTCGTTGCAGCGGCTTCTGTTGTTGCAGAACACAGTCTCTGGAATGCATGGGCTCAGTGAGTGTGACACATGGTCTTAGCCGCCCCGCAGCATGTGGAATCTTCCCTGACCAGGGATTGAATCTGTGTCCCCTGCATTGGTGAATTCTCAGCCACTGGATCTCTAGGGAATTCCAGTGATCAATTGATTTTTGACAAGGCTGTCAGAACTATTCATTGTAGAAAGAGCAGTCTTCTCAATAAGTCATACTGGGACAGCTGGATACCTACATGTGAAAAAAAATGAAATTAGACACAAACTACCCCCCCCACACACACACAACACATAACAAGTAACTGGTCCCTGTGGCTCAGATGGTAACGAATCTGCCTGTAATGGGTTCGCTCTGGGTCGGGAAGATCCCATGGAGAAGGAAAGGGCGCCCCACTCCAGTGTTCATGCCTGGGGAATCCCATGGACAGAGGAGCCTGGTGGGCCACAGTCCACGGGGTCACCCAGAGTCGGACACGACCGAGGGACCAACAGTGCTGTAAGAGCTAAGAAAAAACAGGGGCAAACCTTCATGCCTTGAGGTTGGGCAGAGCCTTCGTAGATAGGAGGCTAAAACCACAAATGCCAAAAAATAATAAGATGGGCTTCATCAAATTTAAAAACTTCTGTGCCTCAAAAGCCACCATCAAGAAAGTGAAAAGAGCACAGAGAATGGGTGAAAATATTTTAAAAACTGTTAATCTGACACGGGAATTTTATCTAGAATATATTAAGAACACTCTCAAGTGAATAATAAAAGAGCAAATGGCCAAATCTCAAAATGGGCAGAGCCGCTGAACAGACACGGCCCATAAGCTCATGCAAAGATGTTCAACATCATTCGTTATTGGAGAAACGCAAATCAAAACCACAAAACACGAAACATAAATTCACACGCACCAGGAAGGCTATAATGGTTAAAAAAAAAAACAGGTAAGTGTGCAGGAGGGTATAGAGAAATGAGAATCCCCGCGTGCTGCTCCTGGGAATATAAAATGACGCAGCCGCCTTTGAAAATGTTCTGACAGTTTCTCGAGTGGTTAACCATAGTGTACGGATACTTGCCACAAGGATGAACCTGGAAGCATCGTGCAGAGTCAGAGCCCAGTCACAGAGGACCACATACAGTTTTATTCCATTTATACAAAACGTCCAGAGTACAGGCGGAGGCAGGGAGATCCACAGTTGCCTAGGACTGCGGCAGTTGGCAGGGAAGGAGAGCGACTGCTCATGGGGATGGGGTTTCTTTGGGGATGAATGAAAATATTCTAAAATAGACTCTGATCAAGGTCACGTAACTCTGCATACACTAACAGCCCCTGAGTTACACCCTTGGTGGAGGACTTCCTTGGTGAGGGATGTAGCACAACAGTTGATGACTGTGATGATTTCATGGGTATAATCGTATCTCAAATGGTATAAAATTGTACAGTTTAAATATGTGCAGTTAATGGCATATCTATTACACCCCATAAAACTATTTCTAAAAATCACCTACAGTGAGCATCTAGAAATAAGCACACTTCACAGTTTGATATATCCTTCCAATCTCTTTTCAACAAACGTAATTTATTTTACAAGATGAGATAAGCCTGCTCTTTTTCCATTTGGTAATGTGTCATGATGGTCATTCCACATCGTTACAAGCTTAGGAAATATTTGATGGCCACATGGCCTTTTATGTTCAATAATGCAGTAAATTTTTGCTATTTCTTTTTCTTTGTTTTTGGTTGCGCGGGGCCTTCACTGCTGCGACCGGGCTTTCTCTAGTCGTGGCGCACGCATATGTGCTTAGTCGTTCAGCCGTGCCTGACTCTTGGGACCGTAGCCTGCCAGGCTCCCCCGTCCATGGGCTTCCTGCTGTGAGGGGGGTGGCTGTAGCCTGCCAGGCTCCCCCGTCCTCCCCCGTCCGTGGGCTTCTTGCTGTGAGAGGGGGGACTCTAGCCTGCCAGGCTCCCCCGTCCTCCCCCGTCCGTGGGCTTCTTGCTGTGAGAGGGGACTCTAGCTGCGGTGTGTGGGCTTCTCACTTTGGGGGCTCCTCTTGTCGCCGAGCATAGGCTGTCGGGTTCACAGGCTTCTGTAGCTGCGGCCTGTGGGCTCAGTACTCGTAGCTCCTGGGCTCTAGAGCACAGGCCCCATCGTCGCGGCGCACAGGCTTCAGTTGCTCCAAGACGTGGGATCCTCCCGGGCCAGGGGTCGAACCCACTTCCCCTGCACTGGCAGGCGGACTCTTTTCCGCTGTATCAGCAGGGAAGTCCAATAATGCAGTAAGTTCATTCCAGCCAGGGGAATCCAAAATGATCCTTCCAGTCAGGGGAATCCAAAATGATCCTTCCAGTCAGGGGAATCCAAAATGGTCCTTCTGAGCCTTTCTGGCTTCAGGGTCTCTTCTACCCCAGGGGGCCCAGAAGCAGAGAGAGATCCACCCGGGCCCCGGGCCGGCACAGGGCGGGCAGCGGTCAGCAGACTTCCAGGGTCATGTGTCCTTCTGAAAATAATTGCAGAACCACATGCCCTTCCTGCATTTTCAAGTTGATCTCTAAAGTGATGTCACAAGTTTAGCAGTTACAAAGTTTAGAAGTTGTCACAGTATTTATGTGCTTTGAATAGACTCAGGGCTGAAGATTTAAGCTGTCTGCTTCATAGGAGAAGTCTACCACGTAACCTAATCAACGAAGCCAGTCCTTACTGGCAAACTGGCCAATTCGGAATTTGTTTCCCCTGGAAGAAGTTTGATTTTTTTTTTTTTTTAACTGATTTATTTATTTGGGGCTTCCCTGGTGATTCAGACGGCAAAGAATCCGCCTGCAATACCGGAGATCTGGATTCAGTCCCTGGGTCGGGAAGATCCCCAGGAGAAGGAAATGGCCACCCACTCCAGTATCCTTGCCTGGAGAATCCCACGGACAGGGGAGACTGGCGGGCCGCAGTCCACGGGCTGTAGAGAGTCAGACACGACTACGCGGCCAACACACATTTATTCATTTGGCTGTGCCGGGTCTCAGCTGCAGCGTGCAGCCTTTAGTTGCAGCTTGAGCCCTTCCTGGAGGCAGTCAGCCTCCAGAGGAGAAAAGCCTCTGCGTCAGGAGCCAGAGTGCGTTCCTTAAGACTCTGCTCGCTCTCCAGGCAGGGGCCAAGGCGCCATGACTAGGAACCATTGGCTCCTGAAGTGAGAACCTGGGCTGCAGAAGGAGGAGGAAGCATGTGTACCAAGGCCTCAGCGCTGAGGCTCCCAGGCGGCTCTGGGCTTCCTGCAGCCAGGGTTCAGGGGCAAACGTGGATTTCAGATGGAGTTTCCTCTGACCCTTCTCGCACCCCCAGAATTCTGAAGTGCTTTCTCCTTTCTGATAATGCTTTTCCTAACACGTCCCCCAAAATGACTCTGTTGGCAACGTCTCTGGGGGCACAGGACACTGTGGAAGGAGGTCTTTATTTTCCTGAGGAGTAAAGGAAACTTCTGGATAAGGGTATCCACAGACAAGGGGGGCTGCAACCGGGGCCCCCGCTGGCCTGACTCCCAGTGCACCCCTATGCCACCTTGCACCGTGCACCCTGGGGGCTCAGGCGTGGGATGGCACACACCACCTGCGAGGCCGAAGCACAGCTCAGCCTCCCCCGGGAGGGGCCGGGGCCAGGGGTGCTGTGGCCCGCCGGAGCATCGGAGCACAGCCTGGAGAACAGGGGAGCCGGACCCCCAGCCGCACTCAGCAGCCCGGCCTCTGGGGTATCGTCTCTTCGCTCGTGTTAAACTCTCATGTCTCTCCCTGAGAACTGGGGCTGGAGAGGGGAAGAGACAAGACCCTCGTAGGAGATGTGACCCACAGCACCAGCATATCCCCTCTGCAGACACGAGTAGCTTGTCTCAAAGATATTGTGAAGCTGAAATGAGCCCATGTGGCAGAGAGAAGCCACCCTGTCTCAGCCCGCTTTCCCCTCCGTGCTGGCCTTTGGATGAATCTTGGGGACGGGAGAGCTGCCCGTCTTCCTCCCCTGGACCCCCACCCCGGAGGGTGCTCCTCGGGTGGGACCACCCTGGGTGTCACAGGTGATGCAGGCACAGGTCTACCTGCAAACAACTTTACAATCATGGGGGTCTGGCTGGGGCGGAAAGCGGGGTGCGGAGGTGGGCAGAGCGGTAATGTGAGCACATGAGTGGGCCTGTCACCCACAGGGAGGGCAGGGCCCCGGGAGGGGAGCAGGCCCCCACCTGGAGCCCATGCCCGGCGTGGGGCGGTGCCCCCTGCATCGGATGAATTAGTTGTGCAGCACCGGGGTGCCCAGAAGCTGCTTCTGGGGTCCCAGAGCAAGGCCCTCCCTCTCTCTTTGTTGCAGAAAGGCCAACACAACTCCCNCCCCGGGAGGGGAGCAGGCCCCCACCTGGAGCCCATGCCCGGCGTGGGGCGGTGCCCCCTGCATCGGATGAATTAGTTGTGCAGCACCGGGGTGCCCAGAAGCTGCTTCTGGGGTCCCAGAGCAAGGCCCTCCCTCTCTCTTTGTTGCAGAAAGGCCAACACAACTCCCTTCTTACCCAATTCAGCTCAACAAGCCAGTGACTGAGGGCCTGCCTTGGGGGACCATCCCAGGCGCGTTCAGACAGGAGTGTGTGTAATCAGCACCGCAAAGCAGCTACTGGTCCTCCTGACAGACGTGGGACCAGAGAGGTGCTGGGGTCTTCCTGTGGCCCTCATGTGGCCGGAGGCCCGAGAGCCCCCTCCTCTGCTGTGACCCCAGGGCTCTGACCTCCAGCTGCCGCGCCCAGGTCAGCCGCAGCCCCGGAGCCAGGCCTCCTTGGCTCGGGGGGCCTGGAAGGCCAGGGGTCGGCAGAGGGACCTCAGGAGGAGCGAGTGACTGTTCTGGTCTCCAGGGGGCTTTCCCACATCCTGAGACCAGGACATGTGGTCGCCCTGGACACAGGCACAAACACCCACGCTCTCTAAACCAAATGCTCCCCAGAAAATCCCATCCCACCCCACCCACTTGGTGCTGAGGCTCCTTGGTGCCATCCAGGTCCAGACCACAGTTGTTTCGCTCAGCCTTCTTCTGAAGGCCTCCCCTGCATGCCCACCCTCTGCCCCCACCTAGAAAAAAATGCCTAAGCTAGACAGGGCAGACACCTGAGCTGACAAGCAAGGTCCCTGATGCCTGAGGGCCCGAGGTCTGCCCCCTGCAGAGCCTGAAGCTGGAGGACCCCCTCCCCCGCCTCCGACAACCCCCAGATTTCTCCCAACCCAACTCGATTTTTGAGGAAAGAAAAAAATACGCATGTTCTTATACAAAGCCCCTTAACAATCTTTCCAGGCTCCCTGGTGGCTCAGCAGTAAAGAATCCTCCTGCAATGCAGGGGATGTGGGTTCGATCCCTGAGTTGGGACGATCCCCTGGAGGAGGAAACGGCAACCCACTCCAGCATTCTCGCCTGGAGAATCCCATGGACAGAGGAGCCCGGTGGGCTACAAAGAGCTGGACACAATTCAGCGACTGAATCACCACCACTTCCGCCACCGCCAATCCTTCCAGGTAGGTAAAAGGGTTCTTCTTTATTAAACAAACGAGAAAAACGAGTCTTAGAGAGTCTCTTGCCCAAGGCCAGGCTGCTGAGGGTGATGCCAGAGATCAGTCCAGATCGGCTTAGCTTTGAAGCTATACGCTTTTCCAGTGCAGACCCTCCCTTTCACCTCCACAGCTGCGTCTTTTCCATGCAAACTGTGCTGCACTCTGACCTCTTTGTATAACATGGCCCAAAGCATCAACAGGAGAAAGAGTGATGTTCACAAAAATACCTGTGGTGATCCAGCTGATAACCCCCAACCTCGAAACTGCAGGCGATGTGCACGGATACGTGTGTGGGAACGAGCCAGGCTGGGGTCTCAACTCAGGGAAAGGTGCTGACCAACAGGAAGCTCATGGTAAGAGTTAACAAAGGCTCACTTTTGTGGGGCTTTTCCCAGAACTCAGTTGGTAAAGAATCTGCCTGCAATGCAGGAGACCCTGGGTTGGTTCCTGATCAGGAAGATCTGCTGGAGAAGGGACAGGCTCCCCCTCCAGTACTCTTGGGCTTCCCTGTTGGCTCACCTAGTAAAGAATCTGCTCGCAATGAGGGAGACCTGGGTTCGATCCCTGGGTTGGGAAGATCCCCTGGAGAAAGGAAAGGCTACCCACTCCAGTATTCTGACCTGGAGAATTCCATGAACTATACCATCCATGGGGTCGCAAAGAGTCGGACAGGACTGAGCGACTTCCACTTTCACCTTTGTGGAGCGTTTCCTGAGTNGGGTTGGGAAGATCCCCTGGAGAAAGGAAAGGCTACCCACTCCAGTATTCTGACCTGGAGAATTCCATGAACTATACCATCCATGGGGTCGCAAAGAGTCGGACAGGACTGAGCGACTTCCACTTTCACCTTTGTGGAGCGTTTCCTGAGTGCCAGGCGCAGGTCTCAGGACTTTGTCTAAGACTCGTGTGTGTTCAGTTCTCCTAAGGACCCGGTGAACTGGCCAGTGCAGGAGACATAAGAGATGAGGGATCAGTCCCTGGATCAGGAAGATCTGCTGGAGAAGGAAACAGCCCACTCCCCTATTCTTGCCTGGAGAACCCCCTGGACAGAGGAGCCTGGCAGGCTAAGGTCCACGGGGTCACAGAGAGTCGGCCACGACTGAAGTGCCTCAGCATGCACGCAGTTGAAGCACAGGGACCTGGAGTGTCTGCTGCAAGGCCCGAGTGTGTGAGAGCCACAGGGTCCTGTCTGTCGGGAGCAGCGGGACAGGGGGACACACAAAAGCCAAACAGTACAAAAGCTGGTGCTGCAGGGTTATCCCCGAGCCTGGCGCCAGATGCACGTGTATCTGGGAGGGTGAAGAGCACGTGGCGCGAACTTCTCCACTTGGATCCTTCACAGTGTGCATCCTTCACAGTCACTTCTCACGAAGTGGCAGGAGGCCCTGGCCTGGGCAAGCACCTGGCGGCCAGGTGAGCGGGCGCAGGAAGACGGGCCACAAGGACCCAGCACCATCCCACCTGCAGGCTCTGCCCCGGCCCCGGGGGAGGGCTCGTGGCTCTGACTGGCCCTCACGTCCTTCCCAGGATCAGTGAATCGAGATCCTGGCTTTGTGGACCTGTTACAGATTCACACTGTGTACTCAGGGCGCCCAACAGGCACAGCTGGCATGTCTCCCACCCAGGGTCCAGGGCCGGCCTGCTGCGTCGGGGTGCATAAGGCTGGAAGTGAGCCCAGGAGCAGCTCTTGCAGCCGTGGCCGAACCACCACCCCCCGCCCCCGGGAGCACTGAGGGTCAGGAGAAGGTTCAGCGAGTGAGTGCTGCCCTGGGACCCCTGGACGGGGTGGCCGACACTTGCACACGTCACCTGAGGTCTGGCCAGGGCCCCTGGAGCAGGGCCACATGAGCCGGCGGGGAGGAGAGGCCCAGGCCTGCCCACCCAGGCCCTGGAGTGGACCTCAAGGCCAGGCGGGCCCTGCCATTCCTGTACAGGGGGGCGGGAGTGTTGCCGGGGGGGCTGGGGCCCCGGCTGGAGGCCCTGCAGGACACCCCACAGTGAGCCTGGGCCGTGGGCTCCTGTCCCATGGGACCTGCCAGCTCCTTCTATAATGGAAAGGGAAATATATTTGAGGTCTCATATATATTTGAGAACAGGGCATCAGAGGATGAGATGGCTGGATGGCATCACCAATGCAATGGACATGAACTTGGGCAAACTTCGGGAGATGATGAGCGACAGAGAGGCCTGGTGTGCTGCAGTCCACAGGGTTGTAAAAAGTCGGCCACGAGTGGGCGACTGAACAAGAACAATATACCTCTGGCCTTCCCAGATGACTCAGCGGTAAAGAATCCTCCTGAAGTGCCGGAGCCGCAGGAGATGTGGGTTCGATTCCTGGGTTGGGAAGATTCCCCTGGAGGTATCTTCAGTATTCTTGATGAATACAATACCCACTCCGCATTCTTACCTGGAAAATCCCATGGATGGAGGAGCCTGGTGGGCTCCAGTCCGTAGGGGCACAAAGAGTCGGAGACGACTAAAACGACTCAGCAGGCACACCTGTCTATACACACAGATAAAACACACGAGCGCATAACTGCATCACTTTGCTGTGCATCTGAAACTAACACAATGTTGTAAATCAGCTACACTTCAGTTTCTTTTTTAAAGGTCCTTCTTTCCTCACTATAATTTACAGGCTCAGGTAGAGCAGGACGCATGTCTGGTTCTTTAGCCCCAAGCATGTTTGCTCCAAGTATTTCCACTGCATAACTAATTAGCCATAAAGCAACTTTGTCCAAGAAGGTAAAATAATGAAAAATAAGAGGGACATTAAAAAGGACATAGTAAAACATGAGAAATGAATAACAAAATTAAAAACACTTTGTTGTGACACACAAAATATTTGAATATTTTTAAAACATGTAGATTCATGGCAATAGTGCAGAAATAACTGATTTTGTGAGTTGTACCTAAGCACTTACTTCCAAGTCATAGTATTTTATACATGCTTTTGACTTACTCATTTGTTTTGCCGACATCACACTTTGTTCATTCAGCTTTCCTCCTTCACTAAGAAAGGTATTAAATATCTGTTTTCCAAGCACTAAGAGCAAATTCATAGGTGAGCTCTGTGCTGTGTTGTGAAAACTTCTTTCACGACTGTTGCTGGCCTTTTGTCACAGGTCCACTGAGAGATGCTCCAAAGTTCTACTGGAAATGTAGCTTCAACTCTGAGTCTTCAAATCACAGAAGGATTTGCAAGCTGCTGTCACCAGTGCCTAGTACAGCAGGCAGTGTGGCTTCACTTTCTCACTTCACACCTCCAGAAGGTTTCGTCACATGTCCATATTGTGTGTGCTCGGTTGCTCAGCCTTTGCGACCCCCGTGGACCGTTCATGGGATTTCCCAGGCAGGAAAACTGGAGTGGGTGGCCGTTTCCTCCTCCAGGGGATCTTCCCAACCCAGGCTTGAGTCCACGTCTCCTGCACTGGCAGCAGATTCTTTACCAAGGCACCACCTGGGAAGCCCCATCATGGCCTTATCAGTTCAAGAGCTCAGTCCTGTCCGCCTCTTTGCGACTCCATGGACTGCAGCATGCCAGGCCCCCCGTCCATCACTAAGTCTGGGAGCTTACTCAGACTCATGTCCATCGAGTCGGTGATGCCATCCAACCACCTCACCCTCTGTCGTATATGTCGTGGCCACATAGGTAGTGGTTTTATCCATGATTTAGTGATAGTGATAGTGAAGTCGCTCAGTCGTGTCCGACTCTTTGCGACCCCGTGGACTGTAGCCCACCAGGCTCCTCTGTCCATGGGATTCTCCAGGCAAGAATACTGGAGTGGGTTGCCATTTCCTTCTCCAGGGGATCTTCCTGACCCAGGTATCGAACCCAGGTCTTCTGCATTGCAGGCAGACGCTTTAACCTCTGAGCCACCAGGGAAGCCCATCCATGATTTAAAAAAATATATCTAACTGTGCCAGGTCTGTGGTTGCATCAGGATCTTTAGTTGAGACATGTGAACTCTTGGCTGCAGTATGTGGGATCTAGCTCCCTGACCAGGGACCCAACCCAGGGCCCCTGCATCGGGAGCTCAGAGTCTTGCCGCTGGACCACCAGGGAGGTCCGTCGTCCACCATTTTCAGACCCCCTACATCTACCTGTCACTGCATACGTGATTATGAAAAGGCTAAATGCCAGTGGTTCCTGAAAACTCCCAAGATTTATGTAATATGTAAATAGGAAGGTGGCATCAAGGGGTAAGTGAACAGCTGTGAAACTGTCAGCCAGTGATTTTACTTTCTACACCAGCACTGCCTTGTGGCCTGTCAGGCCGTGAAAACGCTGGGGACAAAGATGCTGATGGCAAAGATCCTTACGGAGTAAGTTTCTGGAACCTCCAGGAGGGCCCCCTGGCCCAGGAAGGCCTGCCTGAGGAGCAGGGAGGGGAGGCAGTGGGCGCCCCTCCTCACCCTGGGAAACTCGGCAGCTGCAGAGACACTGACCCTGCCGTTGGAGGGTGTGTAGTTTTGTCATTCATCTCTCGTGCTTTGTCGTGCCCTTTCAAACATGGCTCTCTTTGCTCAGTCACTCAGCCGTGTCCGACTTTGTGACCCCGTGGACTGCAGCACTCCAGGCTCCCTGTCCTTCACTGTCCCCCCGAGTTCACTCAGACTCATGTCCATCGAGCCGGTGATGCCATCCAACCATCTCATCTTCTACTATCCCCTTCTCCTGCCCTCAGTCTTTCCCAGCATCAGGGTCTTTTCTAATGAGTCAGCTCTTCTCATCAGGTGGCCCAAGAATTGGAGCTTCAGCATCAGTCCTTCCAGCGAATATTCAGGGTTGAGTTCCTTTAGGATTGACTGTTTTGATCTCCTTGCAGTCCGTGGGACTCTCAAAAGAGTCTTCCCCCAACACCACAGTTCCAAAGCATCAATTCTTCAGTGCTCAGCCTTCCTTATGATCCAACTCTCACATCCATACCTGACTACTGGAAAAACCATAGCTTTGACCGAACAGACCTTTTAATTTTCATTATTTTTTACGGCAAAGGTGCCTTATGGCCATTTAGTCCTGTCCTCTTTCCTGCCTTGGAAGCCACAGTCCTTGAAGGCTCCGTCGGTCCTTTTGGGTCCGAGGTTCCTAGGACCCCTTATCCCATCCCGGATGGGAGGACTCCTGCTCGCTTCCCAGAGTCGGTCCCGCCCCTGGGAAGCCAAGGAGTCTGGAGTCAGGCCTGCAGGGCACAGACTGGGCGTATATCCCACCCACTGCGATGGCAGTGGCCATTCCGACTGTATCCAGGGATCCCTGGTGTTTGGTGCTTTACAGAGCTTGACCTCAATCCCTTCTGTTAACCCTGCCATCGGTAAGCCTCTATCAGAGAACCAAATGGCTTATCCGAGCCTGCACACAGATGAGACAGCTGGGACCCAAACCAGTGGGCTTAGCCCCAAAGGCCACCTTCTGCCCACTGCAGGCTGGTGCCTCCCACCAGTGTGAGCCTGTGATGAGCAGCTCTTGGCCTGTTTAACCTCTTGGACTGTTTCCTTGCCAGCAGGAAGGGGATAAGGATGCCCACCTCTAAGGGGGTCACTGTGAGGATTAAAGGAGGTGAGGTAAACACTGGTCAGGGGGCAGCAGGGTTGCAGCTGACGGATGCCAGCACATGCAGGGCCAGGCTCTGTCAGGGGCTGATAGCTGGACTCACATGTCCTGCTCAGACAAGAAGAAGCAGGTCCACATAGGCAGGTTCCACTGCACACCAGGCAAGTAGATGGAGATGATATTGTCCCTTGATAGCCTCTTTCCCCTTTGTTCAGTAATACAGGTTTAGTGACACTTCCCAGCCTTCCTTGGGAGTGTGCAGAAATTATGTGTCCTTAAAGAGGCTTGCTGGTTATATCATAATCTTCCCCTCCCTGTGCCTGGAATGCAGAGGAGATGGCAGGGCCTAGGTGGCCATATTGGGCCAGGAGGCAGAAGCCTCGATGCAAGCCAACAGATCCACAAGACAGGAGGAGGTTGGGCCCGACCCTGTGCAGCCACTCTGGTCTTGGCTTCTTTACACTCACAGCACAGCTGCATAAAGGAGAAACACACCTCTGCTTCCTGTCGGGCTTTTTCTACAGCAGCCTGACCCAGGGCCGATCCCAAGTGTCCAGATATCAGGCCTGGGAGGAGAAGGTGCTTGCCTTGGCTGTCCTCCGCACTGCAGCAGGAGTGAACAGTGTGATGGGGCCGGAGGGGCCTCCCGGGGGCGGCCCTGGAGGCCACGCAGGGCAGCTCTGTTCGTGGCTATTCTACCAGCACTGTACTTTTGAGATCACTCGTTCATTCAGGTGATGATCAATTTTATGAGAAACGTGCTGCAATACCCCACCTTCAGCCTCTTAAAGCCCAGTTTGGGCTCTGGGGGCCTGGGCACCCTGAGGTTGAGAGCAGAGGTGCCCTCATCCTGCCACCAGGGCGCACCAGGAGGTCAGGTCACCCACAGCGCCCAGTGGTATGTTTTGCCTGTGCCCACAATTTTTCTTAATTGAAGTATAGTTGAGTTATAATATTGTGTCGGTTTTGGGTATACAGAAAAGTGACTCAGCTATGTGTGTGTGTGTGTGTGTATATATTCTTTTTTTCAGATAACTTTCCATCATAGGTTATTACAAAATATCATAGTTCCCCGTGCTATACGGTAAATCCTTGTTGCTTATCTGTTTTATGTATAGCAGCTTGTATCTGTTAATCCCATACTCCAAGTGTATTCCTCCCCACCCCTCCCTTTCCCCTTGGATGATGGCAAGTTTGTTTTCTACTCTGTGAGTCTGTTTCTGTTTTGTATACAGATTAACTTGTATTATTTTTTTTAGATTCCACATAGAAATGGCATCCTATTTGTCTTTCTCTTACTTCACTTAGTGTGATAATTTCTGGGTCCATTCATGTTTCTAAAAATGACAACATTTCATGGTTTTTTACAGCTGATTAATATTTGTTCATATAGACCACATCCTAAGCCAGTCATCTGCTGGAGCACGCCTTGGTCTCCACGTCTCGACTATCATAGATAGTGCCTCTGTGAGCTCTAGGGTGCATGTATCTTTTTAAATTAGTTTTCACCTTCTCTGGATATGTGCCCAGGGGTGAGACTGCTGGATGGTACGGTGGCTCTATTTTTAATTTTGAAAGGACCCCCTATACTGTTCTCTGTGGTGACTGTACCAATTTCCACCAACAGTGGAGGAGGGCACCCGTTTCTCCATACCCTCTCTCGCGTGCGTTTATAGACTTTTTGGTCATGGTCCCGACCCTTGTGAGGTGGTACCTCACTGTGGTTTTGGTTTGTATTTCTCTAACAGTGATGTTGAGCATCTTCTCATGTACTTACTGGCAATCGGCACGGTCTTCTTTGCAGAGATGTCTAGTTAGGTTTTCTGCCCTTTTTTTTTGACTGGGGAGTTTGTTCTTTTCCTATTGAGTTGTATGCATTGTTTGTATATTTTGCAATTAACCTCTTATCATCTGCATTGTTTGCAAATATTTTCTCCCATTCCATATGTTGCCTTTTCATTTTGCTGATGGTTTCCTTTGCTGTGCAAAAGCTTGTAAGTTTAATTAGGTATCATTTATTTTTTATTTCGTCTTGGGAGACTGATCTAAGAAAATATTGCTACAATTTTTGACAGTGTTTTGCCCATGTTTTCTTGGAGTGTTATGATGTCATCTTTTATTTTGGTCTTTAAACTGTTTTGTCTTTTTGTATATGAAGTGTTCTGATTTCATGGGTTAATACATGTGGCTGTCCAGCTTTCCTGCCACCACTGAGGACTCTTCTGCACTGTACATTCTGGCTTTTCCTGTAGATTGACCATGGGTATGTGGGTTTATTTCTGGGCTCTCTATTCTAGGTCTTGGGTCTGTGGGGAGTTTGGCCTCTTCCTTTCCAATTTGAATGCCTATTATTTCTTGCTTCATTCACCACAGCTAGGACTTTCAATACTGTGTTGAACAGAAGTTGTGAGAGTGGGCCTCCTTGTCTTGCTCAATTTATTTAGCAAGAAGGTTTTTATCTTTCCATCACTGACTGTCGTATTAGCTGTGGGGATGTTATAAATTGCTTTTATGATGTTGAGCTGTGTTCCCTCAACACCCACTTTGATGAGAGCTTTTATCACGAATGGATATTAAATGTTATCCAACACCTTTTCTCTATTGAGGTGATCATGTAGTTTGTCTTTTGTTAGTGGGGTGTGTCACATTTCTTGTGTATGTTGACCCATCCTTGAGACCTGAATTCAATTGGACTATGGTATATAATCCTTCTTATGTACTGCTGAATTGTTTGCTAATTTTTTTTTTAGGACCATACCATGTAGCACGTGGGATCTTAGTCCCCCGACCCAGGATTGAACCTTTGTCCCCTGTATTGGGAGCGAGAAGTCTTAACCACAGGGCCACTAGGGAAGTCCCTCAGTCTGCTGATTTGTTTAAGTATTCCCATATTTTTATTAGTCTTATTTATTGACTTTTTTTTCATTGCAGCAATAGTGGAGGATAAAAAGTACTTTCTCCATGCACAAAGGGGGTCCAAATGACAGAAGCTGCTGTAGGAAGGACGTCTTTCTGTTGGTGAAAATTTCTGAGTGCTTGGGCTGGCTGAGGGTGGCCCCAGCAGGATGTCTGCAGTGAAACTCCAGTGTTTGGAACCAGCCTGGCACAGCCCAGGAGACGTGCTGGAGAGGAACCCACCCTGTCCACACTCACCTGGCAGCTTTGCCTGGCCCAGGAACATTCAGTAAAAGGTAACCAAGTCCCTGTCTCCTGGGCCCCAGCCCCAATCCCAGGCCAAGAAATGCACACCAGAAAGGTATGGAGCAGGCCACATGCCAGGGGATCCCACAGTGAATCCTTGCGGCCGTGATCCCGATACATCCTCCTCACTAGACTGCCGGTTGTCAAGGTTTGCTAGTATTTTGTCGAGGAATTTTGCATCAATATCCATCAAAGATATTCGTCTGTAAATTTTTTTTTTTAGTGGCTTTGTCTAGTTTTCCTATCGGGGTGATGGTGGTTTCATAGAATGACTTTGGGATTGTTCCCTCCTCGTCAGTCTTTTGGGAGGGTTTGAGAAGGATCAGGATAGATTCTTTGTTTGGTAGGATTCCCCAGGGAAGCTGTCCAGTCCTGGACTTCAGTTTGCAGGGAGTTTTTACAACTGCAGATTCTGCTTCACTTCTAGTGATCGGTTTGTTACAGCGACGCTTCTTCTTGACTCAGTTTTGGCAGCTGCAGGGCTCTATAAACGTGCCTGTTTCTTCCGTTGTCCAGCTTGTTGCTGCCTAACTGTCCACTGGATTCCCCCATAGCTTAGTCAGTCAATCTGCCTGCAATGCAGGAGACCTGGGTTTCCTTCCTGGGTTGGGAAGATCCCCTGGAGAAGGAAATGGCAACCCACTCCAGTGTTCCTGCCTGGGAGATCTCCTGGACAGAGGAGCCTGGTGGGCTGCAGTCCATGGGCTCACAAGAGTCGGACACGACTTAGCGGCTGCGCCACCACCAACTGTTCCTAGTATTCCAGCACAGTGTTCTTGGGTTTCTGTGGGACTGGAAGTTATTTCTCTTCTTCCGTTCCTATTTTGATTATTTGGGTTTTTTTCCTGGTGAGCCTGACTAGAGGTTTGTCAATTTTATTTTTTTTTAAAGTAGCTTAGTTTCACTTTTTTTTTTTCCATTGTTCTTTTTAAATCTGTTTTCTCTCTGAACTTTTTATTCCCTTCCTTCTGCTGACTTTAGTTTTTTCTAATTCTTTTTTTTTTTTTTTTCAGTTTTTTCTAATTCTTTTAGGTTGCTTGAGAGTCTCCAATTTCTTCAGGAGGGCCTGTGTCTCTATGAAATTCCCTGTTAGCACTGTTGCGCTGCGTCCCACAGGTTTCCTGCGATCGTGTTCTCATTTCTTTTGCCTCAAGGTGTTTTCTCATTTCCTCTTTGACGTGATCCTCGAGCGGTGCTTCTTCAGTAGCATGTTGTTTTGTCTCCGTGTATTTATTTTTTCCCCATTTTTCTTTCTGTGATTGAGCTTGAGCTTCATACCACTGTGTGCAGAAAAGATGCTTGAAGTAATTTCCATCAATAATCTTTCTTAACGACTTTAGCACTGCTATTACCTGCTCTATGAACTTGGGGTCTAGTAGACTGGTGAGGTCCGCTTCATTGTTGGTACTTTCACAGGATTTCTCGTTCTTTTAAGGGGGATCTGGTCCTCTGCTTTTTCATTTTACTTTTGCCTCTATAAATTTAGAAGGAAAAGTTACTTACTGTGGTCCCAAAGCGGGCGTTTTCCTGTGGGAGCATCCTTGTGTAGACTGAGTCCAGTATTTTAGGTGTGAAGGCCACTGTTGGCATGGATGCCAGCCTCATCCTTCCCCAAGGTGTGCCGGCCACTGTCCCCCTGATCGGGGGTGTGTCTGGTGTCCAGAGCCTGCAGTGGGACATTGTACAGGGCCTCCTCTTTACTCTATGGTTGTCACAGCCCTGTCTGTCCCACCTTCTTGAGTTTACAGAGCCTAATAGCTATGAAAATGTGTGAAAGGAGCGCAGGCGAACATGGGCATTGGTGTTGTAACTGATGCTAGACACTCGCGTAGTGACACCTCCCTTAATGCTGCTTGTGTTACTTTCACACAAATTAGCGTTAACTGGGGCGCACAGCACACAAACGTGGCAATCAGTGGAATTACATCTTTGACACTCATGCAGGGGCTTTTCAGGGAAGGAGCACTCAGCACTCCACATGAGAATCAATGTGAGGCCTGCGGTGCTGAAACGATCTGAGGACAGGAGGCCCTGTCCTCTGGGTGCCTGTGGGTCTCCCCCAGCACGGCAGGCCATGAGCCCTGACTGCTGCAACAGAAATCAGCCTGCTCACGCCTTGCATCCCCCAAGACTGGCCTCGGCACCCCAGGAAGGCAAGATTTCTCAACTCTTTTATTAAGTTAGAAATGGGTAAAAACAACACGACTTGTGCAGAAAGCACCACTGTGAGGTCCTTTGTGCTGTCAGACCTGTGCTTAGCACAGCAACCCACAGGCCGGGGTCCCTCCAGGCGGTGGGGACGCTGGACCGGGGCTGCCTCCTCCCCGGCTTCTTGGGCTGAGCCATCTCCTGGGACCAGGCCCCTGGCTTCTGGGTGGCTGACAGGAAGCGCTGACAAAGGCGGGGGCCGTGGGGTCCCAGGAACCTGGAGACATGCCTTCTGCCTTTCCCCCAGGGGAAGCTGATGGCCTACAGCTGGTGCATATCTGCGGGTGAATCCTGCCCTAAAGATGCCCTCGGGGCCTCAGGAGCCGCCCACAGGCCCAGAGGCGGCACAGAGGTCCTGTAAGGGGGCAGGGCCAACTGGAAAGCAACCAGCCCGTGAGAACTACAGCCTACTTGGGAGCGCCAAGTCACACAGTCCGCATGGAAGGCAGTCTGGGAAACTGCCCGTTCTGGCCCCGACGGTGCACTGGGGCAGGCAAGGAACAAACCACACCCTCTAACTCTAGGTGACGGGGGCTGCTGGTAGGAGCTGGCCTTTCCAGAAACCCGAGGCTGCGGCTGGACCTGTGGGGTGCCCGATACTTGGGAGGTGGGAAAATGAACAAACGCTCGGCAGTTCTCTCACGACCACGGTCACGTTTTGAGCTTAGGGGACACATGAGCCAGACCCCATCACCAGTTGGAAGGTTGAGAGGCCAGCGTCACGGGGCTGTGTCATCCTCCAAGCTGAGTCCAGCCCTTGGTGGGGTCTGTAGTGGGCACCCTGGAGTCCCCCACTCACATCTGCTCCTGATCTGGGCAGGTAGGGTCCCACTCTGGGGGCAGTGTGCTCCTGGCAGGAAGTGGGGTCATCGCTGTTCTTGGGCTGGGCTCTGCGGGGAGGTAATGGGCAGCCCCACGGGCACGTGCCACCCAGGGCCTCTGCACACCAGTGTCTGCACCTGGGGCATGGCTGATCTGACCGGGAGATGGTGAGGTCGCTGGGGGTGAGGCCCGACTCTCGGGAGCCTGTTTAACACTGGTGGCCTGGAGGTCATTTGCTGAGAAAGCCTGGTGGCTGTCCCTGAACGGTGCTCTCTCCACAGCACAATCCGGTCTCAACCCCGACGCACCCGTTCCCAGGGACGCCCTGTGTGGGGAGACTTTACAACACCGCCCGGGAAGCCTGGAGCCCAAGACTGTGCTGCCCGCCGGCCCCCCGGCCCACCCAGCCCCTGCCCCAGTCCAGGATGCCCTCAAGGCTTGGCAGATGTTTCTTTCTCCTCCAGGCTGAGGGAGTCCTGGTATCCGTCCACACCCCCTGGAAGGTCCTCTCCCCCCGGCAAACCACCGCAAAGCAGGCAAGGCCTCAGCCAGACCCACAGGACGTGGAGACGGCTCTTCTTCCCCGAAGCTCGGAGCAGGCCCCGAGGCCACCGCTCCCAGGACTGGTGGGCCAGCTTCTGGCAGCTCAGAGCGCTGGGCCGGGCGGAGCATCCCACAGACAAGGTCAGGGCCACGTACAAGAGCGAGGGCCGCAGCCGTGGGGCAGGGAGAAATGTGCAGCATCTGCAGAGGAACGAGAGAGAGCAAAGGTGACTCCCCACCACCCTCTGTCCTCACCTGGAGCCAGGGAGCGGCTGGGGCTCAGGCCCCGGGCGGAAGGCCTGGACTGAGAATGGAGCTCGCCCGACTACAGCAGTGTGGCCCGGAGCAGGCCCGCCACCCCCCCACCTGAGCTGTGCTTTGCTCACCTCCATTCAGCTTCTCCAGATGCTCGCTCTGCACACCCTCAACCCAGCAGGCAACGCGCCAGGCCCAGAGAGGGGACGGCAGACACAGCTACCGTCTCCGTGGATCGCGCTCCAGTGGGAGAGACTGCGGGCTTGTACAAACAAATATATATAGCCAACACACACAGAACTGCTATATGTGGGGAAAAAAAGCAAAACTTAAAGAGAGATTAGAGAGCCAAAGTCCTGGGTGAGAGCCTTCTGCACCTGCAACCTATGAGCAAGTGAAACAGCTCCACTCAAAGGAAAAACAAAAAGCCAGTAAGACATGGAAGAAAGCAAGTGCATCAAACAGCAGCGGAGGCAAAATGGCAGAGCAGAAAGATGTGAGGCCACCCCTTCTTACGAAGTCACCAAAATTACATCAGCTGCCGAGCAGGCATCAGCAACAACGACAAAATGCTGGAACCTACCAAAAAGATAGGCTACGTCCAAAGACAAGCCACAGTACGATGGCAGGAGGGGTGCAGTCTCGATGAAATCAAACCCCGTACCCGCAAGGAGGGCAGCTCACACACTGTAAGTTATTACAGAAGTTGTCCCACGGGAATGAAAGTTCTGAGCCCCCTGTCAGGCTCCCCAGTCTGGAATAGGAGGAGGCACCTCAAGAGAACCTGGCTTTGAAGGCCGGCAGGGTTGGACTGCAGGAATTCCACAGGACTGCGAGAAACAGAAACTCCACTCTGGGAGGGTGCACGGAAGTCTTATGCACATGAGGACCCAGTTAAAAAAACACATCAGTGACCTCATAAGAGCCTAGGCCAGACCTACCTAACCTGCTGGTACTGGAGGGTCTCCTGTGGAGGAGGGGGCAGCTGTGACAGAGGGCGGGGACAAACACGTTGAAGACCGTTGTTCTGCGGAGTACTCACTGACGTGAGCCTTCCTGGAGGGCGGCATTTCCTCACCAGGACCTGACCCCACCCAACA
>SJYX01022598.1:183470-210943 GCA_006410675.1 Oreotragus oreotragus
GCCAGGACAGGCTGGCCCCCTTCCCCTGACTCCATTTGTCCTGCACCCTGGACAAGCCCCTCCTGCCAGCCCCCTACCCCTCCGATGCCCACAAGGAGCGTCTGACCGTGTCACCTTGCCCCTGGCCTCCACTGTGTCCTTCCTGTTTCACACGGTGACTTCATGGAACGATGTCACTGAGATCAGAGAGTGTAGTAACCCGGGGTAACCGGGACAGCCTTGCTAGGGGCTGTTCCCATGCTCGGAGGAAGGCCTCCTCTCCATCTCATGGAGGGATGGGAGGAGACGAGAGGCTCCCTCATGCACCGGGAGCACACAGCTCCCACCAGGAGAGGCCAGGCCCCATCAGATGCCCGCGCCCACCCCCGAGTATCCTGTCCAGTCCCCTCCTGCTGCTCCTCACGGGTGGCCCAGTGGGGCACTCGCCTTGACTGCACTCTGGACTTGCCCGGAGCTACCCCGGCTCTGAGCCCTGGGCCCCAGACGCCCCGAATGCAGTGGTCTGGGCTGAGGCCTGGGCTCAGCATTTGCGGAGGAAAGAATTGGTGGCCTTGCCCAAACAGAGGGGCTTCCCTGGTGGCTCAGACGGTCAAGAATCTGCCTGTAATTGACCCAAGTTCAATCCCCAAAAGTCCGCTCTTAGCTTCTGGGAGGTGATCTGTGTCATACCCAATAGGAAGATCTTCGTTTACAGTGATGCCCGTGTGACCTAGGGGGCTTTGGGTCATGCTGGACCAGCTGACTTGAGAGTAACCGTGTGTCCAGTCAGTCACACCCACACGATGGGGCCCTGATAAAAACTCTGGACACCGGCGCTGTGTGAGCTCCCCTGGCGGCAATGCGTGTGCCGTCACTCACGGACGCTGTTAATCCACAGGGAGCGGACAGGGTGCTCCGCATCTGGACCCTCGGCCAGGGCTCTGCCCCAGGTATCTCCGCCCTCTATTAATCCGCATCCTTTCCCCGTAATTAGACGGTAACTGGGGATATATACCTTCAGCACATTCATGAGCGCCTCCAGCGCTGGATCTAAGACGGTTCTGGGGAACCCTCACCTCACAGCTGGTGGCTGTGGCAGTGTTGTACACCCACATGTCCTTGGAGACCCCATTCTCTGAGGGTGCCCCTGCATGGAGACTGTGCCCCCAGACTTTGAAAGTTAGCCTAAACGCCACATGCAATGTGTCCACAGACCCCCAGTGAGTGATCTACAGCCAGGCCCCAGGAACCAGTCTAAGATGGTTGCCCCCATCTGGCAAAAGGGTTACATGCTTTGCTCAAGATTAACTGTAAGTAAGAGGGGGGGGCGCGAGGGTTGTGTGTGGGGGGGGCCTAGGTTCTGGCTCCAGAGTAGAAAAAAGGAGTCCTGGAGGCCCCCCCAGTCACCTGCTTCCTGACTGGCCCAGCCTCCCCTGCAAATGCAGCCTTTGCCCCGAGTGGGTTCGGGCGGGGGAGTGGGGCTCACCTGGCTGGCTCCCCGAGCCTCAGGCGGGCAGGTGCTTCCAGGTGCTGACGAAGGCCGTGGGGATGAGCGAGTAGGGCACGGTGGTGACGCAATTCCACGTGTCCGAGGTGGGGTCGTAGCAGTCCAGGGTCTTACACCGCTGGGTGCCGAAGTAGCCGCCCACCACATAGAGCTTGTTGCCCGACGCCAGCGCGTGGCAGGACATGCGCTTGGCGGTCATGTCCCCGATCCGCGTCCACTGGTTGCTCTCGCAGTCGAAGCGGTAGGCCGAGGCGGCCGTGAACTCCGTGTCGCCGCCCATGATGAAGATCTGGCTGCCCAGCACGGCGGCCGCGGTGTACCGCCAGGGCTGCGGACACTCGGCCTTGATGCTCCACCGGTTCTCCGACGGGTCGTAGCACTGGACCTTGGACACCATGTCCCGGTGGATGCTGGTGCCCCCGAACACGAAGAGCTTCAGCTTGGCGCTCACCACCGCGGCGTTGCTGACGCCGTCCCTCAGCGGGGCCACCATGGTCCACTTGTTCAACCCGGGGTCGTACTTCTCCACCTGCTTCAGCGAGACCGACGGCGAGGCCGGGAAGACGCCGGCCAGCGACGTGTGGCCCCCGACCACATAGAGGCAGTTCTCCAGCTCGGCGGAGCCGTGGCCGAAGCGGGCGATCAGCATGGGCGCGGCCTTGGACCACTCCCCGTGGGCCGTGCTGTACACCCACACGTCCTTGGACACGCCGTTCTCGGAGCCGCGGCCCCCCGTGACGTAGACCTTGCAGCCGACGGCCGAGGCGCTGAACTCCTTGCGGGGGCTGGGCAGGTCCGCCTTCGGGATGATCGCCCGGGCCTTGGGGTCCACCTGGTAGATCTTGTCGCACATGAAGGTCTGGCCCCCGAGGATGAGCAGCGTGTGGCCGGCCCGGCGCGGCCGGGCGCAGGGGCTGGTGACCACGCCGTCGTTCTGCAGGATCCGGGCCTTGCAGCGCAGCGCCTCGTCCACCAGCAGCCGCGTGCGCTCATCCGCCATGAGCAGGGCGTCGCCGGACACTGCCTCCTTCAGGCAGTCGGAGGGCAGCAGGGCCAGCCGCACGCCGCGGAGGAGCTCGGGCAGGTGGGCCTTGCGCCGCCCCAGGTCGTG
Organism: Oreotragus oreotragus; assembly: GCA_006410675.1. Lineage (NCBI taxonomy): Eukaryota > Metazoa > Chordata > Mammalia > Artiodactyla > Bovidae > Oreotragus > Oreotragus oreotragus. The sequence continues at coordinate 186,068 of SJYX01022598.1, forward strand.
CCGCACCCACTGCAGCACGGCCTCGAAGACCACGCGCTCGTCCTCCGCCTCCAGCTCGTCGCTGGAGACGAGGTCCAGCAGGGTGTCCTTGGAGAGGCTGTTGAAGTCGTCGCTCTGGCGCACGGCCTCGAAGTGCACCAGGCACATGCGCCAGGAGAACTCGTAGAGCCGGCGGCACTGGTGGGCGTCCGAGAGCAGCATCATGCCCAGGCAGTTGGACGGGAACAGGTTCTTCTCCAGGAACTCGGCGGCCGCGTCCCGCACGTCGTGGAACTGCAGCATGTCGCCCGCCTCCAGCAGCGACTCGGCGTTCTCCTCGTTGATGACGATGCGCGACGAGTAGGCGAAGTCCAGCAGCAGCTCCAGCACCTCGGGGTGCAGGTTGTCCTGGAAGTTGACCGTGTCGTCGTGGCTCTCCCGCAGGCCGTGGCTGAACATGGCCTCGAAGTAGCGGCTGGAGGCGGCCAGCACGGCGCGGTGGCAGGGGAAGGCGCGGTCGCCGGCCCAGAGCGTCACGTCGGTGAACATGCGGTGCTTGCGCAGCGTGTTGAGGTGCGCCAGCACGCAGTCAGGGTGCGAGGCCTTGTGGAACAGCGTGATGTTCATGGAGCCCGTGCTGCTCCGCGACTTGCGGGTCTCGTGGACGCTGACCGACATGCTGAGCCGACCTGCTGGGGGGTAGGGGAGGGATGGGGCCACAGGTGAGAGGGGCCGGGCCCCGGGCCCCCCGCAGCGTCCCCGAACCCAGCCGGCCGGCCCCGCCCCACCCCTGCTCGGCTCTGCCACACCCAGACCAAGCCCCGCCCCTCAATCTGAGGGCCAAAGGATGACTCGGGTGGTAAAGCCTGAGGTTCATCTCTGGATAGGAGCCTGCCCAGGTGACCCTGACCTACAGTCATCTCCCATGGTTGCAAGAACATGCATGGTGTCCCCAGCCCTGTCAAGAGGACAGCAGGTGGGCTCGCGTCCCTGGTGGCTCAGTGGTAAAGAATCCCCTGGCCAATGCAGGAGACATGGGTTGGATCCCTCATCCAGGAAGATCTCACATGCTGGGGAGCAACTAAGCCCGTGCACCCCAACTGCTGACCCTGAGCTCCAGAGCCCGGGAGCCTCAACTACTGAGCCCGCGTGCCGCCACTGCTGAGGCGATGGGCCCCAGAGCCGGTGCTCTGCACCGGGAGGAACCCGCAGCGAGATGCCCGCCCACTGCACCTGGAGCGGAGCTCCTGCCTGCGGCAACTAGAGAAAAGCCTGCGCAGCAACAAAGACCCAGCACAGCCAAAAATAAATAAATCTTAATAAAAAAGAGGACAGCAGGGCAGGCCTAAGCAGCATGTGCTCTGGATACAGGCCTCGGCTCGGGGATGCTGCTGCATGGCCCCATTCTGCAGCCAGGGAAGCCAAGGCTCAGAGGCGCCCCGGCTGCCTGACCCCCGCAGCCAGGATTCCCACGTGGGCCATCCAGTTCCAGCCCAGCAGCCACCCCGTTCGCCAAGGAGACAGATTCGTGCAGGCGGGCTTTTGCAAAACATCCCCAAGGAGCCGCAGAGCCCAGGCAGAGCCTCATGCCCCCACTCTGCTCCCAGCGGAGCCCTGTCCTGAGCCGGGCTCCACGCAGCCGCGGCCACACTCCTCACCACCCTTGCCCTTGGAAAGCTCGCCGTGAGCCACTGTCACAGCCCAAGCGCTCAGTGTAGACATGCTCAGCAAATCCAGGGCTCTCTAGAGGCCTCTGGACCCCGCTGCGATGAGGCCAGCTGGCCTGTGGCTTGCTCTCTGGACACCTGCTCCATTCTGAATCCCAGTGGGAAGCTGAGACAAAGCCCTGGGTGTCAGCGGAACACTAAAGCAACCCGGATCTGCCTCAACCACAGCAGCCGGGACACCTGCAGCCAGTAGAGTCTCCCTGGTCCCGACAGGCGACTCCGGGCTCCTGGGCCGCAGCGAACGCCCCACGTGCCCCAGTCTGCCCATCTCTGCTGGGCCAGGGACGTGGGGCTCAGAGCGCCGGTTCCCGGAGCAGACACGAGCCCGAATGCAAGGATTCCAAAGCACTTTAATAAAGTCTGGTCAATGACACGCCCCCAGACCCCACTATGGTGCTGTGGAAAAGAGGCTCAGCCAACAGGCAGGCAAAACCCTAGGCCTTGAAGTGGCCAAAAGCAAACTGCATGCAGCGTCCTGACCCCAGAAGTCTGTGCTTCCAGCTGGTAATGAGGCCAGAGAAAACCCCTTTTCATTTTTACTTTCAAAAGTGTGTAACTCCCCTCAACCCCTCCTTACTCCAGGTCACTTTTGTACTGAAGCAATGACCTGCTGACTTTATTTTTGTGGGCTCCAAAATCACTGCAGATGGTGACTGCAGCCAAGAAATTGAAAGACGCTGCTCCTTGGAAGAAAAGCAATAACAAACCTACAGCATATCAAAAAGCAGAGACATCACTTTGCCAACAAAGGTCCGTATAGTCAAAGCTATGGTTTTTCTAGTAGTCATGTATGCNCAGATGGTGACTGCAGCCAAGAAATTGAAAGACGCTGCTCCTTGGAAGAAAAGCAATAACAAACCTACAGCATATCAAAAAGCAGAGACATCACTTTGCCAACAAAGGTCCGTATAGTCAAAGCTATGGTTTTTCTAGTAGTCATGTATGCATGTGAGAGCTGGACCATAAAGAAGGCTGAGCATCGAAAAACTGATGCTTTTGAACTGGTGTGGTGTTGGCGAAGACTCCTGAGAGTCCCTTGGACTGCAAGGAGATCAATCAAGTCAATCCTAAAGGAAATCAATCGTGAATATTCATTGGAAGGACTGACGCTGAAGCTCCAATACTTTGGCCACCTGAATTGAAAAGCTGACTCTTTGGAAAAGACCCTGATGCTGGGAAAGACTGAGGGCAGGAGGACAAGGGGGCAACAGAAGATGAGATGGCTGGATAGCATCACTGACTCAATGGACGTGAGTCTGAGCAAACTCCAGGAGCTGGTGGAGCACAGGGAAGCCTGGCGTGCTGTAGTTCATGGGGTTGCAAAGAGGCAGACATGACTGAGCAACTGAACAGTGACCTGATGAAGGAAGGCTGTGCTCCAGCTTCGGTGGATTGTCAGTTAGGATCCAAGTACACGGCTAACTCCCTTGCTCCCTCCTCTCCTGGCAAAGAATCAGGGAAGCCACAGTGACGTGATCAGAGCTGCCCGGGCAAGGCCCCAGCTCCCTGGCTGGGCGGGGAAGACACCGGGGCTGGGCCTGGCCTCGCTGCTCTGGCCCCTGAGCTCCAGGCAGACCATGGGCCAGTGGCCCGCCAGGAACACTGCTGCGCAAACCAGCCACTGTGGCCCACAGGGCTCAGGTGAAGAGCTCAAGCTCAGGGCTGTGTGCCTGTCCGTGTGCAGTCTGCAGGAGTGGGAAAACTGTAGGACCCCACACCCAGACTATACACAGTGGTCCCCATGCTACCGCCCACCCAGGGCACCGCTCTCTCTGCAATTCAGTCTCTGCAAGACAAAGCCCCTGCCCTGTTCAGGCCTCCCGAGAGCCCCTCACTTGTTGGCAATTATTTACAGAGCTTGACCTCCGAGCCTGGCCCTGGGACCAGGCGTCACAGACGACAGGCTGTGCTGACCCGGCCTCACAAACTCAACAGCAGCAACCCCCAACCAGGTCTGAACTGCCCACCCTCGATTCCAGACCGCACAGCATGGTCCTCACACCTTGTGTGACTGCTTAATCCTCATTCCTGCTACTGCCCCTCAATCATCAGACACCTTCCCAAATGTGGCCATCCACTGGGGCCTCCCAGAGGGCTCAGTGGTGAAGAATCCACCTGCCAACGGAGGAAATGCAGAAGGCCTGAGTTCAATCCCTGACTCGGGAAGATCCCCTGGGGGAGGAAATGGCAACCCACTCCAGTACTCTTGCCTGGAGAATCCCGTGGATGGAGGAGCCTGGAGGGCTACAGTCTGCGGGGTTGCACAGCGTTGCACACGCCGGAGCACACACATGCATGCAACTGGGTGATGCCATCCACCACGCCCCTGTGTGCCAGGGCCTTTAGAGGGACGTGGCCTCTGACCTGGGGCGCCTGGGGGACTGGCTCCAAGGCCTCCGATTTGGGGCCCTGATGGTGAGGCTTGACCTCAGTTCCTGTTGTCCCACAGCCCCACCTGCTCCGGGTCCCTGAACACCTCTGCCCAGCGCCCCGCCCAGCCAGGAAGCCAGGCTGCTTCTGAGCCCCACTGGAGTGTGGTCTGGAACGCTGTGGGTGCGCAGCTCCTCCTGGACTCACTTTACAGACAGCGCCAGGTGGAATGCCAGCAATGTGACCAGGAGGTCACCAGTACCTGCTCCTGCGGGGGGTGTGGGCGGGGGGCTCGGAGGCTGCCGTGCACAGGGCCTGGCCCCAGGGCCGGCCAGAGAGTAGACAGTCCTGCTCCCCCCATGCAGTGGACACATGGACACACGGCGACTCTAAGCCGCTGGGCGAAGGCCCTCTCCGGCTTCCTGGCCCCATGCGGCCCGCCTCCCTCCATCCCTGGCCCAGGTCCACGCTGGGGTGGCCGGCCTGGGGGCCGTGGGGTGGGGCTGGGCCCGCCTCCGCCCTGGGGTGCTGTGCACGGGACCGCCCTGGAGGGATCCAGGCGGAGACGCCCTTGGCGGGGGGCGTTAGGGGCAGGACGGAGCAGGACTCCAAGATGAGAAAGCGCCTCAAAGCACGGCAGACCCCGACAGAGCACCCATGGGCACCTGGAGAATGGGGTCAGGTGAGCTCTCCCAGGGCAGCGCTGAGTGGGTGGCCGGGGCCCAGAGCTGGCTTCTGTCCCTCTCGGCAGAGGATGCTTGCTCACTGATGCCAGCCCCCTCCCAGGCCGAGATCCTGAGACGCCCAGACACACCCAGCGGGTTCCCACCCCCAGACGGCGCCCGGCCTGGCTCCATGGAGAAGAGCCAGCAGCAGGGGCGCCTGCCGGCCGGTCGCTTCCCCGTCTGCCCCACGTTCTCTAAGAGATGCTGGGACCTGAGCCAGCTTTTTAGCAACAGCCCCAAAGCCCCAGGATTCCAGGAAGCTAGAGACCCACTGGCCCCAGTTTACAGAGAGGAATACTGAGGCCCAGGGGACCTTCAAGATGAGAAAGTGGTCCAGGGAGAGGACCACAGTGTCCACCGAAGCCCACAGGTACCCAGGGCTGCCCTTCAGCTCTGGGCCAGCAGTGTGGGAGGTCAGGCCTGGGAGCCGGGGGGCCCCCAGGGCTGTGTACCCCACCCTGGGCTCCCTGCCTCACAGCTACAAGATCCCCAGAACCCGAATTGTTCCCTCCACTGTGATATGTCTGGGAAAATTCTCATTGTTCCCCCAAACCTCCGAAACAGCACCAACACCCTCCCTCACGCTCAAATCCCATCCCCCACTCCCCCAACACACCAGTTCACACAAGCTCTGTGGCCCCACCTCCTACACAAGTCCCTGTCTGACCCTCCCTACCACCTCCGACTCACAGAACCCCCACACCAGCCTCTGCTTCTGCTCAGGTCTGAATCCACCCAGAGTTATCCTTTAAAAAGCATCACCTGGATCATACCACACCCAGCTCTAAACTCTCCAGGGATGTCTCAGCAGTCTCAGTAAAATCCCAGGTCCCCACCGTGGCCTCCGGGTCCTCACATCCTATTTCCCAAACAGCTGCCCCTCCAGCCGTGCTGGACGTGTCCCTGGCCTCAGCTGCTCTTCACGCGCTGCTCTTCGGCCTGGAATCCTCTGCCGTCCACTTCGCTGTCCCTGAATGGCTCACTCTCTCTCCTGACTGTGGCTACCTTGTTGAGGTCATCTCCTCCCCACACCTCCCCCACTTACAGCACTTGTCACAAATTACAATCAGAGGCTTATCTGCCTTCTGTGTCTCCAGCCCCTGAAGGCAAGGACCGTGTGTGGTGCTAACCGATGGGCCCTGGCGCAGAGCGGAGGCTCAGCCGGACTGGATGACCAGGATGGGCTGCAAACGGCGCACGAGCCTCTCCCTGCTAGCATCCACTGCAGTGCTCACACAGCTGTGCTCCAGGCCCAGAGAAGATGCAGGCGAGGCAGCTGTGGATGCTGCCAGGCCGACTGTGACAGCGGACCCGAGTGGGAGACCCCTGAGCCAGCAAGGCACCCCTCCTGCTTACCCTGGCACCAGCCTGTTCTCAGGAACCACTCTCTTCCCACTCCAGGCTGTTTAGACACGGGATCCAGGGCTGGCCAAAGCTGTGCATCCCTGGGGTCCCAGCACCTGCCCAGCCATGGTGACGGGCCCCACACCCAGGAGGGGCCTGGAGACGCTCGTCTGCAGTGCTGACTCAGCTGCGGGGTGACGTGGCATCCATCCCCGGGGCCGCTGAGAGGCTGAACACAGGCCGGGAGCGCAGCGCTACCCCAGACGGGAGCTGATAACAGGAGGAGCGCAGGGGCTTGATGACCACCGACCTGAGGCCCTCTGCCCCTTCCTTCCCGTCCCGGGCTGCCGGGAGTCCCAGCGAGTGCAGGGGGGAGGGGGGGTGAGCGCCAAAAGCATGGGCCAAGTCCAGTGAGCTGGGTGCCTGCTGAGCAACACCACGGTTGACCTGAGGGATGCCCAGTGTGCCTCTGGTCACTGCCACGTGGGTGAGGGCATAGAGGAAGGAGCGTTTTCTGGGGCCCATGAGGACATGGCTGCCCTTGAGGAGGACTATGAGGGGCTGGCATGGATTCTGTTGGGAGAGGGAGAGGAAAAAGGGGAGGAATACGAACTACCAATCCTCTGAGCCCTGAAGCTTGCCAAGCTCAGAACTTCAGCTTCAGCATTAGCTGACAAGTGTAAAAACTTTCCGACTGGACTGTCTTCACTTTCAACTGTGATCATGTATTGCTTCTCCATGAGTACCTGGAAGACATCTATCCTGTCTCAAAACTAAAGATTTTAGGAAGTGGGGGGGGAGCAGGGGCGAGGTGGGGGAACAACAGTGTGTTTGCCGAGTCAGTCTGTCCTGGCTCTTGGAAGCCTGTCTCCGTGGCCTCCTGCCTTCGGAAGCCCCAGTAAGTCAGACCTTCTCAAGCTGTAGGCATCTCAGGATTATTCTGATGACCTAAGCGTCACCCTGGGCTTTGATGGATACAAGGCACATCAATTTCCTGCACGACACTGCCAGGCTCCCAACGAGTGATTTATCATCCCGCTAAGAGGTATCGATCCAGCTCCTACAACAGCTCTGCTCCTGTGACCACAGGCTTTCCCTGCAGGGAAGCGGTTAAAATGCACCACACAGAAGGGACGGGACCGATGGCAGGGGACCAGGACAGGGCACTCACCTGCTCCCACCAAACACTAATAATATACCTGCAAGCGGAACAACTNAGAGACCCACTGGCCCCAGTTTACAGAGAGGAATACTGAGGCCCAGGGGACCTTCAAGATGAGAAAGTGGTCCAGGGAGAGGACCACAGTGTCCACCGAAGCCCACAGGTACCCAGGGCTGCCCTTCAGCTCTGGGCCAGCAGTGTGGGAGGTCAGGCCTGGGAGCCGGGGGGCCCCCAGGGCTGTGTACCCCACCCTGGGCTCCCTGCCTCACAGCTACAAGATCCCCAGAACCCGAATTGTTCCCTCCACTGTGATATGTCTGGGAAAATTCTCATTGTTCCCCCAAACCTCCGAAACAGCACCAACACCCTCCCTCACGCTCAAATCCCATCCCCCACTCCCCCAACACACCAGTTCACACAAGCTCTGTGGCCCCACCTCCTACACAAGTCCCTGTCTGACCCTCCCTACCACCTCCGACTCACAGAACCCCCACACCAGCCTCTGCTTCTGCTCAGGTCTGAATCCACCCAGAGTTATCCTTTAAAAAGCATCACCTGGATCATACCACACCCAGCTCTAAACTCTCCAGGGATGTCTCAGCAGTCTCAGTAAAATCCCAGGTCCCCACCGTGGCCTCCGGGTCCTCACATCCTATTTCCCAAACAGCTGCCCCTCCAGCCGTGCTGGACGTGTCCCTGGCCTCAGCTGCTCTTCACGCGCTGCTCTTCGGCCTGGAATCCTCTGCCGTCCACTTCGCTGTCCCTGAATGGCTCACTCTCTCTCCTGACTGTGGCTACCTTGTTGAGGTCATCTCCTCCCCACACCTCCCCCACTTACAGCACTTGTCACAAATTACAATCAGAGGCTTATCTGCCTTCTGTGTCTCCAGCCCCTGAAGGCAAGGACCGTGTGTGGTGCTAACCGATGGGCCCTGGCGCAGAGCGGAGGCTCAGCCGGACTGGATGACCAGGATGGGCTGCAAACGGCGCACGAGCCTCTCCCTGCTAGCATCCACTGCAGTGCTCACACAGCCATGCTCCAGGCCCAGAGAAGATGCAGGCGAGGCAGCTGTGGATGCTGCCAGGCCGACTGTGACAGCGGACCCGAGTGGGAGACCCCTGAGCCAGCAAGGCACCCCTCCTGCTTACCCCGGCACCAGCCTGTTCTCAGGAACCACTCTCTTCCCGCTCCAGGCTGTTTAGACACGGGATCCAGGGCTGGCCAAAGCTGTGCATCCCTGGGGTCCCAGCACCTGCCCAGCCATGGTGACGGGCCCCACACCCAGGAGGGGCCTGGAGACGCTCGTCTGCAGTGCTGACTCAGCTGCGGGGTGACGTGGCATCCATCCCCGGGGCCGCTGAGAGGCTGAACACAGGCCGGGAGCGCAGCGCTACCCCAGACGGGAGCTGATAACAGGAGGGCTTGATGACCACCGACCTGAGGCCCTCTGCCCCTTCCTTCCCGTCCCGGGCTGCCGGGAGTCCCAGCGAGTGCAGGGGGGAGGGGGGGTGAGCGCCAAAAGCATGGGCCAAGTCCAGTGAGCTGGGTGCCTGCTGAGCAACACCACGGTTGACCTGAGGGATGCCCAGTGTGCCTCTGGTCACTGCCACGTGGGTGAGGGCATAGAGGAAGGAGCGTTTTCTGGGGCCCATGAGGACATGGCTGCCCTTGAGGAGGACTATGAGGGGCTGGCATGGATTCTGTTGGGAGAGGGAGAGGAAAAAGGGGAGGAATACGAACTACCAATCCTCTGAGCCCTGAAGCTTGCCAAGCTCAGAACTTCAGCTTCAGCATTAGCTGACAAGTGTAAAAACTTTCCGACTGGACTGTCTTCACTTTCAACTGTGATCATGTATTGCTTCTCCATGAGTACCTGGAAGACATCTATCCTGTCTCAAAACTAAAGATTTTAGGAAGTGGGGGGGGAGCAGGGGCGAGGTGGGGGAACAACAGTGTGTTTGCCGAGTCAGTCTGTCCTGGCTCTTGGAAGCCTGTCTCCGTGGCCTCCTGCCTTCGGAAGCCCCAGTAAGTCAGACCTTCTCAAGCTGTAGGCATCTCAGGATTATTCTGATGACCTAAGCGTCACCCTGGGCTTTGATGGATACAAGGCACATCAATTTCCTGCACGACACTGCCAGGCTCCCAACGAGTGATTTATCATCCCGCTAAGAGGTATCGATCCAGCTCCTACAACAGCTCTGCTCCTGTGACCACAGGCTTTCCCTGCAGGGAAGCGGTTAAAATGCACCACACAGAAGGGACGGGACCGATGGCAGGGGACCAGGACGGGGCACTCACCTGCTCCCACCAAACACTAATAATATACCTGCAAGCGGAACAACGCATGCAGAACATCTACTGAACGCCGCCATAAGGCCACAGACTCCTCAAAGGGAGAGAAAACCTCCGTGTAGCCACACAGGACCCAAGGACAAAGAAAGGAACGGAACACGGCCCGTGCCCCAGGGAAGGAGCTGTGGAGGAGGAAAGGTCCCTCAAGCTGGGGAGTCCTCTCACTGGCGGGGAGACCAGACCAGACGGAGGGGGAGCTTCGATGCTGAGGAGAAGGGGAGAGTGGCATCTGGCTTGCAGAAGGTACTGCAGAGAGTAACCTGCACGGGAGGTGGGCATCACTGCCCAGAGCTCCCCTGCCTGAGTCACTCATCTGCTGGTGCATGGAGAGGCTGGAGTGCGGCAACTGAGGGTGTGCTCAGGAGCAGCGAGGACCCGCCAGAGAGGTAAGGCGCCCTCTCTAGGGGGTTGCCCCAGGCGAGGGCCAGACCACCGTAAGGGCGTCCTTCCCTGTGACTGCTCCTAGGCAATGGGACGCCGCCTGCAGGAGCTCTGGGGGTGGGAGCGAGTTGCTGCCTTAAGGCCCACAAGCAGGTGCCAAGCGCTGTGCCCGCTGTCCTGGGAGTACACAGACGGCAGCTGCGCCCAGGAGACCCGTGTGGTGGTGGTGGTCTAGTCGCTCGGTCGTGCCTGACTCTTGGGACCCCGTGGACTGGAGCGCGCCAGGCTCCTCCGCCCATGGGATTCTCCAGGCAAGGACACTGGAGTGGGGTGCCATGCCTTCTCCAGGGGACCTTCCAGACCCAGGTGTCCTGCACTGCAGGCAGATTCTTTACCAACTGAGCTACCAGGAGATTCCCAAGGAGACCCACGAGCAGGCTCCAAACCCTGCTCCCGCTGTCGCAGGAGTGGCATGGGCAGAGAAGTTGCCACTGCGAGACCTGCAAACTGCGCCAAGCGTGCCCACACCACCCCAACGGGGCACAGGGCCTCTGCGCCTGCACTCTCCGTGCCAAGGGAGGAACGGCCAGGACAGGTGAGGAGGCAGCATGTGTTCGATGAAGGAAGGCTCTCGACTGGAAAAGATGACAGAGCAGAAGACGTGAGCTCACCCCCTCTCACAAAAACCTCAAAATCACAATGAACAGCTGAACAGCCATCAGCAGAAAAAGACAGGAACCTACCAAAAAAAAAAATTTTACATCCAAAGACAAAGCAGCCGCCACGAGATGGTAGGAGGGGGGCTTTCATGACACCACCAGATCCTGCAGCCTCCAGGTGAGCAGCCCACAGGCTGGAAAGTAATTACACCACAGAGGTTCTCCCACCAGAGGGTCCTGAGCTCCTGGTCGGCTCCCCAGCCTGAGGGTGTGGCGTCTGGACAAAGAGCCCTCAGAGCACTTGGCTTTGAAGGCCGGTGGGGCTGGAGTGCAGGAGCTCCACGGGACGGAAGAAGCAGACTCCACTCTGGGAGGGCACACGGGGTACACCGAGACCCGGCCCAAAGCTCCAGAGGAGCCGGGGCTGGACCGGCCTATGAGTCCTCGAGGGCCTCCTGGGAAGCCAAGGGTCGGCTGCGGCTGACTGCCCGACAGGACACTGTGGCAGAGCCCCAGGAGAATACTGATCCGCGTTAGCTCTCCCAGAGGCTGCCGTTTTGGCATCAAGACCTGGCCTAACCCAGTAACCTACAGGCACCAGTGCTGGATTGCCACAGGCCAAACGAACAGCATGTGGACACAGCCCCACACGCCAACAGACAGGCCGCCTAAAGCGGTACTGAGCTCACAGTCACCTCTGCACACACCACTGGACCCAGCTCCGCCCACTACAGGAACAAGACCCAGCTCCACCCACAACGGGGACAGGACCCAGCTCCACCCACTATGGGGACAGGATCCAGCTCCGCCCACTACAGGGACAGGACCCAGCTCCACATACCAGTGGGCAGACACCAGTCCTGCCCACCAGGAAGCCTGAACAAGCCCCAGGACCAGCTGTAAATGGAAAGTAACCTTTAAAAACTATAAAAAAATAACAATAAATAAAAAAATCCTTAAAGATTAAAAGCAAAAAGAAAGGACCACAAAATGTATCTCTGTAATAGAATGCTGTACCAAAAAAATTTTAATTAAAAAATTTTTAAACTTAAAAAAAATACACTAAAAAGAATTAACAGCAGAATAAGTTGAGGCAAAAGAACAAAAAATTGAGGTGAAAGACAGTGTTGAAATCACTGCAGTGTAACAGAATAAAGGAAAAAAGAATGAAAAGAAATGAGGAGTCTCAGAGACCTCTGGGACAACGTTAAACACACCAACAATGGCATTGCAGGGATCCCAAAAGGAAACGAACAGACCTGAGAAAATATCTGAAGACATAATAGCTGAAAACTTCCCCAACACAAGAAAGGAAACACTCAAGTCCAAGAAGCACAGTCTCATACAAAATAAACCCAAAGAGGAAAAGAATGAGACATATATTAATCAAACTGAAAAAAATTAAAGACAAGGAAAAATTACTGAAAGCCCAAGAGAAAAGCAACAAATAACGTGTAAGGGAATCCCCATAAGGTAACAGTGGGTTTATCAGAAGAAACTCTGCAAGCCAGAAGGGAGCAGCGTAATATATTTAAAGTGAGGAAAGGAAAAAAAGCCTACAACCAAAAATATTCTACCCAGCAAGGTTCACCATTCAGATCTGATGGAGAAATCAAAAGCTTTACAGACAAGCAAAAGCTAAGAGAATTCAGCACCACCAAACCAGCCTTGAAACAAACCCTAAAGGAACTTCTCTACATGGAAAAGAAAAGGCCACAACCACAATAGAATCAAGAATATTACAAATGGGAAAACTCATCAGTAAAGGCAAACGAGGTACATTAAACATCTACACATTAAATATAATATCAAAGCCAGCAATTGTGAGTAGATGAGAATACAAATGCAGGATACTAGAAATGCACTGGAAAAAAAGAGGCCAGCAACCTAAAACAAACTGGCACATAAATACCAAACCTGCAATAGCAAAACCTCCCAGGAACCACAAACCAAAAATCTACAGTACATACACACGCAATAAGGAAAAAGCAATCCAAATACAACACTACAGATAGACATCAAATCAAAAGATTACAAAAGAGAAGAAATAAGACCTACAAAAATAAAACAATTAAAATGGCAATAAGAGCATACATATCAATAATTAGCGTACATGTAAATAGATTAAATACTCCAACCAAAAGACATCGGCTGGCTGAATGGATATAAAAACAAGACCTGTCTATGTGCTGTCTACAAGGGACACACTTCCGATCTCGTGAGGGGATGGGAAAAGGTACTCCACGCAAATGGAAATCAAAAGAAAGCTGGAGCAGCAATACTCGTATCAGACCAAAACAGACTACAAGAGAGAAGGAAGGTCACTACACAGTGATGAAGGGATCAATTCAAGAAGAAGATGCAATAACTGTAAATATCTATGCACCCAACAGCGGAGCACCTCAGTACATAGGGCAAACACTAATAGCATAAAGAACTTGACAGGAACACAATAATAGTGAGGGACTTCTCTGACAGACGCCTAGACAGAAAATCAATAAGGAGACATAGGCCTTAAATGACACATTAGACCAGATGGACTGAACTGGAATTTATAGAACCCTGCATCCAGACAGCAGCAGAACACCCTCTCCTCTCAACTGCACACCAGGTCACAAATCAAGCCTCGGTAAACTTGAAGAAAACCGAAATCATATCATCATGCATCTGCTCCAACCACAATGCTGTGAGATTAGGAACAATTACAGAGGCAAGAAACTATGAAAAACAAAAAACCTGGAGGCTTAACGATATGTTACTAAACCATCAGTGGATCACAGAAGTCAAAGAGGAAATCAAAAGATGCCTTGAGACAAATGAAAACATAAATATGATAACCCAAAACCTATGGGATGCAGCAAAAGCAGTTCTATGAGGGAAGTTTACAGTAGTACAGTCTTACCTGAGGAAACAAGAAAAACCTCAAATAACCTAGCCTTATACCCAAAGCAACTACAGAAAGAACAAAAAAATCCAAATACCCAAAGACCCAAAGTTAGAAAAAAAGAAATCATAAAGATCAGAGCAGAAATACATTTGATCGTAGCCCAAAGGCCCAGAAATGATAAAGAACAGAAATAAATGAAATAGATAAGAAAATAGAAAAATCGATAAAACTAAAACTTGGTTCTTTGAAAATACAAACAATTGATAAATCAATTGATAAATTTTAGTCAAACTCATCAAGAAAATAAGAGGGCTCAAATCAATAAAAACAGAAATGAAAAAGGAGAAGTGAACACCACAGAAATACAAAAGATCATGAGAGACTACTACACCTATATGCCAGTAAAATGGACAACCTAGAAGAAATGGATAAATTCTACACACTTCTGGGACTGAGCCAGGAAGAAATAAGAAATGTGAATAGGCCAATTACAAGTACTGATATTGAAACCATGATTTAAAACTTCCAACAAACAAAAGTACAGGACCAGGTGGTTTCACAGGCGATTCTATCAAGTATTTGGAGAAGAGTTAACACCTACCCTTCTGAAACTTGTTCAAAACACTGCAGAGGAAGGAACACATCCCAAGCTCATTTTACAAAGCCACCATCACCCTGATACCAAAGCAGACAAGGACATCCCCCCGCCCCGCCACCGAAAGAAAATTACAGGCCAGTGTCACTGATGGGCTTCCCTGCTGACTCAGATGGGAATGCATCATCGCAGTGCAGGAGATCCAGGTTCAGCCCTTGGGTCGGGAAGATCCTCTGGAGAAGGGAATGGCTACCCACTCCAGTATTCGTGCCTGGAGAACCCCATGGACAGTGAATATAGGCACAGAAGTACTCAACAAAATACTAGCAAACTGAATCCAACAATACATTAAAAGGACCATACACCACCACCAAATGGGATTTATCCCAGGGATGCAAGGATTCTTCAATATTATACGCCACATTAACAAATGCCACCACACTCCTGAGGCTTACATACCACATTAACAGACCGAAGAATAAAAACCACATGGTCATCTCAATAGACGCAGAGAAAGGTTTTGACAAAACTCAACAGCCACTTATGGTAAAGACTCTGCAGAAAGTCATCACAAAGAAAATACACCTCGACATAATATAGGCCATATATGATGAACCCACATCTAACATCATTCTCGATGGTGAAAAACTGAAAGCATTCCCTCTAAGATCAACAACAAGTCAAGGATGTCCACTCTCACCACTTATATTCAGTGTGGTTTTCGAAGTCCTAGCCACACCAGTCAGAGAAACGAAAAGAAACAAAAAGAATCCAAAGTGGAAAAGAAGTAAAGCTGTGATTGTTTGCAGATGACATGATACTACTATACACAGAAGATCCTTGAGGTGCTAGCAGAAAACCGCTAAAGCGCATCAGTGAATCTGATAGAGCTGCAGGATACAGAATTAACACAAAGAAATCTGTTGCATTTCTATATACTAGCAACAAAAGATCAAAAAGAGAAATTAAGGAAACAATCCCATTGACCAGTGTGTGAGAAAGAATAAAATACCAAGGAATAAACCTACACAAGGAGACAAGAGCCCCGTAGATGGAAAACTACAAGACACTGATGAAAGAAATCACAGAGGGCACAGAGATAGGACTGGGAGACTCAATAGTTAAAACGACTGTAAGACCAAAGGCAGTCTCCAGACCCAATACAATCCCTAGCAAATCACCAAGAGTATTTCTCACAGAACTAGAACAAAAAGTCCTTAAGTTTGTATGGAGACACAAAGGACCCTAACAGCCAAAGCATTCCTAAGAAAGAAGAACAGAGTGAAGGAATAAGACTCCCTGACCTCAGACTATACTACGAAGCTATGGTCATCCAAACAGTATGGTACGGGCACAAAAACTGACTAGATCAATGGAACAGGATAGAAAACTCAAAAATAACCCCCTGTACCTGTGCTCAATTAGTCTATGACCAAGGAGGCAGGAGTAACAACGGAGAAAAGAGAGTCTCTTCAATAAGTGATGCTGGGGAAACTGGACAGCTACATGTAAAAGAATGAAATCAGAACATTATCTAATGCCATACACAAAAATAAACCCCAAATGGACCAAAGACCTAAACGTAAGGCCAGACACTATACAACTCTTAAAAGATAACAGAGGCAGAACACTCTTTGACATAAATCACAGCAATATCTTTTTGGGTCCACCTCCTAATGAAAATAAGGACAAAAATAAACAAGTGGGATCTAATTAAACTTAAAAGCTTCTGCGCAGCAAAGGAAACCATAAACAAAATGAAAAGACAACCCACAGAATGGGAGAAAATACTTGCAAACAATGTGACCAACAAGGAATTAATCTCCAAAATATACAAACAGCTCCTGCTGCTCTGCATCCAAAAAACAAACAACTCAATCAAAAAATGAGCAGAGGCTCTAAACAGACATTTCTCCAAAAAAGACATACAGATGGCCAACAAGCACATGGAAAGATGCTCAACATAGCTTATTTTTATTAGACAAATGCAAATCAAAACTACAATGAGACATCACCTCACACAATAAAAAAGAATGAATATATGTGTATGTCTAACTGAATCATCCTGCTGTACCCCTTAAACTGACAACAATATAAATCAACTATACTCCAACAAAACAAAAAATATATAAAAATAAATGTTTTAAAATTGCCCCCTCCTCCAAAACAAAGGCACCAAATAACAAGGGATCCAGCTCATCCCTTCCCTGCTCCTTGGAAAGTTACCCAAATAAACAAGGAAACAAGCCAAGGGGCAAAACATTCAGAAGAAAACTTGCCAAGCTCTCCAGAGATTCCAGTGCCACTCTCAGAGAAAAGGGCATCAGAGACCAGAGCTGCATTTTGGAGGCCACTCTTTGGGAGGCCCAGCTCTGTCCTGGATCACTCACCCCTCCCTGCTTCCATCCCCAGCCAGCAGTCAGCCATTTTCTGAATGAGGGTGTCAACTGCATCCTTCCAGGCCAGAGGGAGCGGGAAAAGCCCAGGGCCCAGCTGAGGGGCTGCAGGTAATGTTCTCACCCGCCCATCCCCCACAAA
This sequence comes from Oreotragus oreotragus, assembly GCA_006410675.1. NCBI lineage: Eukaryota > Metazoa > Chordata > Mammalia > Artiodactyla > Bovidae > Oreotragus > Oreotragus oreotragus. The sequence goes on from SJYX01022598.1 coordinate 202,788, forward strand.
CTTTCTGAACCGCTCCCACGTGCCAGGCAGGGAGCCAGGCCCCTGCCCCCGCAGGGGTGCACTCTGGGGTTGGCAGTAGGGAAGGGGGCAGCCAAGGACCTGAGCAGTCTGCACACGAACCAGGGAACAGGACACTTCCACGGCCTTGAAGTTCTATGAAGAAAATAAGGCGGTGGGCCACCAGGCAAGACGACGGGGGTTCCTTCAGGCCCCTCTGAAGAGGGGACGCTGGGGCTGAAACTTGAGTGATGCGCGGAGCCAGGATGTGCTGGCGGGGAAGGGAGGCTTCAGGCGGAGAAGCGGCAGGTGCAGAGGCCAGCAGCCGCCAGCCCTGCAGGGAAGAGCAAGGCCAGGGACGGGCAGGGACACCATCACACAAGGCCAGGGGCTTCCGAGCCCTGGAGCCAGACGTGCGCGAGACGATTCGCCGCGGACGGCCCAGCTGTAAGAAGCGGACCCCAGCCCGGAGAGCGGACCCCAGCCCGGAGAGGGGACCCCAGCCCGGAGAGCGGACCGCAGCTGTAAGAAGCAGACCCCAGCCCGGAGAGCAGACCCCAGCCCGGAGAGGGGACCCCAGCTGTAAGAAGCGGACCCCAGCCCGGAGAGCGGACCCCAGCCCGGAGAGGGGAGGGGCAGCATGCACTCTGGAGCTGGACCTCCCGCACAGGAGCAGGGCCCCTGGAGACAGCCCGGCCCTTCCTGTGTGACCCCGGGAAAGTGAGTTCACCTCTCTGGGTCTATTTTTCTCAGCCACAAAGTTCAGTTCAGTTCAGTCGCTCAGTCGTGTCCGACTCTTTGCGACCCCATGAATCGCAGCACGCCAGGCCTCCCTGTCCATCACCATCTCCCGGAGTTCACTCAGACTCACAGCCACAAAAGTGATGATGAAAGCAGCTGTGGCCTCATAGGTTTGTTAGAATTACACGGGACAAGCATCGGGCCGGCCGTGCCCTCTCCTTCTCACCCAGTCAGCTGTTTTATTACCGCTGCGATTATTCCACTGTCGCGGAATAAACACAGAAGACATTCCCCAGCCTTGCTCCAACCGCAACCTTCACTTATGAATAAAGGGCTTTTTCACTGTCCACTCTGTTCATTTTTAAGTTGATTTTTTTTTTTTCTTAACAAGTATGCAGTATTTTTGTAGTCAGGAAAAACCCTGAAGGTTTTCTTCAAGCCTGCTGGGTCTGGGTTACTTCTAGAACTGTGATAAGGAAGGATTCCAACGCTATCAGATAACACATCCACGCAGGGCCGCATGCTGCAGCCAGGGTCCCAGGAGGGGGCTTCCGAGAGCACGCCCTATGATGCTACAGCCCAGATCTCCGCTCTGCTCACACCTGGAGGACGCACACACCTTGGGGAGCTCTTGGGGTGCAGGGGCAGCCATCTGTTCAGGTTTCAAGTAGAAAACAAACTAAGTACCTCATGAGGCAGGTAGATCTCACTGCTAATTGATAGTAAAATCAGTATGATCGCTGCAATAGGGCCACAGATCATCCTAGATACAAGTGAATTGTCAGTGGGGCCTTTCCCTAGATACTTCTACTTTTCAATGGCCCTTTCTCTGAAAAAAGAGAACGACAACAAAAAAACCTATACATCTCTTCAAAAATTGGACATACCTGCAACACTTTTAAAACTGTTGATATTTTCCACTGTGCATTTATTTATTTTGATCTCATTTTTCAGGTTGGGATTGTGAAGGTTTCTAACCTGCAGGCAAGTCCCGGGAATTGTGTGTAAGGCATGCCTCCTGGTCTCACGGGGTCATAGCGTCTGCTGGGTGCTGCTTCGCACCACCCCGCCCCGCCCCAGCCTGCGGCCTCATCCCATCCTGGCCTCAAGCAAGCCCCGGCCCTCCTGCAGGGCGCTGGGCTGCCCCTGGGGGCGGTTCTAGAACACAGTGAGGCTCAGCCAAGTGGTGAGGCTGTCTGCCTCATACACAGCTCGGCAGTAAGTGGGGCTTCTCTTCCGGCAGCACAGAATGTCCTGTGTCAAACAGCAACCCAGAGAGAGGGGCGGAGGCCGCCGCTGAGGTCACCCCCACAGACAGAAGCCCAACCTTTCCACACCCTCTGACGCACCCTGTGGGGCAGCCAGGTACCTACCTGCCATCCTGAGGTCGTGGGCAGCAGTGCCACCGCAAAAGGGTCTCACACACATGCACACACTTACACACACTCCCAGGCGGGCAGTGACCCCGTCCGCCCAGACCCAAAGTCAGGAAGGGAGAGGGGGTCCCAGAGCACCCAGAGGGGCGGGCAGATGCCTCAGGGCCTGCTCCGCGTGCCCCGGCCTCTTCACCTGATGCACACGACCACTTGCACACTTGCAGGTGTTAAGCACACTTGCAGTGCAGCCACTGAGCTCTCAGGATCGACACAGCCAGGCCCCAAGCGGACGTGGTCTCTATCGTCAGGGCTATTATTCTGAGTTGATAGATGCTGTGTGGACGGACATCAGCCCCAACGGGGTGGGTGGGCTGCCCCTGAAGGAAGGGTCTGGGTGGCACGCTGCCCTGGCATTTCCCGGGCAACAGGCTTTCTTCCCAGAAGAGGCAGAGGACAGGAGGTAAGGGGTCAAGGCCTGTGAAAGGCTGCTGAAAGATGAAGCAACACCTGTTGCAAAGACTCAGTGGGGAATTTAGTTGGGAAGCGAGCCAGATGGAGCGCCTGCCCGCCACGTGCCCACACCGTGCTGGGCATCTTACCTGAAGACCTCATCCGCATAGCCAGGCCTGACAAGCTGATGGCTCAGTTTTAATCAAAATGGGCTGGGCTGGGCTGCAACAACCAACACCCCCGAGTCTCAGTGGCGCTGGGGGCAGAGAGATTCCTTGCTCATGCGACGTGCTCTGCGGGTCAGCTGGTGGTGGGGGCGAGGGGCGGAGAGTGGTCTTCTCATCACTGTCACTCCCGGCCACCCAAATGACGCCATAGCACCAGTCACCATGCCACTGGGAAGGGAGAGAAAGCTCTGGCAAGTGTGGCACTGGTGCTTGGCTTAGAAGGACACACATCACTTCTGCCCCCGTCCCACTGGCCAAAACTAGGCTTCCTAGGTGGTGCGAGTGCTAAAAGAACCCACTTGCCAATGCAGGAGACTTAGAGACCTGGGTTCGATTCCAAGGTTGGGAAGATGCTCTGGAGGAGGAAACAGCGACCCACTCCAGTATTTTTGCCTGGAGAGTCCCATGGACAGAGGAGCCTGGTGGGCTACAGTTCATGGGGTCGCAGAGTCAGACACGCCCCAAATGACTTAGCACACACAGTCACGTGGCTTCACTCACCTACAAGAGCATCAGAGGTGGGCTCCTACCAAACGGCCTCCCAGTCCTGTGATTTACAAACAAGGGAACGGCAGCTCGGAGACAAATGGCGACGCCAACAGTGCTGCTACTAATAAACCACAGGGATGAGCACCGACTGTGTACTAGGCTCTGTACTGAGTGCTCTGGACAGGCTGGGCCACTGGGCAAGGAGATGTGGAACGATGCCCTGAAATGACTGCCACACGTCCGGCCCAGATGCAGCCACGGATGGCTTCTGCCCAAGACCCCCTCCACTGGGTATAAGCTCCACCAACCAAGTGAGGCAGGCCCACAGGCACACCCCAGAGCTCAGTCAGTTACTGAAAAGACAACACAAAAGAGGAGGCAAAATACGAAAGATGAAGATCCCCAGGAATCACAGCCCCAGCACAGACGTCCTCATGGGGTGAGGCAGCCGGGAGGTCGTGGGAGGGAGCACTGTCCTCAGGAGGCAGCCACTGGCTCTTGGAGGACAGAACACACTCTTAAACGTGTTTCGGGTACAAAGCACAGACACGCGTACCGAACACAGACATACAGCGTTAGTCACCAGGTCGTGTCTGACTCTCTGCGACCCCATGGACCGCAGCCCTTCAGGCTCCTCTGCCCATGAGATTCTCCGGGCAAGAATGCTGGAGTGGGTTGCACGCCTTCCTCCAGGGGACCTTCCCGACCCAGGGATCAAACTCTCTTGCATTGCAGACAGATTCTTTACCATCTGAGCCACCAGGGAAGGTTAAGTATATCCATAGAGTATACCTGGTATTAAAATTTATGCAGGGGAAGGGCAGGGTTGAGTGCAATTAGGAATAAAAGGTCCAAAAAGGTTTATGGTAGGGAAGTGATTAAGGCTGAGAAATACTGAAAAGAGTAACTATTTTCACTTTGGCTTCTTATTTTCAGCCTTTATCTCCAAACATTTTACACTGTTGCAGTTACGGAACACTATTTTACGTTGTTTTTACCCACTCACATAGTTGGCTGCTCCATTCATCACTGAACACAGATTGACTGGGGCCTCCTGCATGCAAACTCTGGGTGAACCTGCGCAGTCTCTCTGCCTGGCTGTAGCGATTAATGTCTCCGCAGTGGAGAACCACCCTGACTGACTAAGTCATTCATCCATAGTTTTGGATTTGTATCCAACAAACAACATCTTTGTGCTGTGCCGTGCTGTGCCTGGTCACTCAGTTATGTCCGGCTCTTTGCGACCCCATGGATTATAGCTCACCAGGTTCCTCTGTCCACAAGATTTCCTAGGCAAGAATACTGGAGTGGGTAGCCATTCCCTTCTCCAGGGGATCTTCCCAAACCAGGGATTGAACCCACGTTTCCTGCATTGTGGCCAGATTCTTTACATCTGAGAAACCAGGGAAGCCCCTCCCCCACTGCCTTTGCTTGTAGAGAACTGTGAATTACGCTACTCTCTTGAGGGCTTCCCTCATAGCTCAAATAGTAAAGAATCCTCCTGCAATGCAGGAGACCCCAGTTGGATTCCTGGGTCAGGAAGATCCCCTGGAGAAGGGATAGGCAACCCACTCCAGAATTCTTGGGCTTCCCTGGTGGCTCAGCTGATAAAGAATCCAGCTGCAATGCGGGAGACCTGGGTTCAATCCCTGGGTTGGGAAGATCCCCTGGAGAAGGGAAAGGCTACCCACTCCTGTATCCTGGCCTGGAGAATTCCATGGACTGTATAATCCATGGGGTCACAAAGAGTCGGACGTGACTGAGCAACTTTCACTTTGAGATAAAAATCTCTGGAGGATTATTACAGACGTTTGATGTCAGATTGTCCTAGCAGCTCTGTTTACCCTGCTTCATGAAAGCAACCTGGCAACAAAGAGGCTTCTTTCAGCTTAGACAGGGATGGCTCAGATGCCTCCAAATTCGGTGGGGCAGAGAGAAGCTGCCACCTGGGCTCCACTGCTGTGTCCTGCTGCTCCTCAGCTCGGTGGGGCCCCCCGGACCATTTCTGGCCCCAAGACTGGGGGTCTGCAAGCCCAGCTGCTGCTGCAAACAGGAACAGGGCCAATGAAACAGACATCCTGGCTCTCAGAGGGGACAAAGAGCTCGGCGCTCAGGTTCGCCCATCTGTTGAAATCACTTGTTTCCTTTCAGTTATCCAAAGCGAGACAGAGAGGAGAAACAAAGCTAGGGGGCAGAGAACAGCCCCCGCGCAAAGCAAACATCGCCACCCGGTCCTGGGTTCCTCCTTTGCCAGCAGGGCTGGCTAGGCCCTTGGCAAACAGAGGTGGTGCGGGGGCTGGGGACAGGGAGGGAGGCTGTCTCTCTTCCTGTCTGGCCCCCTGAAAGATCTGCAGAGGCCCACAGATGGAGTCATTAAGAGCATTCTGGCCTAGATATCACTTTCAGCAAGCCACCTGGAGTGACAGCCTGGGAGGAAAATGAACATACAGAAAAGGACAGAAGAGAGGAAAAGAAAAAAAAAGTCAAGCACCAGCCACTTACTGGTCATGAGCTGCTTTCTCTCGGTGTTCCAGAAGCTTGTTCTAGTCCAGGCTGGCAGTGTCAAACCAGAATGCGAAGGTGCCTCAAGTGACAAAGCCCAGGACACAGCTCTGGGTCTCCCCTCCCATGCAGAGGGCGGAGGGCAGGGGCGTGTGGCTAGACAGCGCTTTGGCAAGATGTTTCAAAAGGACAGAAGCACGTGCCCTCTGCCCCAGCCTCTCCACACCCAGGACTCCTGCCCTCTGTCGCCTTTTGGCTATAAGCAAAAGATTGCAAATGCCTCAGTGTTTATGGGTGAGAGGCCCAGTTAAAGAAACGGTGGTTCATTCATACGGTGGAGTACTACAGGACTATATTTTATATATATATACACACAGAGACACAATAAGCAACTGGCTTTCTCTGCTAAAATGAGAAGCGCTGTGAATAGGAGGCTGTCTCTTACATCTGTTAAAAACTGACTACCTAGTCACACACACAGACCCATAGTACACACACACCTGCTGGGTTTGCACAGACTGTCTCAGTAGGCTGAGCAAGAAAGCCAGTTGACAGTAGGTACTGCCGGTGAGAACGGTGAGGAGACTGTCTTCACCTCACAACCCCAAGAACCTGCTGGATGCTATGCCAGACCCAGGGTCACTTTTTTTTTAAAAAAAAACCCTGCTGTGAGTGAGTGTTTCTGCCAAGCCCTGTACAAGCCTTCTTTCACTGTATTCTTATGGCACCTCTTAGAGGCCATCATTGTCCCCATTACACAGATGGAAAAACTGAGGCTCAGAGAAGGTAAGAAATATGCACATGTCCTCAGTACCCAGAGCTGTTTTGCTCCAGAGTCCCTGCTCACACAGGGCGCCCAGTATGGCATGCTGTGATGACCTAGACGGGTAGAATGGGAGAGGCAAGGGAGGCTCAAGAGCAATTATCATCCAATTAAAAAATAACAAAGAAATAAAAAAAGAAAAAGCCTAATGAACTTTTGGGCCAACCTAATATCTTTTTCAGCAAAGAAAGGACTAAGGTTTTAATGTGAAATTTTAGTCTTGAGAAGTTAGCAGGCTTAAAGAATTGGAAAGTTAGCTTCCAGAACATCATTACTGTGTTTCTGTGCTATACTAAGTCCATTTACTAATACATTTGTCTCTACACAATATTCATGAAAAGTGGAAATGTTAGTTGCTCAGTCGGGTCCAACTCTTTGTGACCCCATGGACTGTAGCCCACCCCTGTCCCTGGAATTCTCCAGGCAAGAATACTGGAGTGGGTAGCCATTCCCTTCTTCAGGGGATGTTGCCAACACAGGGATCGAATCCGGCTCTCCCACACTGCAGGTGGATTCTCTATCATCTGAGCTGCCAGGAAACTGCTGTACACAAATCACTGCTCAGTAACCAGCAGCACAGTCTTCTCTGTATTTATCCAAGGGAAATGAAACCATGTTCACTCAAAAACCTGTATACAAATTATTACAGCAGCTTTATTCCTGATTATGAAAACTTGGGAAAAAAAAAAACCCACCAAAAAATCCCCAAAGTCCCTGCTGAAATGGCACCTCATGGGCTGTTGAGAAAGAAGAAACTTCCTGGCTGCCAAGGCCGGGTGTGCCTGACCAGGAAATGCTGTTTTTAATGAAAAGCACTTGATTTCTCAAGTGCCTCACTGCCACTTGGCAAACCTGAGCCCTCCTTCCTGGGGCTCTGGAGAGGCAGGGTGAGGATGTGTGCTCGCAGTTGGCTAGGCCCCAGGCCACCCTGAAGAATGTGTGATACATCTGACGGTAATGTGAGGACGCAGACCCGGCTGCATTAACAGGGTCTCTCTTGGGCATCTGCCTTCTTCCCTGCCTGGGGAGCAGGGACTTCAGTCTGGGACTTCCCCACTGGCCGGTGGTGTCAGCAAAGCCACCTCTGTACTGCAAAGCTTATGCCAGGTATTCAGACATTCAGTGCCTCAGCTTCCACATCTGTAAAATGGGTGTGAGGATAATCACACCAACCTCGCAGGATTCCTGAGCGACTGAAGGGGAAACAGATGAACAGAGCTGGGTGCTGGGCTCATATCCGGCCCCCAGCTCGCAGGGGCTTTACCTTGCACAGCTATTCTCAAATGGTTTGGTCTCAGGGTCTTTTCACAACTTCAAAGTGACTGAGGGCCCTAAAGGGCTTCTGTTATGTGGTTCAATCTATTGATATTTATTACATACAAAGTTAAAATTGAGACAAAATTGAAATGTATACTGCTGCTGCTGCTAAGTCACTTCAGTCGTGTCCGACTCTGTGTGACCCCATAGACGGCAGCCCACCAGGCTCCCCCATCCCTGGGATTCTCCAGGCAAGAATACTGGAGTGGGTTGCCATTTCCTTCTCCAATGCAT
>SJYX01022598.1:214478-236772 GCA_006410675.1 Oreotragus oreotragus
CATCCCACCCCAGTACTCTTGCCTGGAAAATCCCATGGATGGAGGAGCCTGGTAGACTGCAGTCCACGGGGTCGCTAAGAGTTGGACACGACTGAGTGACTTCACTTTCACTTTTCACTTTCATGCACTAGAGAAGGAAACGGCAACCCACTCCAGTGTTCTTGCCTTGAGAATCCCAGGGACAGGGGAGCCTGGTGGGCTGCCGTCTATGGGGTCGCACAGAGTCGGACACGACTGAAGCGACTTAGCAGCAGCAGCAGCAGCAGCAGCAGCAGCAGCAGCAGTATGTATCTATGAATCCCATACTGCTAAACAATGTAAAATATATTCATTGAAGACTAGAAGAAAATACAGCCTCACCTGGATAGGGAGTTGGTAGCAGGAGGAGATTTTAAGAGCCGCTCCAGATTATTGTGGATATTCCTCTTTGACAAAACGCTAAGACTTGTTGAGCAGTACTTGCTCTGCGGCCATGGGATCTTCCCAGACCAGAGGTCGAACCCGCATCTCCCGCACTGGCAAGCAGGTTCTTTACCACTGAGCCGCCAGGGCAGCCTGCACAGCAGCTTGAGGATCAGCTGCGGTGCGGGACCAGAGCCGGCTGGTGAACATGCAGACTCTGACCGTCCCATCTTCCAGCCTGTCTTGCACGCTGGCTCATTTACCCACGCGTGATTTGGTAGCTTCGTACAATGGTTACTTGGAAAACATTGGTTCACGGGGTTTTGCACTTGGAGAGAATGGGTGCAAAAGGCAAATAATATTTGGATGTTACTATGAAAACGGCTTTGATGCCATGGACCCCAAAAGATTCCCAGGGACTTTCTAGCACCATGCTGTGAGAAGTAGAAATTCCTCACCCTCCACGTGAACCATGTTTTTAAAATAAGAACTCGGAAAAAGAAACTGCCATGGAAAGTGCTGGGCAGTGACAGGGCAATCACCTGCTCGGAGGGGCTCCTCAGAGCCCCTCCCCGACGTGTGGGCACCAGGCACACCAGGGCCGCCCTCTGATCCCCACTTGCCAGCCTCCCCTCGGGGCACTCAGGCCCCTCTGCTCCTCCCTCCATCACCAGATGCTGTCTTCTCGCCACAGGACCCCTCATTTCCCTCCAAATAACAGTCCTTGGCGGTTTGCAGAGGGCAGGGCCTGAGACACCAAACTACAGGGGCTGGGCGTGGGCTGCTGCCCTTGGGCTTTGCAGCTGATAATTCTCGGTCTCTTGAAATTACACACGTAATGTGTATTTATAGCCAAATACATGGGTGCCCAGAAATTGCAACTCATTCATAGATACATTTTTAGCATATCGCTTGGCCCCACCAAGTTCCATTAAATCCTGCTTCCCGGGCCCCTTGTGTGGCTAGTTCCAGAAACAAGGGGAGGGCCTGGCCACTGTAGGCTGGGCTCCCCCTCTCCTGGCACTCCGGTGCCAGACACTTGGTTCTGGACCACCTGCTCAAAAGCCTTCAAGGAGGCTCTGACGTCCAAGCCTCGTTCACTCTGTTCCCCAGCCCCTCGCCCCCCACACTCACTGGGGCACATGCTGGACTTTCAAGCTCTCTCCTCCCTCATTTTCCTGCTCAAGCCCCACTCCCTCTCTCCGTGCGTGTACAGGACCTCGGACATAGTATTAGGTCGGCCAAAAAGTTCACTTAGGTTTTCCCATTCCATCCTTCAGAAAACCCCAGACAAACATTTTAACCAACCCAACAGATACCTTACGAGTAATTTCTGGGCGCCTGCGAGCTGCTGGGCCCTGGGCTGCACCAGGAACACAGCAGAGAGTCAGGAGAACAGTTTTCATCTTATCTCCTGCAATTAGGGCTTCCCCAGTGGCTCAGCAGTAAAGATTCCATCTGCCAATGTGGGAGCCCCAGGTTCAACCCCTGGGTCAGGAAGATCGCCTGGAGAAGGAATGGCAACCCACTCTAGTATTCTTGCCTGGAAAATTCCATGGACAGAGGAGCCTGGTGGGTTATGGTCCATGGGGTTGCAAAGAGTCAGACATGACCTGGTGACTAAACAACAATATTTCCTGCAGTTAACATTCTATTTGGCTTAGGCAGCAGCGCTGTGACAGTTCTTCTCTAGCCCAGCAATATCTACTCCTTCAGAGTATCATGTACTCTGCCTCATTGAGGACGGTATTCTGTGTCTTCTTTGCTGCCTGGAGTACATCAGATGTGCAGTAATATTGCTGAGCAGGGAAGAAGATGAACCACAAATACCCACTGCAGTAAGGTTCAAAAATATCCAGTGAGTGGCCGTCAGTATCTGCTGTGCTAACCTGAAGTGTGATAGGCATGTTTCACACTTAAGTGTTTTAAAGGTTGGATGGGAAAGAGCAACGTTCCTCTGTGTTCTAAAGGGTGTTCTACCAATCGCAGGACTCAAACCAGAGATCCTGGCCGCAAGCACCTGATGGGGTGGTGAGGTGCTAAGGCCCTGATTTTGACTCCCAGCACTGCTGTTTCTACCCGTATGACTGGCCCAAGGTACTGACATTCTCTGAGCCTCAGTATTTCCATCTGGAAAATGGAGGGGGGGTGAAAAATAACTGTTCCGATATCAACAGCTTTCCTGAGAATTAAATGAGATAGTGCAGGGTCTTCCCTGGTGGTTCAGTGGCTGGGAGTCTGCACTCCAATGCAGCGGATAAGGGCTTGATCCCTGCTTGGGGAACTAAGATCCCACACGCCACAGGGAAAGACCACACACCACAACTAAGACCCAGCACAGCCAAATAAATGAGAGACAGCCCATGTAAAGAGCACAGTGAGGCACACGAAATTCATTCCATTCAAGAGAACAGAAGTTACTAACAATGCTGCTTTGTAACCCCTGTTGGCAGGAGCCCTTAGCAGAAAAATTCAAAGATGACTCTCTCCACCCCTGTGACTATGTTACCTACATGGCAAAGTGAGTTGCAGACATAACTGATGATGTTACTAACTAGTCAGGAGTCCTTAAAACAGAGAGATGCTCTGGGTGGGCCTGACTTAATCTCATGAGTCTTCCAAAGCAGAGTCTTCTCCAGCTGACTGCAGAAGTGGACGTCAGAGATCTGAAGCAGAGAAGGACCCGAGGGTCCTGCTGGCCTGGAGAGGGGGGTGGGAAAGGGTATCTGGCATGGAGTAAAGGAGCCCACTTACTGACAGCCAGGGAGGAGAGGGACCTCAGTTCTGCAACCACCAGGAACTTGATTCTCCCAACAACCTGAATGAGCCTAGAAGCAGAATCTCCCTCACACCCCCACCCAAGGCCTCAGGATAAAAGCCCAGTCCAGCTGGCACTTGACCCTGGACTTGCGACAGCCTAAGTGGAGAGTTCAGTTGAGTCAGCCCAAGCTCCTGACCCAGAGAACTGTGAGCTAACAGACAGGTACTGTCTAAGCCCCTAACTTAGTACTCATCTGTGAGGCAGCAACAGAAGCTAACATAAGCCCTGCCTGTCCTCTAGCCATAACGCATATACATTAAAAACATCAGGTGAGGACTTCCCTGCTGGTCCAGTAACTAAGACTCAGCTCCCAATCTAGGGGGCTTGGGTTTGATCCCTGGTCAGGGAACTAGGTCCCACATGCTGCAACTAAGATTTATCCTGGTGCAACTAAACGTCCCGCATGCCACAGCAAAGACCGAAGATCCCGTGTGCCACACCTAAGACCTGGTACAAATAAATACGCATTTTTTAAAAATCAGGTGCTTGTCCAACTTGGACAACTGGCACTTTCTGCGTCCTTACTGCTACACGGGTGATGCTCCAGAGCAGGGTCTGTCTAACCCACGTCTACCCCTAGCACTCAGCAGTGTGGCTACCATGCGGTAGGTCCTAAATAATTTCATTTGATAAGACTTCAACTTCCCGGGCAGTCGGGAACAGAATGGCTTACAGCTGTCCAGGCTGGCTTCACCACCTTGCGACCCATCACAAGGTCAAGGTGCCCCAATCAGGGCACCAATCTGGGCAAATCCCAGGAAAGGGCTCTTTCTGGCCTGGAGGAAAAACCCCAGACACTGCAGGCAGTTCAGAGGAAGTCACCCAGCACCCAGGCTAGGTATGTGTCCACAGGCAAATGAGGCTCACTTTACACATGCACGGACTGTGCTGCGGTCCCAGCTTCGAGCTGTGGCAGCCTCCCAGGGCTCAGCTGACCAGCCAAACCCTGACATTTTGCTTGTATTGTAATTGTACCTTCCTGTAAAAAGTCCTAGTTGGAGCGGTAAAAATAGCAGCTGCAACTTCCTGCGATATGAACAGGCCAGTCCATTCCACTGCCTGAAACTGAACCTGGGGACTCCATCTGACTCTTGACTCCACAAAGCCCCTCTGAGCTGGGCTGGGCATGCCGTGAGGGGGCACCTAGCCAGNTCCTAGTTGGAGCGGTAAAAATAGCAGCTGCAACTTCCTGCGATATGAACAGGCCAGTCCATTCCACTGCCTGAAACTGAACCTGGGGACTCCATCTGACTCTTGACTCCACAAAGCCCCTCTGAGCTGGGCTGGGCATGCAGTGAGGGGGCACCTAGCCAGAAAACCCTGCCCTGCCCCCACTGACTGCCAGCTCCTGCGTGAGACGTTCCCCTCACTCTCTCCATGAAAAACCCAGCACCAGTAACTGCAAAAAGATCTCCCCTGGTGGCTCAGTGGTAAAGAACCTGCCTGCCAATTCAAGAGACGCAAGTTTGATCCCTGGGCCTGGGAGATCCTCTGGAAGAGGAGATGGCAACCCACTCCCTTATTCTTGCCTGGGAAATCCCATGGACAGAGGATCCAGCTGGCTACAGTCCATGGGGCAGGAGAAGAGACGGGAATGACTTGGTGAGTGAACAACAACAAATAAGGGCAGAAACACGTCTGCAGCCACGGTCGCCGCCTGCTCTCCTCCTGCTCACTGGCTGCAGAGCTAAAAAGGTTGGACGCCTCCTGACCAGAGCCCTTTGGGAGCGCCACTGTCCCCTTGTTCATATGTTGTCACGCTCCCCAGTTCACCCTCCTGTCCGCGGCCCTGCAGCCGTCCCAACCAGGGCAGGCTGACGCCTCCACCAGGCCTGAGGTAATGTAATGTAGCTGCTGCAGGGGAAATGTAGCCAAGCCTGGATGCTGCTTGCTCCCCAAAACAGGGGCTCACCATGTCACAGCCCACTTGGGGAAGGACAGGAGAGCCTGCCTGTATGTCCCTAGGCTCCTGAATCCCAGTGGAGATGAATTTCTCCAGGGACTCCTGTCCACCAGCTTCCCTACCTCCCCCACTATGGGGCCAGAGGCCCCAGGTCCCATCTTTCCTTCATCAGGCCCCACAGTTTCCCACCTGTCTCCATATCAAGTACAAAAGATCTTGGGTCAATCTTTTGCTTACTTTAAAGCCTCCCATTACAGGAAAACAGACAAGGACCCCCAAAGTAATAAACATGGCAATCCACAAAGTTCTAGGAGCCCTAGCCTTTGGCCTTCAGAAATAGTGACAGACTTTATTTCCTTGGGCTCCAAAATCACTGCAGATGGTGACTGCAGCCATGAAATTAAAAGATGCTTCCTCCTTGGAGGAAAAGCTGTGACAAATCTAGACACCATATTAAAAAGCAGGGACATTACTTTGCCAACAAAGGTCCATGGAGTCAAGGCTATGGCTTTTCCAGTGGTCATGTACGGATGTGAGAGTTGGACTATAAAGAAAGCTGAGCGCCAAGAACTGATGCTTTGGAACTGTGGTGTTGGAGAAGACTCTTGAGAGTCCCTTGGACTGCAAGGAGATCAAACCTGTCAATCCTTAAGGAAATCAATCCTGGATATTCACTGGAAGGACTGATGGTGAAGCTGAAGCTCCAATACTTTGGCCACCTGATGCAAAGAGCTGACTCATTTGAAAAGACCCTGATGCTGGGAAAGATTGACAGCATGAGGAGAAGGGGATGGCAGAGGATGAGACGGTTGAATGGCATCCCTGACTCGATGGACATGAGTCTGAGCAAGCTCCAGGAGACCGTGAAGGACAGGGAAGCCTGGCGTGCTGCAGTCCACGGGGTCTTGCAGTCGGGCACAACTTAGTGACTGAACAAAAGATATAGGAGGGATCAGTCTGTGGTGATCAATGCCCCTTTCTGAGCCTTTCCCTGGACCAGCTAGAGAATTTTCTCTACCCTCCTGGGCTGGATGAGGCCTCCTCCATCTCAGGGATACAAGGCAGACGTTCCACCTAAAGCCACCCCGGCCCCTCCCCTAGACACACTAGCTGCTTAGAAACACTCACTTCCGTTCAGATGTTCCAGGCTCCAGATAGTCGCCTTTCACTAGTAAAACCCATGATGTCTGCAGAGCTTTTCAGCATAAAATGAACTTTCCGGAATGTTTCCCATGCACAACACGGAGCAGCCTGGCAGGGGGCAGGGATTAAAAGGGCCTCATTTCACAGATGAGCATGCAGGGTGAAGGCTGAGTCCCCAGCCGTGGTCAAGAGACCAGCGAGAGGCAGAGCCAGCACTCGCTAAACCTTGATCTTCTGGAAAAAACAGTGATGGATTACAAAAAAACTGGAAGCCTGAATAAACTGGATCTTTTTTTTTTTAAAGGAATATTAGATCATTTTTACCAATCACATTAGCTAAAAGTGGAAAATGTAGATAATAGCAAGTATGGATGGAGAGGTGGGCTCCCAGACACCATCAGTGGGAGAGTAAACTGGCTTATTAGTCTTTGCAAAAAGCATTTAGTTTGGACAACGAAAATTTAAAGACCAGAAAGATACATGATCAAGACGAACATGAATTCATGGCTTGTACGGAGGGTTTAAAAAAAAAAAATCAGACACAATCCAAAAGTCCCCTGTTAGGAGACTAAAAGAAAAAAAAAAGATAGTGCTTTGGCCATGCTGTCGAATATTACACAGCTGTGAAAAGGGAACAAGATCCACCCACACACTAAGTGATAGACACTGGAATACTGAGTGTGATCCAAATTACATAAGGACAAAATCTGTATAACAAAAGGGGGACGAGAAGGGTATGCCCCAAACTGCAGACAGATACCAAGGACCAGGCTGCTTTCAACAGCAGGTTCCACATCTTCTAATACTGTTTGTTCATAAAGGAATCCACCAATGTATGATTGACATTAAAGATAATAACACATCTTAAAAGGAACATGTTTTCTTGGCCTTTGTACAAATCAGAAGAGCAGCTTCTCTCTGGGTCTCATCTCAACCCCCCCTCCAGCACACGATGTCACAGCCTGTGCACTTGTTTGACACCCTCTTCTTCAGATCCTCCCACGGCCGCGTCTTGCTGTCCTGGAGGTCTCGGCTCAACACTGTCAGCCTAGAGGAGCTTTCTTTAGGCTCCCTGGTCTAAGCGGATGCCCCACCTCGATCCTTTTCCTCACGCTGCCACCCCACCCCACCCACCTCCTGCAGCCCAATCGCAGCTCTATTTATTTATCTGTCTGTTGCTTGCCTACTCCAGTTAAATGGGGGCTCCAGGATAGTGAGGACCTTGCCTTGTTCTCTGCTGCACCACAGAGCCTGGCAGAAAAGAGCTTGCAAAAAACACTCTCATTGGGGACTTCCCTGGTGGTCCCATGATTAAGAATCGGCCTGCTAATGAAGCGGACACAGGTTTGATCCCTGATCGGGGAAGATCTCATGTGCCATGGAGCAACTGAGCCGAAGAGCCGCAAGTACTGAGCCCGTGCAGAGAGCCCACGCCCTGCAAAAGAGAAGCTACCAGAGCAACAAGCTGAGCACCGCAACTAGAGAGTCATCCCCACTCCCTGTCACTAGAGAAAGCCTGTGTGCAGCAGCAAAGACCCAGCACAGCCAAAATTTTAAAATTTCACTGGCCACCCGAAGAATCGGGACACCAACGACAGTCCATTTCCTCGTGTGTCCTGTGGCTCCGGTCACATCACTCACAGCCTAGCGCTGAGCCCTAACCCGGCTAGTTGTCTGTCTCCCAAGCCAGAGGCTGAGCGGAATTCCAAGGACAACCCTCTTTGAAGCTGACTTTCCCTTCCCAGTTTCTAGTCCGGGGTGAGCCATTCAGAAGGTGCTAAATACATGTTCGCTGCCTGAATGGAGCTGTACCTCTTGCTTTATCCGATTTCCAAAGTTGCGAACAACACAGGCATTCACTGGTGGATTAAGGGACTTGCTGCCCGGGGTCCCGCAAGCCCAGCTGGGACACAGCAGGACTTGAACAGTGGATGGAGGGTACAGTCACCATGGCTTTTGAGAAAAAAAGCTCCCCCGTCTCTCGGCCCTCACCCCAGCACAGACGAAGCAGACGAGTCTGACTTGGCTAACTGCAAACCTGGCAGGCAGCTCGTCCCAGAGTTTGAAGGGGCCGAGCCTTCCTTATCTTAACTAGGAGATCGATTCTGGTCAGCCTACGTTGATCTGTGTTCAGCCTCTCCTTCAAGGAGTAGGCAGAAAACCAGCTAGGCTTTCAGTTTCCACCCTATCCCTTGCATGCTACTCTGAGGGGCCGCCGCCAGTCGGAGGCGCCTTCCTGGCAGACAGAAGAGGGTGGGGAGCCACCCCATAGCCAATGTGGGCCTCCTTCTGGCGGCGTCTGACACAGTTCTCCCACGGCCCTGCTCAGCCCCCGCAGCCCGCCTCCTCGCACGAGGAGCCATCAGGCTGGCCTTGCAGGCACCCCCTTGGCAAAGTGTGGGGAGCATGGCGCCCTCCTCTGTGCCCTCAGACTCCCTGGGATCCCACTAGCTCCCAGGAGCTCCCAGGAGCTCTGTCCTTCTTTCCTTTGGGAGGTGTCCCCTGGGGATGCCCGGGGGGCACCTCCCAGGCTAGACCTCACTCCATCTGTTCCAGAGTGGAGGGAGCAACTTCAGTTCTCCCACACTGCTGCCCTTCACCCCCGGGCCCCAGACTCCAGGGGGCCAGAGGGAGAGAACAGTCCTGTCTCTCTGGAGTTATTGGCAAAGTCTGACTCAGTTTCCACTCAGCCAGAAAGAAAAGGAAGTGGGGCGCTTGCCTCCACTTCACTCTACAGATGGAAAAAATGAGGGCCCAGAGAAGGAAGGTGACATGCCCAAAGGCCCAGAACCCATCGTCAGAAGCAGAGCTGGGAACCAGGATGCCAGGCTCCTGCCTTCTAATTCAGCTCCCTCCACTCTACCAGATGCCCCTCGCCCCTCCGGCCCAGAAGAGCTATGCAAGTAACTCGTGCCTTATAAAACGACGTGATACCAAAAATCTTTTTTGAGATTTAACAGCAAGATATTTAATAGAAGCACTGTACAGAAGAGCATCCACCCAATTTGCAGAAGAGCAAATCAAGGCCCAGGGAGGTAAGCGGACCTACGGGAAGTCACACAGCCAGGCAGGGGCAGAGCAGGACCCCCAGGCCCCACCATCAGGGCTTTATCTGCCAACACCTTCCAGGTGCAAGGGTTCCAACTGCGAGACGGCCGGTGAAGAGGTGGCCTTGGTCTCGGACACACTGAAACAAGGTGAGGCCCAGAGACCCTCTTCTAAACTGTCCAGCCCAGGGGTGCACGAGACGATCGTGGGGAAAGGAATGGCTTGGGAGACCGTTGTGTATTTGCAGAAAATGCAGTGGAATATCCCAGCTTAACTGGGTTTCTGAGACCACAGAGCTGGCACTTCTAAAAACAGGCTGATGAGCCACACACGCCTACCGTTTTTCATCCAAAAGGGTAGTGACAGGGCTGGAAAGGAAAGGTTTACCAGTAAGAAAGAACAGAGTCTCCTGGCACTAAAGGAGCAGGTGCAGGTGGCAGGGGCCGCAGGAGAAGGTCGGGTTCAAACAGCCCATGCTCTTCTCCTCCCCTCCGCAACCTAGTGCTGAAGAGACTTCGTAACAGGGAGTCCTCCCAGCCCTGAGTACTCCCTCTGACCTCCAGCCCCACATGCCCCCTTCCCTGCTCCACGGCTGAGGGACCCGGAGTCAGGCTGGCCAGGTGAGCACCTGAAGGTGACAGGTATCAGCTTCAGCCGATCTGGTTGGGAGGAGTGTGGCTCAGGGGTCCGGGGATCCCAGAAAGGGACTAGAGCCTGCTGGGAGGCGGGACTGACTCCATCACCTGCAGACAGACCCAGGTTCCTAAGGGAAAAGGCCTGCTGGGAGGCGGTGTAAAAAGCTGTGGACACACACTCCCCATTGCCGCCCCCGGCCCCCAGATGTCTGGGAAAACTAAGTGTTTTCTGGCTGGGAAAACGCTTCAACAGCCTGGGCTGCCTCAGGCAATTCAATTATGAAATTTACCACACTGGATGAAAACCAGCATCTCAATCAGCCAATTCATTTGTGTCTGGCCACCCTGTTTTCTCGTGCCAGACCTGCTGGCCTTTCATGGGCCACACCCACACTGAGGCCTGGTCGGTCCAGAGCGACGAAGGGCTCAGGGGACGGGCTGGTCTTGGGGGTTCGTGGGGTGGTCCCTGCGCAGACAGGCTGCATCCAGGAGCGCCCCCCTCATCTTCCTGGGGGACTCCTGGGCCAGACCACCACAGTCCCAGGCGAACCTTTCCACTGCCTCCCACCTGCCTGCTCTCTGCCCTCAACCTGCACCGGCCTGGAGGCTGGCAATGAAGCGGCCTCTGGGAGAAGTGTGAATGGGTCCGGGGAGGCGGTAGACCAGGACCTGCCTTTCTCATCTTTACCCAACCAGAGCATTCTCTCTCCAGGAAGCCTTTGCCACCCGTGCTCCCCTCCTGTGTCCCCCTTAGATCCCCTTGCTATCTCTGTCACTGGGGGTACGGTGGGCACCTCCTAACCCCACGTGGCAGCACATCCTGGTCCAAGGGGGCTCCTGGAAGGCGTGGGCTCAATCAAGCCCCTTCAAACATCAATTAACACATGAATGAACACACCACCCACTAAAGGACACTCCTGATGCCCCTAGCCCATCACAGTGAGAGATGGAAAGAGCCAAGCCTCCTTTCCCTGCAGCACAGGAAGTCCAAGGCCTGGGTAATGTGGTCTTTCTTCCTGCTCTCCTCGCCCACACAGAGTGCCTGCAGGTCTAAGATGCTTTTAAGGGGCATCAGGCTGCAGAAACCGCCTCCGAGGGGGAGTGTGCAACTAGCTCCCAACTCCTCTCTGGGTACTGCAAACATAAAACCGGTTGCAGCCCCAGGACCAAGGTGTCTACCATTAACTACCTTCCTGTTAACAACCTCCGCGGAGTCGCTTCCTGACAAAGGGAATGACTCAAGGCGGAGACAGCTGCCCGGCCTGTAAGAAGACTGACTCGTCATGCTCAAAGGCAGGTCTTGAGGATTCGAGGCCCCCATGTTAAGAAGAATACCAAACCTGCCCCCTGGTTGGGGTGGGCTTTGGGTCCTGCTCCTCCCAGTCCTCAAATGCAAGCCTTCAGCAGCATCCTGGAGCAATCAGAACAGCACCTGGGCTCACGGAGCATCAGACCCATCTGTGAATGGGGCGATTGAGACCCTGGGTCCGAAAGGGCTTGACCCCAATCAGAGTCACTGGAGCCTGGCTCATGACAAGCCGCTGGGGTTCCCGCCTCCTCTCCCACGGCCACTGGCAACTTCCCTCCCTCCAGCACGCCGCCAGAGTGAAACCAAAAGGCCCAGACACCTGGCCTTCTCCGCCCTGAATCACCAGGGAGGGCCAAAGCTCAGGGAGCCTTGACCCAGCCCCAAAACAACCCAGCAGGAACAAGAACCGCTGCACTAAACCTGCGAGGGTCCTAGGTCGGTCCCCACTCCAACCCCTTTGTCAAGGTCTCTATAAAGATTCCTCTGTTCAAAGAGAGCGGAAATCAGTTTGGCGGGGGCGGCTTTGAAACACCAGCGCAGAAGTGTAGGGTGCCCATGAGGGGCACGGACTCCTAATCCGAAGATCCCTCAAGCAACCACAAGGGGGAAAAGAAGTGAGGCGTGCCCAGGTGCAGCGGGGTCCCGGAGCCAAGGCGAAATGGGGTGAACCAGACAGCCGGGCCAAAGGAGGCTTGCTCTTCACCCGCTAGGGTGGCGGCCACCCCGGGCGGTGGGACTTCGGGCGGGTGCCCATTCCTCGGCGGCTCCAAGCTCTCAGCACAGGACGAGCGGCCCTGTCAGGTGGGACGCAAGCGGGGCCCGGCTCGCGTGGACGAGCTTTCCCGTGGGGAAGCCCCTCGGCCCTCTCTCTGCACAAGGCAGGCAGCCATCTGGCCCCTCGGCGTCAAGTGCGCGGGGACTACCTCGCAGAGCCCGGGCCGCTCACATCCTCAAAGACAGGCAGCCTCCTCTTTCCAGGATCGATAATAATTTTTTAAAAAGAGAGTCTGCGGACTCAATGAATCAAGCACTCCCGGGGGGCGGGGCGGGGGCGGCGGAGGGAAGAGTTGCAGCTCCCGCGCTCAACATCCGAAACAATTCATTCCGTCGCTCAGAGCTTTCAAGCAAATAACCTCGCCGGGTCCCCAGGCACGCACGAGGCCGGAGGAGCAGAGCTGGGAGGGGTGCTTCTCTCCAGACCTCCACTCCCCACCATTGTCTCCGGCCCCGAGACCCCGTGGTGCACGAGGGGATTCCGGGGGTTCTAACCCCGGGGCGCTGATCTCCAGGCAGGCGGGCCCGCGAGGCTCGCTCTGCCCGTTGAAGGGGGGGGGTGGTGCTCACATGGCAGGGCGCGCAGGACCCGGCGCCCCCGGTCCCGGGGCGGGGTGGGTGGTGACAAGTGCCAACGCCGGGGCCGCAAGCGCAGCTACACCGACTCTCGTCCCCAGCCCGGCCCCGGTACTCACCGCTCGGGGCTGCTCCGCCCGCCGCGCTCAGAGGCCGCTCCCCCGGCCGCGCGCGCGCGAGGTCCCTCAGCCCTCGCCGCTGCCGCTCCCCTCCCCCGGCTCCCAAACACCGCGGAGCGCCGCCGCTTTGCGGTTCAGCCCGGGCGCCGCCAACAAACTAGTTTCTCCGGCCTTCCCGCCCCGCCTCCCGACCCTCAGCCAATCAGAGGTGGCACCTCTGTGACGGACGGGCAGTCGAGCCCGTAGCTAAGCCCTCCGGGGGAGAAAGGGGTGGGCGCCGGACCGCGCCGGCTCCGCGAGGGGGCGGGGCAGGCAGAGGAAAAGGACTTCGACCAGATTCTTAAAGGGGCAGGCACCGGCCCGCCCCGGCGGCCGGCCGAAGTTGGTGAACAAAACCGACGGGTGTTCCGGGGCACTCCTAAGGAGCGAGCTTTGTGGACTGCGAATGCATCTTCTGTGCCTGCTTTTCGGAGTCATACTTTTAGTCATGAAAGCGTTAAACAAACGTTTCTCTTTTATGCTGAGCTTGCCTCAGTGTTTGAGATTTTCTTCAGCCAGCGAACCCCGTCTGTACTTGGAATAGGTATTTTTCAGGGTACTTCAGATCTTCTCCCAGTGTCGTTTCTCACCGAGTTCCTTTTGTAAGCTGACCGGCAGGCATTCATTCATTCATCCGTTCATTAATTCACTCCACAAACATTTGCTGGATGCCTGAGCGATGAGCTAGGCTCAGAGTGGGGGCGGGGGGGGGGCGGGAATTATAATTTCGCCTTCTTGCTTCCTGGGTTTGGACCACTTTAGGCTGCTGTGTATCCAACTTCTTCACCTGTAAAGTGGCGGGTTAAAAAGTCCTCATAGGGTTATTTGAGGAATGAAAAGAAACAAACTCCTATAACAAAATTAAGTGCACAAAATAATGTCCTTTTGTTCCGCCCTCCCACTGAAAATGGATCATTCAAGTATGTCACTTAAGGATAACAAAAGCCCTGGTGACGTACACAAAATGATGCATTCTAAGAGCCACGCATGGGGTGGGGAGAATTCCCAGGAAGCAGAGTTCACACAGACGGGAAGCACAAGGAAGTTCATGGTGGAGGGACGGAGATTGCACAAAAGATTTGGGTGAGAGGTGGAATTGTGACTGGTAGACACTGGGAAGGAGACCCCAAGGGCAGGAAGCCATTTAGATTGAACAGAAGAGATTCCAGGCTTCAAAAGCTGTTAGATAGAGGACAGGGGGAGATACAAGGCATTGTGGGACAAAAGCCTTACGGCGTAGAGCAAAGGGTTCAAAGCCCGGCTCTACTCTCAAGAGCTGCTGAGGACTAGAGACAGAATGCTCAGGCTTTCTGAGTGACAGATTCTTATTGGTGAAAGGAAGATTCTAGAAACTATTTTGCAGGGTTATTTGTAAACAGATGAGAGCACACGTGCAATGGGCCTGGTACGTAATAAGTGCTCAGTATATCACAGATTTCGGCTTCCCAGGTAGCGCAGTGGTAAAGAATCCAGATGCCAATGCAGGAGACAAGAGAAACTCGGGGTCTGTCCCTGGGTAGGGAAAACCCTCTGGAGGAGGAAATGACAGCCCACTCCAGTATTTTTGCCTGGAGAATCCTACGGACAGAGAAACCTGGTAAGCTACGGTCCATGGGGTCAGGAAGAGTCAGACATGCCTGAGCAACTGCGCAGTTACAGCACATACATGTAATAGGTTTACGTCTCCACTGGGCCTCAATCTGGAGATAGGTCAGACACAAAAGTTCTCATAGTCAAGAGCAGTCTTGGTCAGAGGTAAGAAGTTAGCCAAGTGTGTGTTAAGGTGCCTTCCAAGGGGAAAAAGAGGCATCAAAATAACTGGTCCATTAAAGAAATGACACAGATCACATTTGTAGTTTTAGCCTCCTGCCAATTTTCTAGAGCGTGTGTCTTTATATAATTGTCAGTTGGATGAAGCTCCACATACCAAATTGATTCTTAGCAAGTTCATAACCATTGCTTATTATTCCATCGAGGTTCTCTGTGAAATTATAAGTGCAACCATCTAAAATCTGGTCCACATTATCATTTTTCCCCCCTCCTCAACTCCAAGCTCAAATTAGGTACTGGAATAAATTAAAATTAAATGTAGGCAATGGAACAAAAATCAGACCAAGAACACGTGTTGAGTCATTGCATTTAGATATGATTTGAAAGGAGCTGAGAAGATGGAACTTGCTTTGCCATCTGTCTCAGTCCTCACTGCAGACCCCGGAGCACACCCACCAGCACAGCCCCTACCAGCCAATGCTGTTATGACCCAAGTAACAGAGGGGTACCAGTTAGTCCACTCGACTGCACAAGGGTCCTGGGAGAGCAGGGACCATGACAAACTCTGTAGACAACTTGGTTCCTCACACAAGTGGCCCACATAGTTTTGAAATACTGTGAATAAATCTCCTGTCAGAAAGGAATTTTGCTACAGTATAACAGAAAACCTAAAATAACTGTGAATTTTAAACAGATAGAAGTTTGTTTCTTTCTTAACTTAATCTGAAGTTATCTATGACTCGTTGGCAACTCCACAGTTATGAGGATTATGGGCTCCTGTAGTTCCATTCTGCCATCCTCAATGCTTGGTTTCCATTTGCTGAGCCCTCGTGATTCAGGATGGCTGCTGGAGCTTCCAACTGTCTTTCAGACAGCAGGAAGGAATAAGAGTAGAAGAGCAGGTGTTTGTCTCCCAACTGCATTAGCTCCATTGAAGCAGGCTGCAAAAGTCCCACATGATACTTCCATTTACATTTTATGTAGACCCTTACAATGGGTACACTGCCTCTCCAAAGAGTCATGGTTCTTTTATTAAGAAAAAGGGAACAAATTCTTAGTGTCAGCCAACAGTCTTGGCTCACATCTTTTTTCCCGACCTGCCAATGCCACCTGTCCAGTATTCCAGTAGTTCAAAATCTAAAGTCTTAGAAATTCTGAGATGATGTGCAGAATTCAATACATATTTGTGAATAGATGGCTAAACTCTTGGTTCTTCTACCTCACTGGATGATAGTCTGGTGATAGTCTCCTCTGGTGATTCCTCCTCACTTCCCAGATGTCCAAATAATTGGAGTGCTTGGGAAGTGAGTGAAGATAGACAAAAACCTCTTCCCTAAATATGCTCAGATCTACATGATTTCATCCTGGGCCATGCCTTATATTCAAATAAACACTGGCAGCTTTCGAATCTGTTGTCCCACCAAACTTCTCCAGGAACTTCAGGCCTACAGGTTCATCTGCTTACTCAATGGCTGGGCTTGGATTCTAGGGACACCTCAACTTGGCACGCCCCCTCCCCCATGAGCTCCTGATGCATTACCTTGCAAAAGACATTTTGCTCCTTCGGGGGCTTCCCCATCACAGGAAAAGACAATTCAATCTTTTGCTTGAATGAAAAATCTTGGCACCATTCTGTTTTACCCCACCCCTAAATCTGTGTCCAATCTGAGCAATTCCTATCACTTTTTCTACCAGGCTTATCCAAACCACCATCATCTCTCCTCCCCTGAACCATCTCAGCAGCCCCCCAAAGTATCTTCCATTTCTGCTCCCTAGAGTCTATTCTCAACACAGCAGCTGGAAGGGGCTTTTTATTTATTTATCCTTTTAAACAGGTACACTAGCATATATAGGCTCCTCAGTGACTCAGATGGTAAAGAATCCACCTGCAATGCAGGAAACCTGGGTTTGATCCCTGGGTCAAGAAGATCCCTTGGAGAAGGGAATGGCCACCCATTCCAGTATTCTTGCCTGGAAAATCCCTTGGACAGAGGAGCCTGGTAAGCTACAGTCCACGGGGTTGCAAAGAGCTGGACAAGGGAGAGCGAATAAACGGGAGAGAGCTTGACAGACAAGCAGCCGTGGCCCTGGGAACTGGCCCTCCATACACAGCTAGGCTCTGCTGTTTTCCAGTTGAAGGTAAATAATTTGGCAGAACATCACTATCAGACAAAGTCTCTCTGTGACTGCACTGGGTCAAGACAAAAACAAGACCATAATCACATCTGAACACTGAAAACATGAGCACCACCAAGCCACAAAATACTCAAATCTGTGTCTCATGGTTAATAGGAGTGACCTCTGTTTCTTTATGACTTACAGCTTTGGCCTCCGCCTGGTCTCCTTCCTTTTAGATGAGGTTTACTAAGATACACCATCATGGACTCATCACTGCTTTCTGACAGCACACAATCCAGATCAATGCCCCGACTTCCCTGGGCTCTCTCCCAAACTACCCAGCCAAAGCCCAAATCCTACTCTAGGTTCCACCTAAGCCCAAATCCTACTCTAGGTTCCACCTAACACCCTTGGGCCGAGATGCCCTCCGTTCTCCCACGGTATGTGGGCTCCCTCATTACAAAAGTAATAGACTCAACTTGTTCATCTACTGGTATTCCTGATTGACCATGCAAATACACAAATACTGGCAGTACCACCCCCGACACACACTACTTGGCATGGGGTATCTAACTAGCTGCCTGCTCCCCCAGGATGTAAACTCCCTGAGAACAAGGGTTTGTATCACTGCTCCATTTCTAGGCCTGAAAAGTGCCTGCCTACAGTAGGCTCTCCATACATCTGTACTGAATGAATTCAGAATGAATTGAATGTAGCTTTAGCAGCAGTATTAGCCACCATTAAGTCAGTAGTTGCTGATCTCAGTGTTGGATAAATTCAATCAGGCCTTGCATTTTTGGTCAAGCTCCCCCAGAATGGAACTCCCGGTCAGGTGGGCCCCACCTAGGGCAAGGCTGTGGCAAGAGATGGCTTTGTCAGCTTTGGTTCCCAAGGGAGGGGCCGGGAGGGAATGACGGCCCTTCTAGGGGAGCAGCAGGGATCAAGGTCACTGATGAGTCACCATTTCAGCTCTGGGAGTACAAAGGAGCTGGGCAGAGCTGGGGCTGGCAGGACAGAGGCTACGGGAGGCAGGACAGTGTCCTGCCCTCACTGGTGGCAGTGGGGGAAGGGATGAGGAAGAAGGACTCTGGGTTTCCTGTTTCTTCCAACCCAAGATGCTGTAGCCATTTGGCAATCTCCATTCAGCAGTGCCCATAAAGCCCACAAAATTGATGCTTTTGAACTGTGGTACTGGAGAAAACTCTTGAGAGTCCCTTGAACTGCAAGGAAATCAAACCAGTCAATCCTAAAGGAAAACAACTGTGCATATTCATGGGAAGGACTGATACTGAAGCTGAAACTCCAATACTTTGGCCACCTGATGCAAAGAGGTGACTCACTGGAAAAGACCCTGATGCTGGGAAACATTGAAGGAAGGAGGAGAAGGGGGCGACAGAGGATGAGATGGTTGGATGACATCACTGACTCATGGACATGAGTTTGAGCAAGCTCAGGGAGTTGGTGATGGACAGGGAAGCCTGGCAGGCTGCATGCAGTTCATGGGGTCGCAAAGAGTCGGACACGACTGAGCGACTGAACAACAACAAATGAACCACATTTTTCACAGGCACTCTCCCTACACTGCCAGAAAAGTCCCTGTTACTTAATAAAGTGGGACGCTCAAGCTTCAGTATCAAGCAGTGCATCCTGGAGGTGTGGGAAGGGCAAAGGGAGGAATGCCTTTGGTCAGTGGGCACATGCAGAGACACTAGGGAAGAAGTGCAGACATCCAGGGACCAGAAAAGCGGAAGCCAGGCCGAGGGGCTGGGAATGAACCGCAGGAAGGAAGATAAGAGAACATTTCAGAACAAACGCCTCCTTTGAGAAATGTTGGCTGGGGCTTTAAACCCACTCCCTTCCTTCTCAAAAACCAGAGTATGGAACAATGGTTCATAAACAACTGTTGAAGATGCAAAACAGTGTGCACAGCGTGCTATCTCTGGGCCTGAAGTGGGAGGAATCAGAGAGGGCACTTGTCCATGCATGGATGCAAATGAAGCCACTCTGGGAGGACTTGGAAAAAGGAGCCCAGTGGGTGAGGCGGGGAGGTGGGGCTGGTGCGGGGTAGAAGTGTTTGACAGTCCTGGAGAGTTAGAGAGTTTGATTTCTGAGCCGTGGGAATCTATCGCCTCTCCAAAAATATCATTTAAAAACTAGTCATGGGCTTCGAAATGAAATAGAGCCACGTGTTTCTATGTTCAGATTAGGGTGGGAGAAAAAGCGTTAGTCACTCAGTCATGTCCAATGCTTTGTGACCCTGTGGACTATAGACCTCCAGACTCTTCTGCCCATGGGCTCCTCCAGGCAAGAAGACCGGAGTGGGTTGCCATGTGCTCCTCCAAGGGATCTTTCCAACCCAGGGATAGAATCTGGGTCTTCATCATTGCAGGCAGATTCTTTGCCATCTGAGCCATCAGGGAAGCCCCAGGATGGGAGGAGAAGGGTAGAGGACATGTGTACTCTAGATATATGGCCTGGAATCAGGTTTTCTTTGTATGATAAAGAATCATGTTTAACAAGAAGGGAGAAAGAAAAGAAAGGAGGGAGAGAAGGAAAAACAGCATGTGGAGACTGCAGACGCACCTGGGCTTGTATCCCGGCTCTGCTACTTATTGTGTGACCATAAGCAGGATATGTTGCCTCATCTGAGCCTCAGACTCTCCATCAGTAAAGTGGGAATAGTACTCCTAGTACTGCTTCTAGTTCCGACTACAGCCAGGGTTCTCGCTGTGCCATGCCACGCTAAGTCGCTTCAGTTGTGTCCAATTCTTTGCAACCCTACGGACTGTAGCCCACCAGGCTCCTCTGTCCATGGGATTGTCCAGGCAAGAATACTGGAGTGGGTTGCCATTCCCTCCTCTAGGGGATCTTCCCGACCCAGGGATTGAACCCGGGTCTCCTGTGGCTCCCACATGGTAGGCAGATTCTTTACCAATGAGCCAGATGGGAAGCACACATAGGGCACTTAAAAAGGTTCAATTAAGAAGAAAAGAGCACCAAGCCCAGAGTCTTGGACCTAATAACTCATACATGATTAGCAGCTGGGATCTGTCAAGTGCTAAGGAGTGTTTGTGGGTGACTTACCCTAAGTACTGAATCAACTGTAATTATCCTTCAGGAATACTAAGCTCTGGAGGTGGTCTCTGGTGAGCCCCCAGCTGGATAGGTGGGAGCCCTGTACCTCTCACTGGCCATCCCTGAAAATCTGTTCCAATTAGGGGTCTGATCCCTCCCGGCCTTCCACCCCTCAGGACCTCTTTCAAATGTGCACAGAAGCCTTGAAGGGTGTGGCCAGGACTAGACTGCAGGATTCCTGAGTCTGGCTCCAGAAGTTTCTCCAGGAAAACAGCCAGTGTGCCCCATGGGATTTTATTCCACACTCAAATGAGTCCCTGCATAGCTGAGTGGGAGTGGCCTGTAGAAGTTGTTTAAAAGCTGCAGGCTTTGTTCATTGGTGTGCTGATTTCAAAAATGTCGATCAAGCACCCAGCAGGTTCTAGAACAACACTGGGAGCTGAGTAAATCTGAAAGGAGATGGGGCACAGAGGTCAATAAATCATTGTACTTGTCCTTAAAAATAGCCCAAACCAGACCCAATGGGGGCAAAAAATGCACACATTGCAAAATGAAACTGACAATTCCACAGAGAGTCGAATGAAAGACCGTGGCAGAGCTGAGGAGGGGAAGATGAATTTTGGAGACAGTGTTTGCCCCTTACAGATGTGAGAGTTGGATCATAAGGAAGGCTGAGCAGCGAAGAATTGATGCTTTCAGACTGTGATGCTGGAAAAGACTCTTGAGAATCCCTTGGACTGTGAGGAGATCAAACCAGTCAATCCTAAAGGAAATCAACCCTGAATATTCATTGGAAGGATTGATGCTGAAATTCTGATACCACAGCCACCTGATGTGAAGAGCCGACTCACTGGAAAGGACCCCGATGCTGGGAAAGATTGAAGGCAAAAGGAGAAGGGGGCGGCAGAGGAAGAGCTGGTTAGATCGCATCACCAGCTCAACGGACACGAATCTAAGCAAATTCTGGGAGACAGTGGAGGACAGGGGAGCCTAGCATGCTGCAGCCCACGGGGTTGTGAAGAAAGACGCGAGGCTGAACAACAACATTTGCCCTAGGCTGGCTGAGTGAGGAAAATTCCACAGGGGTAGAGAAAGCTTCCCAAGGTATAAAGGCCTGACATGTAAAAACTTTGGAGAGAGATTTCAGAAAAGAAGAGGAGCCCCGGGAGGAGTTTGGAGTTTTAGGGGAGGGCAGGGAGAAGGGAGATGGGTGGTGGTGGGGGGCGGGGAGGAGAAAACACCAGAAGGCAGGGAAGAGCGTGACTAACTCCCAATTAACTGACCTGCATCAGAGCCTACTCAGGCCCATAACAATGAAAATTCAGGACAGGAAAAACCAGGCATGAGAGCGGATAAACTGTTCATGTGTATTCACACAAAGGGATACTGCACAGCACTTAAAGGCAATGAGGTATCTTTATGTGTTAATATGGATACATCTGGAGAACATGATGCTGAGTGAGAAAAGCAATCTACAAACGGATACATAGGGTGCAATGACATTTATGTATGTTATAAAATCTTCCAAAGCAATGCTATAAAGTATATAGTGGTTGCACATTATTGTTTATACTATGTAAATATAGAAACACCATGTATGCATATACACATAATATGCTTTGGGATAACAAAATGTTTTGAGAACCTCAATGATGTTGAAGGTTTTCTGGGAAAATATAAGTTATTAAAAATACCTTGAAGAGGTATAGAAAACAGAAAGGGCTCAATGACAACAAAAGGGGTTTAAAAAGTTATTAAAAAGGATCAATCCACTAGAAAAATAGAATATATACACCAAACAACAGACCCTTAAGATAGGTAGAGTAAAAACTGATAGACCTGGAGGGAGAGACAGACAAATCCACAATTATAGTCGAGGACTTCAACACTTCCCTCTCAGCAACTTACAGAACTACTAGCATTCTTGGGACTTCCCTTGTGGTCCAGTGGGCAAGGCTCCAAGCTCTCAGTGCAGGGGTCCCCGTTTCAATCCCTGGTCCGGGACTAGGGCCCACACTCAACCAGAGATCCCACACGCCACAACTAAGATCCTCCACAGCCAAATAAGTAAGTGAATAAAAAGTGACTGTTAAAAAAGAATTACTAGATGCCTGGAGAATCCCATGGACAGAGGAATCTGGCAGGATACAGGCCATGGGGTCACAAAGAGACAGAATTACTTAGTGACTCAACAACAACTGGAATTGTAACCAGCCTTAAAATCAGAGATACAGGAGGTCTGAACAGCATAATCAATCATCAGCTCTAATTCATAATTATAAAACATTCCGCCCACCAACAAAATATAAGTTCTTTTTCAAGTGCCCAAGAAACATTCACCAAGATAGATGATCTCCTGAGACATAAAATAAACCTCAATAAATTTTTTCAAAAACAAAAATCATTTTAATAAAAACATAAATACAATGAAATCACACAATGTTCTCTGACCATAATGGAATCAAACTAGAAATCAATAACAGACAATTAGAACATTTCTGTACATGTAGGAATTAAACAACTCAGTTCCAAAAAACCATGGATCAAAAAAGAAGCCTTCGT
>SJYX01022598.1:238532-251933 GCA_006410675.1 Oreotragus oreotragus
GGACAGGGGGAATAGAACACACACACACAATCAATCTCAATAAGACATCTTTTCAATATTAAAGGCCACAGAAGTCCAATTCCCTGTAAAACTATTGTAAGCAGAGAAAACGAGGTCTTAATAAGAAGCTTTCTGGCATAATGAAAAGAGGATTGAATTTCACGTACACCAGCTAGTAAATGCCTCATGTTTTCTCCTCACAGGAGCAGAGCAGGTCTTCAGGAAGCTGACATATGGCTGGACTGACTGTCTACTACGTTCACTTCTTCCCACATAATTTCTTTCTGACTTTCCTCTAAGGTCAGTGTGATACCTTTGAATTGCTTCCAGATGCACACTTGAGTTTGAGAGCATTTCTGCTTTCTTGGTGTTTTTCTTTTTTACACAGGACATAGCTGAGAACTGTCTGTAAATTGAAGTTTTTCGTGGCGTCATTCTGTTAAGAGTGGGTCATGGAGAATGAATAAAGCACACTTTTATTAAACCTCACAGGACTGAATGAAAACAAAAAATACAATATATCAAAATATGTTGGGATGACACAAAAGGAGTGCTGAGAAGGATTCTTCCAGCAGTGAATGCTTATATTAGAAATGAGGAAAAGTCTCAGGTTAATAACCCAAGCCTCTACCTCAAGAGTCTAGGAAAAGAAAAGCCAAACAAACCCAAAACAAGAAGAAGGAAGGAATAAAGACAAAAGCAGAAATCAATGACATGGAAAATAGAGGAAATCAATGAAACAAAAATCTGGTTCTTGGGGAAAAGATCAGTACAACTGATAAGGCTGTAGGAAGACTGATGAAGCAGAAAAAGACCTAAATTAACAATAAAAAGAGTTAAATAGAGGATATCTCTACAGATTCTGTCAATTTTTTGTCATTCAGTAGAGTAATAAACTTTCTACCCCTTTTTGTTAAAAAGGAAAAAAAAAGGGGATGATTTTCCAAAAATCAATGTAGAGTGTTACAGGAATAAACATTAAAACATTAAAGAAATAATTAAATAATTCAAATAATTTAATTAAATAATTAAAGCATTAAATAATTATCAAAGAAGTTATAAAGCTTGTTTGAGGCTCCAGAATAATAACAACTTTAAAAAATCACCAATATCATCCTTATAGGATACACGCCTTGGTGTGCCTGTGAACACAAATTTTAATTTTTAGTGCCAAACAATTCCAAGATAAAAAGATTTTTAATTATGGCAGTGCCATATAATACAAGGTGCTTGTTAGCATATGTCATCTTTAAACTGCATTCCACAATCTATAATTATTTTGTAACATACAACAGAGTAACAAACTCTTTGTTTTTCTCTTTTAAAAATGAGGGGGCACTATAGATCTTTTACTACAAGGGTAATAAGGTTATACTGTACTGAATAACTTTACAGTGATAAATTTGACAACTTAGTAAAAAAGGACCATTTCCTCAAAAGAACCCCACAAACTACCAAAATCCAAACACTATGAAACAATCTGATTAGTCTTGTAACCACTAGAGTAACTGAATTAGTCATTTTAAAAGTGTTGAAAAAAAAATCCATCCTCAGATAGATCCACTGGAGAATTCTACCAAACATTTAAAGAAGAATTAATATTCTTCTATATAATTTCTATATAATTCTATATAATTATAATTCTATAATTTCTATATAATTCTATATAATTTGTATATAATTCTATATAATTTCTTCAGAAAACAGACAAGAAAGAAATACTTCCCAACTTATTTTATAAAGTTACTATTACCTTGATACCAAAAACAATACCAAAAATGAAAACTGTAGACCAACATTTCTCATGAACTCAGACACAAAACTCTGACAAAATACTAGCAAGTGGAATTTAGAAAAATATAAAAAGAACTATATGCCAAGGCCAAGTGAGATTCATTCCATGAATGCAAGACTGGTTCAGCATTCAAAACCACTCAATGAAATCCACCATATCAACAAGCTAAATAAACAATACTCATATGATTATAATTTGTGCTTAGTCACTCGGTCGTGTCTCACTCTTTGTGAGCCCATAGACCGTAGCCACCAGGCTCCTCTGTCCATGGAGTTTTCCAGGCAAGAATACTGGAGCAGGTTGCCATTTCCTTCTCCAGGGGATCTTCCCCACCCAGGAATCAAATCTGTGTCTCCTGCATCTCACTGCACCAGCAGGCTGATTCTTTATTGCTGGTGCCACCCAGAATCATGACACAAAAGCATTTGATAAAATCCAGTACCCACTTACAATAGAAACTTTCAGCAAGTTTGTGACAGAAGGGAAATTCTACAACTTGATAAAGAACCTGTACGAAAATCCTACAGTTAACTTTAAACTTAACTGTGAAAGACTGCCTGCCTTTCCTGTAAGATCTGGGACGAGGCAAAAGGTGTCCACTCTCACCACTCCTACTCAGCATGGTACTGGAAATGCTAGCCAGTCCACAAACCTAAGAAAAAAACAGATGAAAGGCATGCAGATTGAGAAAGAAAAAAGAAAACTATCTTTATCTATAGATGTCCTGACTGTTTACAGAGAAAATCCCCGCCCCAAGCCTCAGAGAGCTAATAAAGATATTCTCACAATGCCATTCAGTCAGTCTAATGAAAGTGAAATACTTATGTTATACACTTAACCAAACGTGTACAGGATCTGAATGCTAACAATGGCAAAATGCTGATGAAAAACATCAAAGAAGAACTATGTAAATGGGAAGACATACTGTGTTATAGATTGGGAGACTCAATAAAGATGCCAATTCTCCTCAGACTGACTGATAGGCTTAAAACAACTCTTATCAATATCTCACAAGGTTTTTTTGCAGATGTAGATAAGCCTTTTCTAAAGTTTTATATGGAGGGCTTCCCTGGTGACTCAGTAGTAAAGAATTCGCCTACCAATGCGGGAGACACGTTCAATTCCTGATTTGGAAGATCCTATGTGCCATGGGACAACTGACCCCATGTGCCCCAGCTACTGAGCCTGCACTCCAGAGTCTGTGCTTTGCAACAAGAGAAGCCTCTCCAATGAGAAGCTCACGAACTTCAACTGGAGAGTAGTCCCCGCTCACATAGAGAAAAGCCTGCACAGCAATGAAGACCCAGCACAGCCAAGAATAAGTAAACATTAAAAAAATAAAATGCATATAGACATACAAAACAAAAGAGATAGCCTAAATAATTTTGAAAAGGAAGAATAAAGTGGGAAAAATCAGTCTACCTGATTTCAGGACATTGCGTAGCTACAGGGTTCAAGGCTGTGTGTTAATGACAGAGAGATATACACAATGTCACCAGGAACCCAGATTCAGACCCAAACAGCTATGCTCACCTGTTTTTTGAAAAGGTGCAAAAAAAAAAAATTCAACGGAGGAGAAAATAGCCTTTACAACAGATGGTGCTAAGACAACTGAACATCCACAAAGACTCTCTTTTCACCTAAATCTCACACCCTATACAAAAATTAAGTCAAAGCAGATCATAGACATAAACATAAAGCAAAAACAACAAAAATCTTTAGAATTTAGAACTAGAGACAGAGTTCTTAGACTTGACACACAGAAAACATGATGCATAAAAGGAAAAAATCAATAAACTGGATGTCACTGAAATGAAAATCTTTTGTTCTGAAGAGGAAACATTACACACTGGGAGAAAATACTTGCAAAGCGTATTCAACAAAGGAGCAATTTCTAGAATGTATGACGAACTCAAAACTCAACAGTAAAAGACAACAATCTAATTAGAAAATGGGTAAAAGACATGAATAGACACTTCATTGAAAAGGGTGTAAGATGACAAATAAGCATGTGAAAAAGTCTTAAACATCATCAACCATCAGGGAAATGCAAAATAAAACCATGATGAACACCTGAAATTAATAATTATTGTATACAACTACATCTCAAAGGGAAAAAAGTCCACAAGGAGCTATTATTACCTACGTATCAGAATGACTGAAATAAAAACTAGTGGCAACACCAAATGCTGGCAGGGAAACGAAGAAACGCGCTTACTCTTACATTTGCTGAAGTGAATATAAAATGGTACCATCACCCCCAGGAAACAGTTTGACAGCTGCTTATAAGGCTGGATATGCACTTACCATACAGCCCATCAACTGAGCATTTATCCCAGAGAAATGAGAACTTCAGTTCAGTTCTGTTGCTCAGTCGTGTCCGACCCCATGAATCGCAGCACGCCAGGCCTCCCTGTCCATCACCAACTCCCGGAGTTCACTCAGACTCATGTCCATCAAGTCAGTGATGCCATCCAGCCATCTCATCCTCTGTCGTCCCCTTCTCCTCCTGCCCTCAATCCCTCCCAGCATCAAAGTCTTTTCCATTGAGTTAGCTCTTTGCATGAGGTGGCCAAAGTACTGGAGTTTCAGCTTTAGCATCTTTCCTTCCACAGAAATCCCAGGACTGATCTCCTTCAGAATGGACTGGTTGGATCTCCTTGCAGTCCAAGGGACTCTCAAGAGTCTTCTCCAACACCACAGTTCAAAAGCATCAATTCTTTACATTTCCCTAAATACCTGTATGCAAATATTCATAACAGCTTCATTTGTAATAGTCAAAAACTGGAAACCATTCAGATGTCCTTCAGCAGACAGATGGCTAAATGAACTTCGGAACATCCATTCCATGGAGTACTACTCAACAACGAAAAAGGAACCAGCTGTTACTACATATAATGACTTGAATGAATAGCCAGGAAATTATGCTGAGTGAGAAAAGCCAGTCCCATTCCCAAAAGGTTACACACTGTATGGTTCCATTCAAGTAACATTTTTTTGAAGTGGAAAAAAAAAGAAATGGAGGACATAATAGAGGTTTCCAGGGATTAGAAAAGGGCAGAGTCAAGGGGTGTCAGGAGGTATGGGAGTGATTATAAAAGGGTAACATGAGGGATCTTTGTGGTGCTGGGACTGCTGAGTAGCTTGTGGTGCTGCTGGATACATGAATCTACCCAGGTGAATTTACATAAACCTACACACACACACAGTATAAGTAAAACTCAGGAAATCTGAGTAAGATCCTGGATTACAGAATGACAATATTCTGGTTCTGATATTATAGTATAAGTTTGAAAATGTTACGAATGAGGTAAATTGGCCAAAATGCACAGGGAATCTCTCTGGACTATCTCTTATACCTGCATGTGAATCTACAATCATTTCAATACAAATGTCAAATTAAAGAGTTGCTTTTCCCTTTTCTATTTCCCTTCCTATTCCTATTTCTCATCCTCAGATATACTTGGGGCCTCTACGGAAACTAAGGGCCATACAGCTCACTGTTTGGAAATCATTACTATTGTAATACCCTAATTATTGAGAATCATATCTGTGAAAATTCCAAACGAAACACTGACAAAATTCAACTTAAAACAATTATCTGCTATGATGATGAAGTAGGGTTTGTCATAGGAGGGTAAAAATGGCATAAAAATAGAAAATACTTTAATAAGATATCATACCAGTTGATCCAATAAGAATTCTACATGCTATTTGAGATACTTAAAAAAAAATAGTAAACTTAATACTTACTCCTGATTTTAAAAATTATTTATGTAATTGAGGTATGCTGTGCTGTGTTGCCTCAATTGTGCTGACTCTTTGAGATCCCATGGTCAGTAGCCCGCCAAGCTCCTCTGTCCATGGGATTCTCGAGGCAAGAACACTGGAGTGGGTTGCCATGTCCTCCTCCAGGGGATCTTGCAGACAGAGGGATCAAACCCAGATCTCTTATGTCTCCTGCATTAGTAGGAGGGTTCTTTACCGCTAGTACCACCTAGTCCAGAGAGATTCCCTGTGTATTTTGGCCAATTAGGAAGCCCAACTGAAGTATAGTTGATTTCCAATACTGTGTTAGTTTCAGGTGTACGACAATGCGATTCAGTATACAAACATTCAGCATATATACTTTTATAATATGTATGCATATACAATATACATACACACATATATGTATGTACTTTTTCAGATTCTTTCCATGACAGGATGCAAAAAGATATTGAATATCTGCTATACAGTAAATCCTTATTCCTGATTTTTTTCTTAATTGCTAATGAAAGAAAATTTCCTTAACCTGATAGACGATCGGGTGAGGAACTGTCCCCAGCTCTTCATGACATGAACTTTGGTTGGGAAAACATCAACTTTCGGACTGTTTGGGAGGGACCAGTGTGGGTAGGGCTCCAGGTGTGGGGACCGATCACAGGCAAGGATTCAGAGCAGGGCTGGCCGGAAAGAGGTGCGTCACAGGAGAGGAAATTAACATTGGCTTTTGCCATGAAGATAGAAGAGAAACTGAAAGTGACTCCGAGGTTCAGAGGGTGAATCAATGACCAATTTCAGACTCATAAACGGAGTAAAGGAGGAAGAGCAGATTCGTGGGGTAGGGAAGAAAATTCCTGATTCTGTCCATCTGTCTGTAACCCCACAGGTGATGCGAAGTGTGGGGAAATAGTGTCTCCTCAAAGAGCCCTCATCGCTTTAGACTCAAGGTCTTCCATTACGACAATGCGATTCAGTATACAAACATTCAGCATATATACTTTTATAATATGTATGCATATACAATATACATACACACATATATGTATGTACTTTTTCAGATTCTTTCCATGACAGGATGCAAAAAGATATTGAATATCTGCTATACAGTAAATCCTTATTCCTGATTTTTTTCTTAATTGCTAATGAAAGAAAATTTCCTTAACCTGATAGACGATCGGGTGAGGAACTATCCCCAGCTCTTCATGACATGAACTTTGGTTGGGAAAACATCAACTTTCGGACTGTTTGGGAGGGACCAGTGTGGGTAGGGCTCCAGGTGTGGGGACCGATCACAGGCAAGGATTCAGGGCAGGGCTGGCTGGAAAGAGGTGCGTCACAGGAGAGGGTATTAACATTGGCTTTTGCCATGAAGATAGCAGAGAAACTGAAAGTGACTCCGAGGTTCAGAGGGTGAATCAATGACCAATTTCAGACTCATAAACGGAGTAAAGGAGGAAGAGCAGATTCGTGGGGCAGGGAAGAAAATTCCTGATTCTGTCCATCTGTCTGTAACCCCACAGGTGATGCGAAGTGTGGGGAAATAGTGTCTCCTCAAAGAGCCCTCATCGCTTTAGACTCAAGGTCTTCCAGCACCCCAGGGTGCAAAACTTACATTAATCACACATTCTCTAATAAATGCTATAGTTTGAGAATATGGATTCTAAAGTCCAAGTGACAGCTGGAGAAATCACAAAGTGTGGTCTTGCATCCCTTAAAAACAAAAATTATTAGTATCGTAATTATTGGGTTTCCCAGGTGGCACTAATAGTAAAGAATCTGCCTGCCACTGCGGGAGATGCAGAAAATACAGGTTTGACTCCTGGGTCGGGAAGATCCTGCAGAGTAGGAAACCCACTCCATATTGTTGCCTGGGCAATCCCACAGACAGAGGAGCCTGGTGGGCTACAGTCCACAGGGTCGCAGAGAGTCTGACACAACTGAACACACACACGCACACACATCATCACTATCACCACCATCCCCTGCCCATGAACTAACAATAATGAGAGACAATCCTGGTTTTGCTGAGAAGAGCTTTCAAACTCAAAAGATAGGAAGAAGGAAGGAAATGCCCTTTTGCTTCGATCCTGGGGAATTGAGCATGAGAACTAAGTATGTTGGGAACATTTTAGGGGGAAAGGGAAGGGTTCCAGGAGGACAGATGACAATGGGCTGGGGCAGGGGACCACACAGCAGGAAGTAAGCAGCGGGACAGCTTCATCTGCCTCTCCCCACCCCCACTATTGCTTGCATTTCCGGCTGCACCATCTCCCCACCACCACCAGACTCCATTCCCCAGCATTTCCGGCTGCACCATCTCCCCCCACCACCAGACTTCATTTCCCAGCATTTCCAGCTGCATCATCTCCCCACCACCACCAGACTCCATTCCCCATCCATTGAAAAACTGTCGTCCACAAAGCCTGTCCCTGGTGCAGGGCATTGAGAAGACCCACTTGTCCCCAAATTTGCCCCTATTAATCTTGGTTCCCAAATCTTCCTAAATCAATTGCTGATACCTAAGGCATGGGTGGGGGTTTCCTGGCGGCTCAGATGGTAAAGAAGGAAGTGAAGTCGCTCAGTCGGGTCCGACTCTTTGTGACCCCATGGAGTGTAGCCTACCGGGATCCTCTGTCCATGGGATTTTCCAGGCAAGAGTACTGGAGTGGCTTGCCATTGCCTTCTCCAGAGGATCTTCCTGACCCAGGGCTCGAACCCAGGTCTCCCGCAGTGTAGGCAGACGCTTTACCGTCTGAGCCACAAGGGAAGCCCCAGATGGTAAAGAACCTGCCTGCAATGCAGGAGTCCCGAGTTCCATCCCTGGGTCAGGAAGACCCCCTGGAGGAAGGAATGGCAACCCACTCTAGTATTCTTGCCTGGAGAATCCCATGATCAGAGGAGCCTGGTGGGCTGATGTTCACGGGGTCGCAGAGTTGGACACGACCGAATGACCAACACTTTTTTCACTTTAGGCACGGGTGATGTAACATTGTGAGCCTGTGAGCCTTAGAAAAACCATGTTTCTCTGGGGCACAAGAAATGACAGCAAAGTTTTCTTTCCTTGAAGCTTGTCTAGGCTTGGGTGGCAGATTTAGAGTGGGCTTGGGTTAGTGGAGGAAACAGAAGTAGGAGCTGGGGATGGAAGAGGCCTGGGGAATTGTGACTCATTCTCTAATATCAGAAAAGCAGAGGATAAGAAGAGATCCTCAAAGAGCCTAAAAAAACACTTACTGGCATTTATGCAGATACTTCTTGTTCTTTCAAAGTAGTTTAATTTCTATGATCTCATTTAATCTTCAACTTGTGAAGTTCCCAGCAAGCCCACCTTGGAAAGTCTGGAGGCCCATATATAAGACTCCAGGCTTCCCTGGTGGCTCAGTGGGTAAAAAATCCGCCTGCAGTGCAGGAGACCTGGCTTCGATCCTTGGGTTGGGAAGATCCCCTGGAGAAGGAAACGGCAATCCACTCCAGTATTCTTGCCTGGAGAAATCTGTGGATAGAGGAGCCGGGCAGGCTATAGTGCATGGGGTTGCAAAGAGTCAGACACGACTTGAGACTTCAGAGGCCACTGAGTGCTCTAGATTTTAGAGACAGCATCTTCCCCCTAAGCACATTAAAATGTATCCATGAGCCACGCTAAATGTAATTCATACAAAACCCAGGAAAGGCTGAAGGGAGTTGAAATTGACTAGCTGCTTAGGTTCCATTTTGTGAACCTTTAAATACATATTCATATTGATATTTTTAAAGAGAAAAATTATTTTGGCCTCACCACTTGGCATGTGGGAACTTTGTTCCCTAACCAGGGATCAAACCTGTCGCCCTGCATTGGGAGTGTGGAGTCTTAACCACTGCACTGACTTTTTGTGTTTTAGAGTCCATACATTTCCCCTGGCTTCCAACATATCAATAGGTCATTTAAACCCTGTCAACTTTAGTTAAGGAAACTAAATTGCCTTGTGGGTAAACCATCCAGGAGCTCTAACATGCCAGCACAGGCTCCTGAAGCCCAGGGAATGTCCTGGCAGAACGTGACAAAGAATGTGGGACTGAGGGTTGCAACATCAAACTTGGAAAGCTTATCTCAGGCAAACAAACAAAATGGTGCTGTGGGCAAAATGAGTGGAGGGTGAGAGGCAAGGGGCTGGGGCTTTGGGTGGGAAAGCGGGTGATATATTCAAGCAGCTTCCAGCCAACCCCAGGGGCTTCCCTAGTGGCTCAGCCTGCAATGCAGGGGACCCAGGTTCGGTCCCTGGGTCAGGAAGACCCACTGGAGGAGGGAACAGCTACCCACTTCAGTGTTCTTGCCTGGAGAATTCTATGGACAGAGGAGGCTGGTGGGCTACAGTCCATGGGGCTGCAAAGAGTCAGACACGACTGAATGATTAACACTTTTTCACTTTTCAACCCCAGGGGCGCTTCGGCCCAAATCCTCGAACAATGGACAGGTTTCTTTTCCTGTGTGTGAGAAAGGCTCTTCTCCCACTTGACCGACACGGGTGCAGAGCAGAGTCTCTCACTGCCATGCCTGAGTGGAAGGAAAGGCGAGCCAGAGGCTCCATCGCACTGTTTGTAAAGTTTCTGAGCTCTTTCAGATTCTGGCCTCCAGGTACACTGCGAGAGTCAGATTTCATCCAGGGACTTTTCCCCAGAAGGCCTTCAGAGTGGTCTGGTGGCGTTCAATCTACCACTCACGTTTATCTTTCAGTTTACAGAACAGGTCTTATCACCTTTTCAATTACGCCTCCCAGGGAGGAATACTACTGTAGACAGGACCTGGGCTAGGCTGGAGGCAATGAACAAAATGAAACGG
Source organism: Oreotragus oreotragus (assembly GCA_006410675.1). Taxonomy (NCBI): domain Eukaryota; kingdom Metazoa; phylum Chordata; class Mammalia; order Artiodactyla; family Bovidae; genus Oreotragus; species Oreotragus oreotragus. Next base: position 248,906 of record SJYX01022598.1, read on the forward strand.
AAATGGAAATTAACAGCTCAGAGCCCATTTGGGCATTGAGTGTTTTTACTTCATTTTATCTTGACTTGCTTTTTTGCTTTTCAGTAATTAGTGTTGAGCGGCTCATCTGTGGGCTCCACAGTTGAGCAATATTTGGTGTTTTGGGTACTTTGTAAATGGTATATGTTTAAATTTTTCATTTTCTGTTGGTTTGTTGCTCCCATGTGGAAATACAATGGATTTTTTAAATGGACCTTTTTCTCCCATTGTCCCTTATAAATCCACTTATTAATTCTAAACAGTTCACCTATAGATTTTTTGAATTTTCTAAGAATACAGCCTTATTCTCTGTGAATAAGAACAGCTTTCTTTCTTCCTGTCCAATCCTTACAGCTTTTGTTTCCTTCTCACGCTTTATTGGACTGCCCTGGAAGGTAACATTGTAAACAGAAATGGTGCTCTCAGCAACCTTGTTTCCTTTCTGACTTCCAGGGGAAAGCATTTGATACTTCACATTTAAGTGTGCTGTTTGTAGGGTTTTTCCTTTTTGATGGTGAGAATTTCCCATTTTATTATTTTACAAATCAAAGTATAGTTGATTTATAACATTATATTAGTTTCAGATGTATAGCATTGTGGTTCAGTATTTTTGCAGGCTATACTCCACTATGAGTTATTACAATTCTACCACTCACGTTTATCTTTCAGTTTACAGAACAGGTCTTATCACCTTTTCAATTACGCCTCCCAGGGAGGAATACCACTGTAGACAGGACCTGGGCTAGGCTGGAGGCAATGAACAAAATGAAACGGAAATGGAAATTAACAGCTCAGAGCCCATTTGGGCATTGAGTGTTTTTACTTCATTTTATCTTGACTTGCTTTTTTGCTTTTCAGTAATTAGTGTTGAGCGGCTCATCTGTGGGCTCCACAGTTGAGCAATATTTGGTGTTTTGGGTACTTTGTAAATGGTATATGTTTAAATTTTTCATTTTCTGTTGGTTTGTTGCTCCCATGTGGAAATACAATGGATTTTTTAAATGGACCTTTTTCTCCCATTGTCCCTTATAAATCCACTTATTAATTCTAAACAGTTCACCTATAGATTTTTTGAATTTTCTAAGAATACAGCCTTATTCTCTGTGAATAAGAACAGCTTTCTTTCTTCCTGTCCAATCCTTACAGCTTTTGTTTCCTTCTCACGCTTTATTGGACTGCCCTGGAAGGTAACATTGTAAACAGAAATGGTGCTCTCAGCAACCTTGTTTCCTTTCTGACTTCCAGGGGAAAGCATTTGATACTTCACACTTAAGTGTGCTGTTTGTAGGGTTTTTCCTTTTTGATGGTGAGAATTTCCCATTTTATTATTTTACAAATCAAAGTATAGTTGATTTATAACATTATATTAGTTTCAGATGTATAGCATTGTGGTTCAGTATTTTTGCAGGCTATACTCCACTATGAGTTATTACAAGATAGTGGCTATAATTCCTTGTGCTATACAATGTATCCTTGCTGCTTATCTGTTTTAGATATTATAGCTTGTATCTACTAATCCCATTCTTCTAATCTGTCCCTCACGCTTTCCCTCTCCCTGTGGTAACAGCTATTTTGTTCTCTAGATCTGTGAGTTTCTTTCTGTTTTACATTCACATACATTCGTGTTATTTTTTAGATCCCACATATGTGATATCATTCAGTATTTCACTTTTCTCATACTGTTCTCTAGGTCCATTCGTGTTACTGTAAAGGTGGAACATCATTGTTGTCTTTCTTTTTAGTGGTTGGGTAGTATTCACTGTATATACATACCACCTTTATCCATATCTTTATCCAGTCATCTGTTGATAGGCTCTTGGACTGCTTCTGAAGAGAAAAAGTTAAATTTTAAAGCAACCCTTTATTCTGTTTCCTAAGGGCTAGTCATGACTCATGGAAAAGGAACCTGCCCCCTATCTGATAACCTATAGTCTAGTTTCCTGGCCTTAGAAGGGACCCCCCGGGTAATTGTTTTTCTGTTAATCTTTTCTAGAAAATTGGCTAACCGCCGCAAGGTATGAGGTGGTCGGTTAGCCGTTTCAGCCTGGTAGCTTCCAGACCTATCTCTGTAAAGGTCAAGTTATGCCCACCAATCAGTTTGCTGAGATTGTCTTCACCCCACCTATACCTGCTTGTAGCTTTTGGTGTATAAAAACTGCTCTGTAACTAGCATCGGGGTTCGCTCCTTTCGAGGAAGATCGAACCCCGGCGTGCCGGTTTAATAAATCCTCTTGCTGATTGCATCGAATTCGAGTCTTGGTGATCTGAGAAGCGACGCCTCCCGTGATTAGGCCGTTCGGGGCCTAACATGTAACTAGCATCGGGGTTCGCTCCTTTCGAGGAAGATCGAACCCCGGCGCGCCGGTTTAATAAATCCTCTTGCTGATTGCATCGAATTCGAGTCTTGGTGATCTGAGAAGCGACGCCTCCCGTGATTAGGCCGTTCGGGGCGTAACACTTCCATATCTTGGCACTAGTAAACAATGCTGCTATGAACACGCAGGTTTTTGACTTGCTGTTTTCATTTTCTCCCCAAATATATCCCTATGGGTGGGATTGCTGTATCATATGGTGGCTCTATTTTTAATCTTATAAGGAATCTCTGCACTGTTTTCCGTAGTGGCTGCACCAATTTACTCTTTAGGTTTTGTAGATACTCTGTATCAGACCCTTCCTATGGACCATCTGGATTCTCTGCCTCAGATGTCCTTTCCCAGCTGTTGCTGCAAGAAGCCTTGATTGCACTTTCCTTCATGGCTCCCATGTTGTACGATTCTAGTCTTGAGCCAGAGGGCTACCCCACTGATGCTGAGGAGGGAGACTTTGTGATTCCCTGCTGGGTGTCCCCACAAGGGCAACTCTAGGGCCAACCTTTGACTGGTGGAGATGGAGCCAGCTGATCAGTTCTTCCCTTTTTACCCCTCCTAGACAGACTGTGCTGAGAAGCGGCTGGTCCCACAGGGCCTGTCTCTTATACACATCTGAAGTATCTTCAGTTGTGTCCAATTCT
>SJYX01022598.1:252179-305666 GCA_006410675.1 Oreotragus oreotragus
CACCACCACCTCCAACACACACACTCTAGCTCCTTCAGATGGCCTCAGGCTTGGCTGTCTGGGAGGCTCAGACAGAGACAGTCATAACAGGTGTGACCCTAGAAAGCAGACAGATGTTTGGAGCTGGATTACTCACCAACTGAAGCCTTGAGGATCCCGTTATTAGTGATAAGAGGGGTGTGATGAACACCTGACATGCAATGGCATTGCGATTATTAAGCCTTTAACCTGTGGTTAATTTGGGTAAAATGTGGGTGGAAAACCAGGCATCTGCTGATGCAGTGGCTGTGAGAGCTGGATGGTAGGAAGCGAAGAAAAGCATGAGGATCATGGCGCACACTGGCTATTGTTAACAGCAGGAGAAGTCTTAAAAAAAAAAAAAAAAAAGATAAATCAGGGCAGCCAATTGTCAACTCCAGGCACGCTCTCAAAGTGACAGATGAGAAGCTTACCGCCTAATGCTGCAGGGATCTGTTAGGAAAACCAGTTCTGTCATATTTTATCTCATGTATCTGGGAGCTATGTTATGAGCTGTATGCACAGTTAAGACTGTTATATTTTCCTGATGAACTGACCCTTTTATTATAACAAAATGGCCTGTTTTGATCGCCAGTCGTGTTCCTTCTCTTGAAGTTTACCTTGGCAGCTCTTTTCTGATTTACCTGTCTGTGCCAGGTCTTATCCAACACAGGGATCTAGTTCCCCGACCAGGGACGGAGCCTGGGCCCCCTGCATTGGGAGTGTGGAGTCCTAGCCACTGGACCACCAGGGAAGTCCCTTGCCTACTATTTTTAGAGTCACACCAGCTTTCTCATGCTTAGTGATTGTGTGATAGATCTTAACCTATCCTTTACATTCAGCTTGCCTCCATCTTCATGTTTCAAGTGTGTTTCCTGCAAATAATACAGTTAGGTTTTGTTTTTATTGAGTCTGTCAATTTCTGACTTTTACATGAGGTGTTTAGGTAAACGGTTTTTACAACTGGTTTTATCATGCTATTCTTTAAAAAAAAGTTTCTATATTCATATTTCTTCTTTTCTTTGCAGAAGGTAACATACTCTAAATATTGCTCTGTACTTTGCTTCCCCACCCCCCACCCCTGTTAATGTGATGACCTTAACAGGAGGGACGGGATTGGGGGGAAGGGAGGGAGGTTCTGGAGGGAGGGGATGTATGCATAATTAAGGCAGATCTGCATTGTTGCGGGACTTCCCAGGTGGTGTTAGTGGTAAAGAACACCCCTGCCAAAGCAGGAGGATGTAAGAGATTCGGGTTCAATCCCTGGATTGGGAAGATCCCCTGAAGAAGGAAATGGCAGCCTGCTCCAGTATTCTTGCCTGGAGAAATCCATGGACAGAGGAGCCTGGTGGGCTACAGCCCATGGGGTCTTAAGTTTATAAGCAACTTCCTCATTTCTCTTTGTGGTTGTAAAGCTCCCCATTGTTTTGAGGTACCATTGTTTCTTTTTTTTTATAACTTTTTTTTTTTAATGTGGACCATTTTTCAAAAAGTCTTTATTGAATTTGCTACAATACGGTTTCTATTTTGTGTTGTGTTTTTTGGGCCCCCAGGCATGAGGGATTTTAGCTTCCTGACCAGGGATTGAACGCCAAACCCCTGCATTGGAAGATGAAGTCTCAACCATCAGACCACCAGGGAAGTCCCTTGATGTACCAGTGTTTATTCAATCCATTGCTATGGATGATATTTGGGCCCAGTCAGTTGCTATTACAGAATATCCCTGTGTATGTGTCTTTTTCATGTTGCTTGAGTAGATTTGCAGAAGCTGATCTGCTGGTCAGGGAACACACACAGCTGCCCTTTGCCTTGGAATTGCTACATTCCCCTTTGGAAGGATTATGCCCTGTTGCATTTCCTAGGTGAGGCTTCTTGAGAAAGATGATCAAGAGGTCTGTTGTTCATTATCCGGGGAACACCAAGTTTCTTTCCCATGGAACATTCCATTTCTTTAAAGAGAAGCTGTCTGAGGGTTTGTGTGGGGGGAGGATGTATTGCTTCCAGGTGTCCGTGTTTGCACACGTGCGTGTGTGAGGCGGCGAGGCCACTGGCTCCCTGGGCACCTATTCTATAATTTCCTGTGTCAGCCTCACATTTCACTCGCACTGAGCATTTCTGAATCCCGAGTCTCTCTGTCTGCATGGCACACTGGGAGCCTCTCAGAGTGTAATAGCACTTAAGATATTCTTGGCAGGGACTTCTTCTCACCCAGTAGTTACTATGGTGTCTCAGTGGGGCTCACTATCTTGCAGGACTGTGCTGAAATCTCTTGCTTCTTTGTATCCCATCTCCTCATCTTTTCTTTTCCTTTTTTGTTTTTTTTTTCCATCTCTTTTCTATTGGGTGTTTATACCTTTAAAATTAATTTAGTACCATTTTATTGGCTTGAGGCTGGAGAGGAGATGCATTGGTGATATGATTTCACCACTTTGATCCAGAAGTGCACCAAAAATGTATAGAAGGTGATGCTGAAAATGTGCAGGATATGAGGGAGAGAATTAGGGAAAGAGAGGAGTTTCTAATAAGGGCGTCTCTGGATCATGTGTTAAGCTGTATTTTCTGGTTTCTGAGAAACACGAGTGAAGGATTTGACTTCTTCTGAAATTGCTTTTGGTTCCCAGATGGGTATATCATTTGCTGGGCCACCCAGCTTCTTAACACATAAAGGATTAATGAACAACTGAGTTAATTCGGAAAATTATTATGGCAGATCACATGCTTAAAATTTGGGTCCTGCTAAAATGTTTGATTCAGTTATCCTGTCTCCTGACACATAGAGGATGCTTGAAATTTATTACAGCGCAATAAAACAAAAACCTCCCAAACACAAAACCACAAGGAATCTGTAGAATTCTGTTACACTTCTGACAGTTTACTGGGGCATCTATGTATGCCCTAAGCTTTCTCAAATAACTTGCTTCTCCAAAGGCTAAGAGATGAAATGCACGTTTGTTATTACAGATGATACATGTCTCACTCGCAGTTAACGATCTAACTACCATCTATCCAGGATCATACTTGTGTCAGCTGCTCTGCTAGGTCCTGAGAACAAGACGGTCCTTGTTGTCAGGGAATTTACAGTCTGGTGGGGGAGGAATGGGAGACAGGCCACAAAGAGATAATTATAAAATGTTGTGATATATGCTATTATAGTAAAATGTACAGAGGAGTCCAGGATTTAATTATCATAGTTAACAATGTACATTTTTATACACGCTTACTTTGACAGTGCATACATTAAAACTGGAGAAGTACAAAGAAAATTGGCTAGGTTCCTGAGCAGAGATGACTTAAAAACTCAGGAGGCAGCCTGTTGTAGTGGAAATTTGTCTGTACTTGGTCTCCAAAGGTCTGGGTTTGATCCCCATTTCTACCTTTTATTTCTACTAAAAAGTCCCTTAACTGTCTCTGGGTGTCAGTTTCTTCATTTTTAACAAGAGGGGAGGTGGTGGACTTCGCTGGTAGTGAAGTGGATAAGAATCTGCTTGCCAATGCAGGGGGCACAGGTTCGATCCCTTGTCCAGGAAGATCCCCCATGCCTCGGAGCACTAAGCCCGCGCTACAACTATTGAGCTTTCACTCCAGAGCCTGTGCTCGGCAGCTAAAGAAGCCACTGCAATGAGAAGCCCACACACTTCAAGGAAGAGTGGTCTCCGCTCTCCTCAACTAGAGAACCCCTGGGCAAAGCAGTGAAGTTCTAATGCAGCTGAAACTAAATAAATAAAAATAAGGAGGGGGCGCTGCTTCCCTGGTCCACTGGTGAGGACTCTGCGTCCACTGCAGCAGACATGCGTTCAATTCCTGGTTGGTATGAAAACCCCACATGGCCCAAAATAAATAAATTAGAATAAGATAAAAACAAGGGGAAGGTTAAATGATGGCTGAGACCCTTCCATGTTGAACATTTCAAGGGGTGAATTCCAGCTCCTCCCTGATGTGAACCCAACAGACTAATGAGAAAGTCAATGATCGGATTGCTGAGCTGGGCTAGACGAGTCCAAGTAACCAACCAGGGTCTTCGGTAGGTGGCAGTGTTAGACGAACTAAACTTGACAAGTTTAATGGCAGTGAGGCCACATTGCTCCTCATTTCTGAAACCAGAGTTGCAATGCTGCCAGGACTTCACACACAGAGCAGAGAAGGCACACACTCCCAAATGTTCATGGGCTAGGGCAGCTTACCAATTCCAGCTTAGGCTGGGGAATCAGAGGCTACTGTAAATTTGTGGACGGCGGCTCAAAGAATTGTAGGGAACCTGGCACTCAATATGAATTAGTTACTTGAATGAGAAAATGTTTATTTTGGTTCAATAAACATTTTTGAAAATGAGCATCTATGTTGCCCAACCAAGTTCATGATCAGGTCTATAGGAAACTCAGAGGTGAACCCAGGTCTGTTTTGCATCAAAGTATTAGCATTCTATCCTCTGTCTCAATGAACTGACCTACTCTGGCTACTTCCTGTAAGGAGAATCACACAGTGCTTGTCTTTTTGTGACTGTCTGAGTTTCCACAGTGCAATTGAGAAGAGAAAGACCTGCAGAGACAAAGGCTGAAGCAAGCACCGTTTCCCTCGACCACTTCTTGAGATCCGCAGAGCTGAAGGCCATCAGTGCACCATTCCAGGCAGACAGCATGGGGTAAGGACCATCAGATTATTTACTTTGTAAGCTGTGCCATTAGTCCTTCCAGAACACTGGGGTCCCTTCTCTCTTTGACATTGCACATTGCCAAAGTCTTCATCGGTCAGCCTAGATTTCTGGATTTTTAAGATTCAGTGTTTTTTTCTCCTTTTTTTTAACCCCAGTTTTCATCAACAGATACACATGGACATAATAAGGACTGATGAACACGGTCCAGAGAAGCCAGTATTTATGGAATAATGACTTAAGGGTGTTTGCAGTGAGCACTTTTTACCCTAGAAGTTCTCCTTTACCCCATTTCCCGTCGTCATGGCTACTTTGGGAGCTACCATCCTGGTGCTACGTCACTCTCTGTGGCCATAGCTGATTGGTCTAGATTTCTTTTCTTTTCTTTTTTTTTTTTTAGTTTTTTGATGAGGACCGTTTTTGAAGTCTTTGTTGAATTTGTTACAATACTGGTTCTGTTTCATGTTGTGATTTTTTTGGCCACAAGGCAGGTGGGATCTTGGCTCCCCATTCAGGGATTGAACCTGGACCCCCTGCATTGGAAGGCGAAGTCTTAACTGCTGGACCACCAGGGACGTCCCAGTGGTCCAGATTTATCTTGCAATAAGCTGGGCTAATTCAAGTTCTTTCCCAGAGACATATACTGGGGAGGTAGAAAGGAACGACTTTTTCTGAAGCTTGATTGATGACTATCCACTCTGCAAGCTCATAGTGGCCCGGTGGATTAAGGTGTAGAGGGGCTGGTCTGTAGCCAGAGGGAAAAGAGAAGCCGACATAAGCAAGAAGAGGGTATATTTGTTTCCAAGGGTTGCTGTAGCAAATTACTACAACCCATGGGGCTTAAAACAACTGAAACTGTGTCATAGTTGGAGGTTAGAAGTCCAAAATTGAGACACCAGCAGAGCCATACTTCACCCGAAGTCTCTAGAAGAGGATCCTTCCCTGTCTCTCTTGTAGCTCCTGTTGGCAGTCCTTGGCGTGTCTAGGCTTGTAGACACATCGCTTCGATATTTCACTGTCTGTCTTCACATAGCATCCTCCACTGTGTGTCTTCACAACATCTTCTTTCTGCATCTGTTTCCATATCTTTTTTTTTTTAAAGAGAGATGTTTGTTTTGTTTATTTTTGTCTGCACGTGGGTTTCCTTGTTGCAGTGCATGGGCTTCTCACTGTGGGGTCCTCTCTTGCTGCGGAGCGCGGGCTCCCAGGCTTTAGAGCACAGCCTCAGTAGGTGTGACTCCTGGGCCTGGTTGTTCCCCGGCATGTGGGCTCTCAGTTCCCTGATCAGAGAAGGAATCCACGTCCCCTGCATTGGCAGGTGGATTCTTAACTACCAGACCGCCAGGGAAGCCCTCTCCATGTCTTCTTATAAGGACACCAGTCATTGGATGAAGGCTCAACCGAGCCCAGTGTGACCTCACCTTAATTTCAACTAATCATACCACCAAGATTCTATTTCCAAATAAGACTGCATTCTGAGCTTCCAGGTCAACATGAGTTTTTGGGGACACTACACAACCCAGGCACAGAGTGGGTGGCCCGAGGGCATCTAGAACCTTGATTTCAATGTGTTCTCAAGGCCAAAACCACATTCCAAGCTCTGTGTGTTCTCAGGCAGGCCCATGTTCTGACAATACATTCTCATCTGTGTTTAAACCTCCTTCAGGTTGGGTGACTGTTGTTTTTATTCAGCTGCTCAGTTGTGACCCCCCCTCCCACTCGCCTCAACTAGAGAAAGCCCACGGGGCAATGAAGACCCAGTGCAGCCAAAAACAAAATGAATATATATATATATTTTTTTTTTTTTTTAAGAGATTTTTTTTTTTCAACTGCTTACCACCTGATTTCATGAGGTTAAACCAAATGGCCTGATTGGAATCACCCTCTCAGACTCTTTTCCCAGCTGAAAACCCAGGGATGAAACCCACGTCTCCCGCATTAGCAGATGGTTTCTTTATCGTTGAGTGACTGTTACAGACAACCCACCCAAAGAATTCTTAAAATGCATAAAATAATACAGACCCCAGCTGTCACACGTCTATTAGCTGCCACTATAAAGAAATATTTTTTTATGGGCCCCGGTAAGGGTGGGCACCACCTTAATCAACTTGATGAAGCACACACAGCGTGTCACACAGGTATCTACACGGGCAACCTCAATTAAGCCAGCGTAACTGGGGACTCATAGGCAGGACAGGAGGGGACGCCTTCTCCAGCTCTGCTTCTCTCTGAGTCTCCTGGCTTCGCACTTCTCCAAGTGTCTGAACCATTCCTAGGCTAGGGTCCCTGTGTGGTGAGAGGGTGGCTGAAGCAGGCCCAGGCATCATATTCGGGTACAAAGTTCTGAGGCAGGAAGCGTCCCTCTCTCATTTATGTCTCTTTATAAGGGCAAGGAGAATTGTGCCAGGAGGCCCTACCAGGGACAAGGTTCCCACCCCCAGCCTGCTCCTCCTCCAAGTGGCTTCCCTTACCCCAGTCCAGAGGCTCCTGCCCCAGCCCTACAGATCACAAGAAAACTGGGCTGAGGCTCCCCCTTGTAAGGGCTGAGTTCAAAGGAGATTCACCTCCTGCCGCCAGAGCTCAACGGCTTTCCACAAACTGACCTAACAAGGCCTGGGGTACCACTGTGGTAGCTCCTTTTACAGGTTGCCGTGGCTGGAGACTGGCGGCAAAGAACACATTTGGACTCCCTTGATGGTACAGTGGATAAGCCTCCACCTGTCAGTGCAGGGGACACAGGTTCGATCCCTGGCTTAGGAAGATCCCACATGCTGAGGAGCAGCTAAGCCCATGAGCTGCAGCTACTGAAACCCGTGTGCCTAGAGCTTGTGTTCTACAAACCAGAGAAGCCACCAAAATGAGAAGCCCGTGCACCGCAAAGAAGAATAGCTCCCACTTGCCTACACTGGAGAAAGCCCACGGGGCAATGAAGACCCAGTGCAGCCAAAAATAAAATGAATATTTACTTTTTTTTTTTTTAAAAAAAAGAGATTTCTTTTTCAACTGCTTACCACCTGATTTCATGAGGTTAAACCAACTGGCCTGACTGGATCACCCTCTCAGGCTCTTTTCCCAGCGGAAAAGGTAGTGGATGGGATTCTTTCCTGTGGAGCTTACATGGAGGGCATCCAAAGGGCTCTAGCCAAAAAATGCAGCAGGGGCATGCACCGTCCAGGCCCTGGTCCGTGGACTTACAGCAGGGAAGCATGCCCCTCCTCTCACGGGTCTCCTAAAGCTACCTTTCAAAAAGCCACTTCCGAGTTTATGCAGCCAGCAGGAAAGCCGATTGAGCTGTTTTTCACCCTGTGTGCTACTGACGTCAGAGGCACAGATCAGAACATTGGTGGGATGCTACCTTCTGCCACTTCCTGCCAAACTCTGCCTACAACGCATGGAATGGGTGTTTAGGCGTGATCTGAAAAAATCTGGTGGAAAGAGCCCTACAGCCATGTGGGATCTGGGGACCAGAAGTTTGCCAGTTGCCCACTCGACACTCATTTCTCGCCCACCCAGCCTTCCTCTCTGGATCAGAACACCCATCTGTCCTCCTTCAGTCAGCTTTGGGCTTCGAGGGGCGTTCATCTCAGGCCCAGCCTGATGGGAACAATCCTGATAGATCCAAGTCAGTCATGGAGGCCTTGGGCCTCTTTGCTGGTGGTGGATGTAGGTAAGGGCATATGGCGTATTTCAGGCCAACCAGCCTTGAGAGGACATCTGTTGGGAAGTCCTGGGACAGTTAGAAGAGACACAGGGAGAGATGGGACCTTCCNGGGTGGCTGAAGCAGGCCCAGGCATCATATTCGGGTACAAAGTTCTGAGGCAGGAAGCGTCCCTCTCTCATTTATGTCTCTTTATAAGGGCAAGGAGAATTGTGCCAGGAGGCCCTACCAGGGACAAGGTTCCCACCCCCAGCCTGCTCCTCTGCCAAGTGGCTTCCCTTACCCCAGTCCAGAGGCTCCTGCCCCAGCCCTACAGATCACAGGAAAAATGGGCTGAGGCTCCCCCTTGTAAGGGCTGGGTTCAGAGGAGATTCACCTCCTGCCACCAGAGCTCAACGGCTTTCCACAAACTGACCTAATAAGGCCTGGGGTACCACTGTGGTAGCTCCTTTTACAGGTTGCCGTGGCTGGAGACTGGCGGCAAAGAACACATTTGGACTCCCTTGATGGTACAGTGGATAAGCCTCCACCTGTCAATGCAGGGGACACAGGTTCGATCCCTGGCTTAGGAAGATCCCACATGCTGAGGAGCAGCTAAGCCCATGAGCTGCAGCTACTGAAACCCGTGTGCCTAGAGCTTGTGTTCTACAAACCAGAGAAGCCACCGAAATGAGAAGCCCGTGCACCGCAAAGAAGAATAGCTCCCACTTGCCTACACTGGAGAAAGCCCACGGGGCAATGAAGACCCAGTGCAGCCAAAAATAAAATGAATATTTACTTTTTTTTTTTTTAAAAAAAAGAGATTTCTTTTTCAACTGCTTACCACCTGATTTCATGAGGTTAAACCAACTGGCCTGACTGGATCACCCTCTCAGGCTCTTTTCCCAGCGGAAAAGGTAGTGGATGGGATTCTTTCCTGTGGAGCTTACATGGAGGGCATCCAAAGGGCTCTAGCCAAAAAATGCAGCAGGGGCATGCACCGTCCAGGCCCTGGTCCGTGGACTTACAGCAGGGAAGCATGCCCCTCCTCTCACGGGTCTCCTAAAGCCACCTTTCAAAAAGCCACTTCCGAGTTTATGCAGCCAGCAGGAAAGCCGATTGAGCTGTTTTTCACCCTGTGTGCTACTGACGTCAGAGGCACAGATCAGAACATTGGTGGGATGCTACCTTCTGCCACTTCCTGCCAAACTCTGCCTACAACGCATGGAATGGGTGTTTAGGCGTGATCTGAAAAAATCTGGTGGAAAGAGCCCTACAGCCATGTGGGATCTGGGGACCAGAAGTTTGCCAGTTGCCCACTCGACACTCATTTCTCGCCCACCCAGCCTTCCTCTCTGGATCAGAACACCCATCTGTCCTCCTTCAGTCAGCTTTGGGCTTCGAGGGGCGTTCATCTCAGGCCCAGCCTGATGGGAACAATCCTGATAGATCCAAGTCAGTCATGGAGGCCTTGGGCCTCTTTGCTGGTGGTGGATGTAGGTAAGGGCATATGGCGTATTTCAGGCCAACCAGCCTTGAGAGGACATCTGTTGGGAAGTCCTGGGACAGTTAGAAGAGACACAGGGAGAGATGGGACCTTCCCAGGTGGCTCAGGTGGGAAAGAACATGCCTGACAGTGCAGGAGATGCAGGTTCAATCCCTGGGTGGGAAGATCCCCTGGAGGAGGAAATGGCAACCCACTCCAGTATTCTTGCTTGGGAAGTCCCATGCACAGAGGAGCCTGGCAGGATACAGTCTATGGGGTCACCAAAGAGTCAGACACACTTTAATGACTAAACATCCAAAGGAGAGATGGCCTCTTTCTGGCTTACACCCCCTCCAAGATATTTTCTGCCTCCCAGAAAGGGGAGAGAGACTTTTCTACTGATCTCATGGAACCATTGAACAGCTACGACCACACCCTATCCTCCCGTTTATATTTAAGGAGCGTGGGGTTCAGACAGGACAAGGAGTTCAGTTCACACTTCCAGTGAAGGGTTTCAGAGCCCAGGCGGGTCCTGAGAGGACGAAAAAGGAGCCGGTCTTGCGGTGGAAGAAGAAAGTCAAGGGAGACCCGGACCCCTGCTTAGGAGGGCAGGCTGAGCGGTCCCCGCAGGAGGGGATTGAGTGGCCGCACTCCTGTTAGCAGGAGGCATTGCGCTGGGAGGACAGGGGGCGGGGGACGGGAGGTAGCCAGCGCCCTCTGACGGCCACTTCTGGGAAAACACGGCACGACCGAGGCCGGCTCTCCCGCCAGAGCAGCAGGGCGAGCTTGCCCGGGTGGCAGGTGGGTGCGGCCGGTCCTTGGGAAGGCGGCTGAGAAGTGGGCAGAGCCTTGGTTGCATTTACCTATGGGGGACGCAGTCCCGGGGAGGGGAGGGCGAGTTGCGGAGGCGGGTGGGTGGGGGTGAGGGAAGCCAGGCACGGTCAGGAATCAGATTGAAGGAGCGAGGCCAAGGAGAGACGGGAAAAGCTACAGTGAATTGGAGGTCCCGATGAGGGAGAGCTGGACCAGCAACCAGGTCACGCGGTGGAGGCTGCCTGAAGACCCCTTAGGACTCTGAGGATGCCCAGTAAACCGCAGCCCAGAGGGGAGCCCGCTTTGCATATTTAGTGTGAAGAAGTCTCCTGATCTAGGAATCTGATTCTCCATTTTATAGCCAGCCCTAGGGTGGGGTTGCAAAGAGTCTGACACGTCTGAGCGCGCGCACACAAATTTCTCCGGGGTGGGGTGGTGGTGCGGTGGGGGAGAAGCCCAGGGGCGCCCCCAGGTGGAGATGGCGTGTGCGGCCGTGAGCCTGGTGCTGGTGCCGTCCCTTCCCCCACGTGGGAACCAGGGAGAGCTGCTGGGGACTTTGCAGCAAGAAAGCCGGCTTCCCTCCTGTTTGAAGCAACAAAGAACCTCTGGGCCAGATGGAAAATCAGTTCCTTTTCTGGCGTGGCCTAGGGACACCTTTAATTGAGAGTTGCAAGACCGGCCGTTGATGGAATTTGCAACGAGGCCAGGGCCATATGGGAACATTTCTTGATGGGAATGAGCATCTGCTCTCTATAAGAGATGCAAATGATGCCTAATTGCGCCTTCAGAGAGCTGCGTCCCATCCCCAGAGCGGTGCCCGCAGGCGGGGAAACCTGACTAGGCTTCAGAGTCCTCAGCTTTCTACCCCAGGACGGAAGCCGTGCAGAGCCACACTGGACGAGGCTCCAGGCAGCCGTCCGCGGGTGGGGGCGGGTGGGGGCGGTTGGGGGCGTGGGGGTGGGTGGTGCAATGCCTGCTGGGTTCCAACATATTCCAGGTCCTGGGCAAGTTGTTATCATTTCATTTGATGTGGGCAAAACCCATTATGGGATCTGCTGCTTTACAGGCAAGGAAACCAGAGCTCAGAAAACTGACAGCGTTTGCCTGATGTTGTACAGTATAAGGTGGGTCAGACGCCCAGGATGAATGACAGAGTGAAAAGCCCCAGAGTTGTCCTCTAACGTTTACTGAGTGCCTAGGTCACGTCTTCAGCAGACTTTCTCTTATTCTGTCTGTCTCCCTCTCTCTCTTGTGACTGGCTGAAGAAAAGGGGGCTGCCTAGGCAAGCAGTATTCCTTCCTGATGAACATGCTGTTTCCTTCCCCAAGCGTTAGAGATGTCTTATCACAAAAAGCACTTATAGTAGGACGGGCACCCTGGCATAGAAAGCAGTTGAGACCAGCAGTCCCCAACCTTTTGGGTACCAGGGACCTGTCTCGTGAAAGACAGTTTTCCCATGAACTGGGAAGGCGGGGGGTGGTTTCCAGATGATTCAAGCACATGCCATTTCTTGAGCATTTTATTTCTAATCTACTGCCACCGCTGATCTGATAACAGGTACCAGTCTGGGGGCCAGAGGTTGGGGACCCCTGGTCTAGAGGAAGCAACCATTCCCTTCAGGAAGAGGAAGTTCAAGAGTTTCTGCATCATTATTACCATCATCATCAGATTTGATGGCTCTGGAGTCAGGATTACTTACCTTGTACCTCCGCAGCTCATGGGAAAGCTCAGCATAAGTCCTGGCTCCAGAGTCAGCTCGTGTAGAAGGGAAGTGACCTTCTCCTCTGTGCTCGACTTCTCATCTGTAAAATGGGATTATAGCTCTCATCTCAGGTGTTTGCTGCTTGAGTTACGTGCGCCTGTTTTTAGAAGTGAGCTTGGCCCGTAATCATTACCTAATAACCATAGCTTTTATTAGTTTTCAGGATCTCACAGCCCTGATAAGGGTTTGAGAACTCCCTGCAGGTCCTGGGAGTGTGATGTGGGTTCCTGCTCTTGCTTCTGCAACCAGAGATATCAGAGTTTTTATCTTTTTCACATAGTAAGATAGGTTGCCTACAATATATCTGAAAACTGCCTTAGATGATAGGGCTTCCCAGGTAGCGCTAGTGGTAAAGAACCTGCTGGCCAGTGAAAAAGGCAAGGGTTTGATCCAGGAGTTGGGAAGGTCCCCTGGAGGAGGGCATGGGAACCCACGCCAGTATTCTTGCTTGGAGAATCCTGTGGACAGCAGAGCCTTGGCAGGCTACGGTCCATAGGGTTGAACAGAGTCAGACACAACTGAAGTGACTTAGCATGCGTACACGTGCTTTAATGATAGGAGTCATAGAACCTCTTTGAGCTCCCCGATGGTAGAGAATTTGTCTTACTTATTCAATGTTATGGGCTATTTGTATCCCCTACCCCCATAAAGCCATATGTTGAAGCTTTAACCCCCAGCATTTGGAATGTGGCCATAGTTGAAGATGACATCTTTAGAGAGGTGATTAAGTTAAAATGAAGGCTGGACCCCAATCCAGTAGGGCTTCCTAGGCGGCACTAGTGGTGAAGAACCTGCCTGCCGATGCAGGAGACGAAAGAGACACCAGTTCAACCCCTGGGTCGGGAAGATCCCCTGGAGGAGGAGCTGGCAACTCACTCCAGTACTCTTGCCTGGAGAATCCCATGGACAGAGGAGCCTGGTGGGCTACAGCCCATGGGGTCGCAAAGAGTTGGACTCGACAGAGTCACTGAACGACAGACAAAGCAACTGAGATTTAGAGTCATTAAGTGACTTGTCCAGGGTCACACAGCCAGGAATTTCAATCAATGGGTGAAACCAAAGTCTGGGCATTTTTTTTTTTTTCTGGATACAACATAGTATCACAGACCCAGAGGTCTATATTGTGTTTCTCAGGCTAAATAGATAAAAACTGCTCACTGAGTGCATGCAGACCCATTTCCTCCCCACTCCGGTCTGCTCTGGGGATCCCTGGACTGCCTCATCGTGTGGATTCTAGACACTGAGCTCTCTGGACATAGAGATCCTGTGAAATACAGAACTCACGAGCCACGGGGCCTTGTCTGTGATGCTGGCCACATTTACACTGATGCTCAAATGACAGAAGCCCCAAGCCATTTATCTCTCCAAACAAGAATGTTACTCCCCCGACGTGTCCTGCCCCATCAAAGTGCCTCTGCTCACTTTGGGGAGGCCTCAAAGGGAGCCTCACACATGCCCAGGCTGCCGGGGGCACCCTTACTCAGCGCCCACCCCTTTCTCCTTTCCTGCGTTCTGGTTTCTATTTGTCTCTTCTTCATAGCTTTCCCGCTGTGGATTATTAATCATGTTCTGGTTATAACCACACTATTATTAATCATGAAAGTGGACCATCTCAAGAGTGATGTTCATGCCAATGTCTGTGCCAGTGAGGCACCCCCAGTGCCCGGAAGGCCCTCATTCATTGATGGAATCTCACAGTGACTCTCTCTAGACACTTAGAGCTCCCACCCAGAGGTCCTGTCCAGAGGGGTAGGTGGGCACAGGTACTCTGCCCTTCTCCACTAAACTCCCACCTCCTGATGCCATCTAGCCACAGCTGCACTACCTCCCTCCCCTGGCAGATCAGTGGATGCAGAGAAATCTTAGTGGCCAAGTTATTCTCTACACAGGTCTCCAGAGGTTGTTTTTTTTTTTTTAATTGCACAATCCTAGCAGCACATCTGGGGCTTCCCTGATGGCCCAGTGGTTAAGAACTCACCTGCCAATTCAGGAGATGCAGGTCTGATCCCTGAGTCAGGAAGATCCCCTGGAGAAGGAAATGGCAACCCACTCCAGTATTCTTGTCTGGAGAATCCCATAGACAGAGGAGCCTGGTGGGCTACAGTCCATGGGGTCGCAAAGAGTCGGACACATCTTGGCAGCTAAACAATAGAAACAATGTCAGTCCATCTAAGAATCATGGGACCCTACAAGATGCGCATCTGTTTACTCACGTCAGACTGAGCACACACACACAGAGCACTGCAGTTATGCATAAACGTGTGTTAAGACCGTGGACAAACTAAGAATGTACAAGGGTGATGTTTCTTCACGCATCAGAAACACCCGTGTGTTTCTGTATTACACCATGAACACCGTATGTAAAAAGGGACAAGTACTGGGAAGATGTAGAGTAAACATACGCAGAAGTTAGCTTTGCTTCCTCCTCCCCCCACCCCATGCATCTGCTCCCCTCTACCCCAGGTACGTGCACCTCATTTTATCTATTTTTATTTGGCCATGCCGGGCCTTAGTTGCAGCCTGTAGGGTCTTGGTTGTTGCACGCAGGATCTTCAGTCGCGCCATGTGGGACCTAGTTCCCTGACCAGGGATTGGACCTGAGTCCTCCTCCATTGGGAGTGTGGAGTCTTAACCACTAGACCGCCAGGGAAGTCTCTGTATCTCATTTTAGAGATTACACTCTCTGTCCATTTCTGCACGCTTATTAGATGTCCATTTCACACACATGATTCACTCCAGCTTCATGGCTGCCCTGGGTGGGGTTTCTCTCAGTCTTATGCATCAGATCAGGAGACAGGGCTCAGAGAGGCTGAGTGAGGCGTTTGGTACCCAGTAAGGAGGTCTGGAGACTTCCCACAGGGCACTAGTGGTAAAGAACCCGCCTGCCAGTGCAGGAGATGTGAGAGACATGAGTTCGGTCCCTGGGTTAGAAAGATCCCTTGGAGAAGGAATTGGCAACCCGCTCCAGCATTGTTGCCTGGAGAAGCCCATGGACAGAGGAACGTGGCGGGTGACAGTTCATGGGGTCACAGAGAGTTGGACCCTTTGCATGCTACTGAGCACGCATGCATGGAGCTTTGGAGTCTGAGGCTGACTCCTGCTCAGGCTGCTCTAAAGAAAAACCTGCTCTAAGGACCCAGGGGCTTAAACAACAGACGTTGATTTCTCACCGTTCTGGAGGCTGCAAGTCCAAGGCCAAGGAGCTGGCAGGGCTGGTTCCTCCCGAGACCCTCCTCCTCGGCTCTCAGACAGCCGCTCCCCCACTGTGTCCTCACGGGGCCCTTCTCCGTGCCTGTGCACCCGGGGTCTCTCCCTTTTATAAGGACACCAGTCAGGTGGGACCAGGGCCCCACCCTGGTGGCCTCACTTAACCTTCTTACCTCTTTAAAGTGGCCTTCCCTGGTGGCTCAGAGGGTAAATCGTCTGCCTACAATGTGGGAGACCTGGGTTCAATCCTTGGGTCGGGAAGATCTCCTGGAGAAGGCAATGGCACCCTACTCCAGTACTCTTGCCTGGAAAATCCCATGGACGGAGGAGCCTTGTGGGCTATAGTCCACAGGGTCGCAGAGAGCTGAACACGACCGAACACGACTTTCACTTTCATCTCTTTAAAGGTCCTGTTCCCAAACACAGTCACACTCCATGGGGTCACGAAGAGTCGGACGCGACTGAGAGACTTCACTCACTCACCTCTTTAATGGGCTTCCTTGGTGGTTCACATGGTAGAGAATCTGCCTGCAATGCAGGAGACCCAGGTTCGTTCCCTGGGCTGGGAAGATCCCCCTACAGAAGGAAATGGCCACCCACGCCAGTATTCCTCCTGGAGAATCCCGTGGACAGAGGAGCCTGGTGGGCTACAGTCCATGAGGTCGCAGAGAGCTGAACACGACGTTCACTTTCATCTCTTTAAAGGTCCCGCCTCCAAACACAGTCACTTTCTAAGGTTCTGGGGATGACGAACTGGGGGCCGGTTCAGTCCACAGCTCCTAGGCCTGTGCTCTCTGAGTCACCAGGCTGCCCTGCCTGACCGGTCTGGGTGGTGTGGGCTGGGAGCACTCAGCCTGGGGGGGACCTCGCTCTGAGCCCCCCAAGCAGGGCAGCTCCCCGCCCCCAGGGGCTGCTCCTCCCTGCCCGCTGGGACGCCGCTCCAGCACCCCTTCCGCTGGAAGACCCTTCCTCTGCCCTCACGCCCCCTGCCCCCCACTCCCCATCTCCACCTGTCCTCCCCGTCCTTCCAGAAGATTCCACGGCTTCTCCGCCATGAAGCCACTCACAGAGCAGCCGGCCAAGTCCTGACCCGGAGCGCCCAGCGGAGGGGGAGGAGCGGGAGGGGGTTTAAAAGCCGGCTTGCTCCTGGTTTACGCCAGGCTCCGAGCCTATCTACGGCTCGCTGTGTCAGGCTGGTAAACCGAGAGCCGAGTTTCTGGAGCGAGCCACGGCGACTCTACCGGGAAAGCCCAGCTGACCGGGAGGACGCAGACCAGCGTCCAGAGAACCATCTTCCCTGAGTTAGAATTCAGGCTTCATTTATGCTTAAAAGCGGAGCGGGGAGACCTGGCTCAGACCAGACTCTGGAGAGGAAGGTGGTGGGGTAGCGATGTGTTCATGCCTTCCTGCCTACCACCAATCCTGGGCGGAGCTGGTGGAGATGTTTCTCCTGAGCTGAACAAAGGTGTTTTAGCTTAACGCTCATTGCCTGGGAGCCAGGGTTGCCAGAGATGGGCCATTATGTATAATCCACGCTTGTAGGCACTATCCCTTTAGTGATTAACTTGTATTAAAGGTTCTGCCCCATGACAGCACCAGGGCGCTGGATCTGAAAAGGTGGACTCCTTCTAAGGTACACCAGACTCTACGGGCTAGGTGTGTGCGTGCGTGCGCTCAGGCACATCACACTCTTTGTGACCCCGTGGACTGTAGCCCGCCAGGCTCCTCCGTCCATGGGATTCTCCAGGCAAGAACACTGGAGTGGGCTGCCATTTCCTCCTCCAGGGGATCTTCCCACCCAGAGACCAATCCATGCCTCCTTCATCTCCTGCTCTGGCAGGTGGAGTCTTTACCACTGTGCCCCCTGGGAAGCCCAAGGGCTTGGTGGGGAGTGCTCAACAAGAGACTTCAGGAGTTGGAGACACCCCTTAAAGAAAGGCAATAGGCAGAGATGTCCTGGGATGGGATCCTTGGTGGGAGCAGACGCACCTCGGCTTTTGCTGGGAGTTACTAGAAATTACCCCCAGCTGACAGCTTCTGGGAGTGAGAGGAGAGTCAGAGAGAGAATTGCACTCTGAGTTAAGACAAGTGTGTTAGAGGTCCCCCGTCACTCCCACCCTCCTCTATGAAACCAGACAAAAATCAAACCAATGTCACTGACATGGTTTAAGCCATTGCAATAGGCAGGATACTCGAGATCTGAAGATTTGAGTGTCTTGTAGGGGAGAGTAGAAAAGTCCTGGAGCCTGCCCTGCTGGGCTGGTCCAGTGGGTAAGACTTCACTTTCTAATATAGGGAGTGAGGGTTTGATTCCTGGTTGAGGACAAAAGCTCTCACATGCCTGGTGGTGGAAAAACCAAAACATAGAAGCAATACTGTAATAAATTCAATAAAGACTTAAACAATTGTCCACATAAAAAGAGAATCTTAAAAAAAATACCTTAAACTTGTCTAGGGAGGAGCAGACAAGTTATCGATGGGGTGGTTGTACAACTGGACTTGTTTTTGTAATCAGGGGGGCAGCTCAGTCAGCCAGACAGGAAGTGTTCACCTCTGTGGCTAGTTAGTTTCAGGTGGACCAATAGTTTGTGCAGTCACAAAGAACGAGAGGCATCTCTGGCCTCATCACAGGTAATAAGTGGGGTATCTTAACTCAGAGTCTTATGGGAGTCATGAGAGAGTCTGACAGCAAGTATTATCTAAGTCAGAAGGGAAAGATAGTCCTTTGTGGTATGCTTTCTGTTTTCCAGAATGCAAAAGGATGGAAGGACTTTGGAACATACAAGTTTGGGGGGAAATATCTTAACCATCTTTGTTTGCTGGAAGACCGGGCTTTGGGTAAAGTTCAACATTGTCCAAATCTCCCAGTGACCTTGCCTGATGGATGTTATCAGAGTAATTTTATAACAGACTTGGTAGGTCAAGACGCCCTCGATCTTTGCTCAAAAGTGCTGGGAAATCACTCTAACTGGGAAAAAGTGGCGGGGGGTGGGGGGAGTGCAGAAACTTGGGTCTCAAGACACTGATGTCCTTTTCTTTTTTAAAATTTATTTGGCTGTGCCAAATTTAGTTGCCACTTGTGGGATCTACTTCTCTGACCAGGGACCAAGCCTGGGTCCCCTGCATTGGGAGCGTGGAGTCTTAACCACTGGACCAGCAGGGAAGTCCTGGTATCAGTGTTCTGAAGGATTCTTCTCTCTGCTTCTGAGCAGAGGGTGCTAGAGGGTGGGGAGAAGTTCTCGGTGGTGTTGGAGACAGGGAGGAGAGGGTGTCCTTAGGAGCAGACTATGAAAGAGGGGCGCTGGAGGAGGGCATGGCGACCCACTCCAGTATTCCTGCATGAAAAATCGCTATGGACAGAGGCGCCTAGTGGGCTACAGTCCACGAGGTCGCAAAGAGTCGGACATGACTGAAGCGTCTTGGCAAGCACGAAACTGCAGGTTGATTTATCTGCCCATTTGTTTGAATCCTCCACTGATTTCACACTCTGTAGTGTTTTCCTTCATTAGCAAATAATTTTACTGAGAAACCAAATGAAATTTCAGTGCAAAGAATCATTTCTTGCTAAAGGGCATCTAAAATATTAATAAAAAGAAACTTCAATTAAAATAGAGTCGGAAGACCAGATCAGGGAGCTCTCTGCTGCTGCTGCTGCTAAGTCACTTCAGTCGTGTCCGACTCTGTGTGACCCCATAGACGGCAGCCCACCAGGCTCCCCCATCCCTGGGATTCTCCAGGCAAGAATACTGGAGTGGGTTGCCATTTCCTTCTCCAATGCATGAAAGAGAAAAGTGAAAGTGAAGTCGCTCAGTCTGTCCGACTGTTAGCGACCCCATGGACTGCAACCCACCAGGCTACTCCGTCCATTGGATTTTCCAGGCAAGAGTACTGGGGTGGGGTGCCATTGCCTTCCCCGAGAAAGAGGCTTATAAAGGCCATTTGTCATCAGATATCAGAAACCTTGGCAATGTGCCTATCTGTCCACACAAGACTTCCATTTCTAGGAATTTACCTGAAGGAATTAGTCAGGTAATGTTCAAAGATATTCAAAGTGAAGGAAATGTCCCTGTATTGTTTATACAAATGAAGAATTGGAAGTCCAGTAACAGTTTGCTAAATAAATTATAGAAATATCAACATAATGAAATATGTGACCATTAAAAAGAGAGCAATAAAGGACAGAAACGGTCTGGACCTAACAGAAGCAGAAGATATTAGGAAGAGCTGCAAGAATACGCAGAAGAACTGTACAAAAAAGACCTTCACAACCCAGATAACCATGAGCTGTGATCAGTCACCTAGAGCCAGACATCCTGGAGTGTGAAGTCAAGTGGGCCTTAGGAAGCCTCACTATGAACAAAGCTAGTGGAGGTGATGGAATTCCAGTTGAGCTATTTCAAATCCTGAAAGATGATGCTGTGAAAGTGCCACACTCAATATGCCAGCAAATTTGGAAAACTCAGCAGTGGCCACAGGACTGGAAAAAGTCAGTTTTCATTCCAATCCCAAAGAAAGGTAATGCCAAAGAATGCTCAAACTACCACACAGTTGCACTCATCTCACACGCTAGCAAAGTAATGCTCAAAATTCTCCAAGCCAGGCTTCAGCAATACGTGAACCATGAACTTCCAGATGTTCAAGTTGGTTTTAGAAAAGGCAGAGGAACCAGAGATCAAATTGTCAACATCTATTGGATCATCAAAAAAGCAAGAGAATACCATAAAAAGATCTACTTCTGCTTTATTGATTACACCAAAGCCTTTGAGTGTGTGGATCACAATCAACTGTGGTAAATTCTTCAAGAGATGGGAATACTAGACCACCTGACCTGCCTCCAGGGAAATCTGTATGCAGGTCAAGAAGCAACAGTTAGAACTGGACATGGAACAACAGACTGGTTCTAAATCGGGAAAGGAGTATGTCAAGGCTGTATATTGTCACCCTGCTTATTTAACTTATATGCAGAATATATCATGAGAAATGCTGGGCTGGGTGAAGCACAAGTTGGAGTCAAGATTGCCGGGAGAAATATCAATAACCTCAGATATGCAGCTGACACCACCCTTATGGCAGAAAGCGAAGAAGAACTAAAGAGCCTCTTCATGAAAGTGAAAGAGGAGAGTGAAAAAGTTGGCTTAAAACTCGACATTCAGAAAACTAAGATCATGGCATCTGGTCCCATCACTTCATGACAAATAGATGGGGAAACAGTGGAAACAGTGACAGACTTTATTGTAGGGGGCTCCAAAATCACTGCAGATGGTGATTGCAGCCATGAAATTAAAAGACACTTGCTTCTTGGAAAAAAGCTATGACCAACCTAAGTCAAGTCGCTCAGTCGTGTCCGACTCTTTGCAACCCCATGGACTATATAGCCCACCAGGCTTCTCCGTCCATGGGATTTTCCAGACAAGAATACTGGAGTAGGTTGCCATTTCCTTCTCCAGGAGATCTTCGTGACCCAGGGATTGAACCCGGGTCTCCCGCATTGTAGACAGACGGTTTACCGTCTAAGCATGGGAAAGGGGAAATAAATGCAGAAAATATTTGAGTCACTCCTAGGTAACAGGCCGCAAGAAGCAGACATAAGCATTTTCAGCTCCCTTGCATGGCCACCAGGTTAGAATAAAGTTCTTTGCCTAACGTCACAGAGCTAGGAAGACGGGTCTAGCTTCTAGCCCACACTCCTCTAACTAATTGTACTGCCTCCAAGGTAGCTGTGGGTTTCCAGGCACTTTCCGGTCTATCCCATAAAAAGAGCAACATGAGGCTAGCATGTCCTATTTTCCTCAACAGTTTCTAGCTATAAACCACGCAACATGCTTGTCCATAATTTCCTGAGAAAGTGTTCCGCATGGAAGATTCCTTACCAAAGCCGAAGCTACACAAACACCAACCAGGGATGCTGGAGAAGGTGTTACTTTACCAGCTAATGAGTGAAATTAAATTCCCTCTAAGTCCCTTTCAATTCTCAGAGTCCCTGAGTACATAACTCTGTGACTTAGTATCAAGGAATGGAGATATGATCAGGAATGCCCCAAGAGGAAAAATCCAACTAGATACACAAAGGGATTCCCACAGAATATAAATATAAAATATGTAAGATACAAAATCTAGTACTAAAATCTGGCTTTAATAGATTTTTCAGTAGATCCTCTATCACCTTTTTCTCCTAGAAAGTGCTTCCTAGGGCAAGTAGAGGCCATCCAAAGCGCTCCACTATGAGACACACTCCAAGTTGGATCATTCCTTTCACAAGTGACTGCAGCTTGCAGCATCTAAATATTGAAAGAATCTGAACATTAAGGGTTTCAGGAACAAAACATCGTGTCCAGGCACACTCAAGCTCTTGCCTCCTGGAGGAAGAGCAAGTTAAGAGAGGAAGTGTGCAAGGCCAAGGAGGGGGTCTAGGACCCGACAGGCTTATTCACCATGTTATGGGGCTAACTGCCAGGGAGGAGTCTCAGAAAGCCTGAAAGACCGATCGGCAGGGCCAACCGTCCTCTACCTCCCCCTACATTTATGAACTAACAGCGCCCTGGGGCCCTGTGGTGGAAACCATTGAATTGAGGACGCAAGAAAGTCCCAGAGAAGTGTTTCTGCCAAACGGGCTGAGTGGGAAGGACGCAGAAACCCGAGGCCTGGCCACCCACACATCAAGTTCCCCCCACACACAGATGTCCAGGCAAGAAGCCCCCAGTGTATGTGCCTCCCCAGCATGCATGCATGCCCTGAACCCATCAATCCATTTCTGAGACTCACTCTCAAAGAGACACAGAAGGGGACTATGCACAAAGGTGTTCACCAGTGTCATCCTCAAAGGTAAACACCAGGAATAATGTATGTGTTCACCAACAGAAAATGGTCATATATCACACTAGAGTTTCGCCATCAGAATATCCTGCAGGCATTAAAAATAACGTTTACAAAAACTAAGTGTCTGCCCCGTGAGTGTAGGTGGCAGCTTACTGATCGCAGCTTCCCCTGACCCTCCAGGAAAGGGATGCTCCGGCCACTCTCTCCTCCCGGAACCCACAGTCCACACTTCAATCACAGAACCTAACACACACTTCCGCTCTTTCACATTATGTGTGCCTGCGCCATCCCAACCACTCGTTTACACTCTTGGAAGACAGAGGCTGAGATCTTTTCTGTTTCCAACATGCCTCTGATATGTTATGGCCCATGGCAAGCAAGAAACAGAGCAGGTGCTCCATAGAGGTTCACCTGAACAGAGCCCATCAGTACAAATCACAACAGTATAAAGTAACGCCCCAAACTTACAGAAAACATTGGACGTAAACCCCACTTATCAGAATGTTACCTACTTGCAATGGGAGATTATTCAGCCTTAAAAAAGAAGGAAATTACATGAAACTTAATGACACTGAACTGTACGCTGCTGCTGCTAAGTCGCCTCAGTCGTGTCCGACTCTGTGTGACCCCATAGACGGCAGCCCACCAGGCTCCCCCATCCCTGGGATTCTCCAGGCAAGAATACTGGAGTGTGTTGCCATTTCCTTCTCCAAGACGTGAAAGTGAAAAGTGAAAGGGAAGTCGCTCAGTCGTGTCCGACTTTTAGCGACCCCATGGACTGCAGTCCACCAGGCTCCGTCATCCATGGGATGGATTTTCCAGGCAAGAGTACTGGAGTGGGGTGCCATTGCCTTCTCCAGAACCGTATGCTTAAAAATAGTTAAAAAGGAAAATTCTGTTGTGTGTTATTTAT
Organism: Oreotragus oreotragus; assembly: GCA_006410675.1. Lineage (NCBI taxonomy): Eukaryota > Metazoa > Chordata > Mammalia > Artiodactyla > Bovidae > Oreotragus > Oreotragus oreotragus. The sequence continues at coordinate 275,481 of SJYX01022598.1, forward strand.
CACAGTTTCTGAAAATATTGCCTTTTTGTTCTTTTGAAGTTTCTGGCCGGGCCGCACAGCGTGTGGGCTCTTAGCTCCCCGACCAGGGACTGAACCCCCACCCCCTACAGCGGAAGTGCAAAGTCTTGACCACTGGACTCCAGGGAACGCGCACCACCGTTTTCTGAGTAATAACCTCACGGACTGTTTTGGAGTGGTATCCTCGTGGTTTGATGGCACTATTCTTTTTGCCTCTTTCTGGTCTCTAAATTTCATGATGAGCACTACTGCTTTGACAAATAAAATAAATAAATTTGAACACAAAGCAAAAAGAAAAACGCTTACAAGTCACTTTAAAGACACTGTTAAAAAAAAAAAGTGGTCCACAACCACTCCAAATGAGGGAGACGCCAGGCCCTCAAGGAAGCAGAGCAGAACCTTAAACAGGGCTGTGCAGGTGAGGTCAAGAAGGCAAGTCCTGGGTGAGCCAGACGAGGCCACCCCTCTGCACAGGGCACCACTCTCCCTGCTCGGGTNGCCAGGCCCTCAAGGAAGCAGAGCAGAACCTTAAACAGGGCTGTGCAGGTGAGGTCAAGAAGGCAAGTCCTGGGTGAGCCAGACGAGGCCACCCCTCTGCACAGGCCACCACTCTCCCTGCTCGGGTCAGAGCCTGACCAGATGAGGCCAGGGAACAGAGAACGGGAAGGTGAAAGCTGCCCTCGTGGTCGGCACCCTTCCCGCTGGAAGAGAAAGCAAGGTTCTAAAGCACAGCCACCCTGTCGCAAGCATAACACGTCGGGGGGATCGTCAGCACAGGCGCCCCGCCTCTCGCGCTGCAGACCTGTGTAGTGCCCCCCTTGCATGGTGCCATGATGACTGCACACGGCATACAGGTCATAGATGCAGTCCTCAGGGTCCCTCCCGAGTCTGTAGGGCTGTCTCCATGGAGACCAGTGGGATGGCAGACTCCAGCTGCTCTGGCTTCGCTTAACCATGTGAGGTGTCATGTCCAGGCCGGTCAAAGGGAACTTGACCATGTTCTGAAGTTTCATATGCTTGTCTCCTTCCTGTCGAAATCTCTTGACAGCATATTAAAAAGGAGAGACATTACTTTGCCGACAAAGGTCTGTCTCGTCAAAGCTATGGTTTTTCCAGTAGTCATGGATGGATGAGAGAATTGGACCATAAAGAAAGCTGAGCACTGAAGAATTGATGCTTTTAAACTGTGGTGTTAGAGAAGACTCTTGAGAGTCCCTTGGACTGCAAGGAGATCCAACCAGTCCATCCTAAAGGAGATCAGTCCTGAGTGTTCATTGGAAGGATTGATGTTGAAGCTGAAGCTCCAGTACTTTGGCCCCCTGATGCAAAGAACTGACTCATTGGAAAAGACCCTGATGCTGGGAAAGATTGAAGGGAGGAGGAGAAAGGGACGACAGAGGATGAGATGGTTGGATGGCATCACCGACTTGATGGACATGAGTTTGAACAAGTTCCGGGAGCTGGTGATGGACAGGGAAGCCTGGCGTGCTGCAGTCCATGGGGTCACAAAGAGTCAGACACAACTGAGCGACTGAACTGAGCTGAAGACGAGAGCATGGACATATACTTGTTGATGCAGTGTAAGAGAAAATCTGTGCCTCCGTTGAGACTAGGCGTTGTGGGAGGCACAGCCACTCGGTTGCCTGATTCTTTCTTTGGCTGTGCTGGCTCTTCATTGCTGCCCTTTGGGTTTCTCTAGTCGTGGTGAACGAGCTTGGGTGCTCTGTCTGAGGCATGTGGGATCTTCCCGGACCAGGGATCGAATCCCTGTCCTTTGCATTGCAAGGCAGATTCTTAACCACTGGACCACCAGCGAAGCGCCTGGGTTAACTGATTCTGATTCTATGGAGTTCTTCACATTTCATGGCCTTTGGGCTATTTTATATCCTCACAACAGATAGCCACGCAAATAATTCTTTACAGGCATGCAAATAAATTCTGTCCAGTGGCGGTTCATTTGACTAGCCCCTCTCCAGTGGAAGAACCTACTTTTGCATTCATTTGTAAATCCGTTTCAGTATTTCTCATAAATGTCTCTTTCTTTTTAAAATCACTTATTTATTTTGGCTGCGCTGGGTCTTTGTTGCTGCATGAGGGCTTTCTCTAGTTGCGGAGAGTGGGGGCTTCTCTCTCGCTGTGGTGGGAGGCCTCGTTGAAGTGGCTTCTCTGTTGCGGAGCTCGGGCTCTTGAATACGCAGGCTTCAGTAGCTTCGGGTGGTGGGTCCGATAGTTACGGCTCTTGGGCTTAGTTGCTCTTGTGGTGTGTGGGATCTCAGTCCCCAGATCAGGGGTGGAACCTGTTCCCTGCATCGGCAGGTGGGTTCTAAACCACTGTACCACCGGGGAAGTCCCTGTCTCTGCTTTTGACTTCTTTGTTACCTCTTAATGGTTCCCTCATTAGTAACGAATTAAATAAAATGTTAAACGTGTGTTCATTTTACATATGCAGGAGAGTCATACTTTCATCATTAAAAAATTATCCTTTAACCATTGAAAGCTACCCATGATCATTATTAAATAACAAAACAAGTTACAAATAACGTACCTTATATTTTTAAAGAAAAATGGCATGTGTGTTAATAGATGCACAGAAATAACAAAGTTCAGTGCAGTATACATCAAAACGCAGGCCTGTTTATTTCAGGATGTGTTCATGGATGAATTTAATTGTCTCCATGCTCATCTTATTTCTCAGACTTAACATGTATTATTCGTCAATACATGTTTTTAAACACCAAAGAAGCACCAGTTGAAATCTGGGACATACCATCCTTTCTAACCAAATTTCCATGGGACTCAGAACTCCTCTCCTCCCAGTCTGGCAAGTCTGAAGTCAGGAGGTGACTTTTCTGGCAGCGTCCCTCTTCCTTTCTAGGAGAGGACAAGGTGGCTAACATTTGAGAAGCCACACTGGGCTTGGAGCGTCACACCCAGAGGCTCTGGGTTGGTCTGTTGGGTGGAGAGGTGGGGGCATGGGGTAGAGGTTTCTGGGGACAGTATTTGAGACTGCAGGTCTTTCCAGATGGCGCTAGTGGTCAGAAACCCACCTGCCAATGCAAGAGACTTGGCTTCCATCTATGGGTCGGGAAGATCCCCTGGAGAAGGGAATGACAACCCACTGCAGTATCCTTGCCTGGAGAATCCCATGGACAGAGAAGCCTGGTGTGCTGTAGTCTATGGATTCGAAAAGAGTTGGACACGACTAAAGTGACTTAGCTCCTAACTCGGTAAAGAATGTGCCTGCAGTGCAGGAGACCTGGGTTCGATCCCTGGTCGGGAAGATCCCCTGGAGAAGAAAATGGCAACTCACTCCAGTATCCTTGCCTGGAAAATCCCCTGGACAGAGAAGCCTGGTGGGCTGCAGGCCATGGGGTCGCAAAGAGTCAGACACGACGGAGTGACTAACACTTTCACCTAAGCAACTTAGCACCCATGCAGGCTCTGATTACACAAAAAAGAAAGTTTGAGCAAACTACTGGTTTGTATAGAGTGGCTTTAAGTAATTAGGACTTAAAAATACTGAGGTATTGGTAACTTAGGTCTGAATCTCGGTAACTAGGGTACCAGACAGATGGGCTCTGAAAGTGTCTCCATTAGATGAAGCTGTGGGAGAGTTCAAGGTTAACATTCATTTCTCCACCCCTTCCCCGCTCCTTTTCCCTCTTCCTGCCACCCGAAACCCCACATGAAGAAACCCCACGGGCAGACCTGGGTGGGGTGGGTAGCCTCCTTGCAGATGCTGGGTGAGGTCACCGGAAGCCACCACGAAGCGCTCTGTCAGCCTTGGGGACGCAGCTACTCCGAGTCCCTTTGTGGAGGGGTGGGGGTTGGGGAGAAATGTCAGTACCCCGAAAAAAGCTGCTCTGCCCGGGGAAGAACCTGGGAGTCTCTGCCAGGAATGACGTCTGTATCCTTTGCGCTTCAACACCCGTTCTGTTTTCAGACCGATTCATAACTATGCATGCATGCATGCATGCTAAGTCGCTTCAGTCGTGTCCGACTCTGTGCGATCCCGTAGACAGCAGCCCACCAGGCTTCCCCGTCCCTGGGATTCTCCAGGTAAGAACACTGGAGTGGGTTGCCATTTCGTTCTCCAATGCATGAAGGTGAAAAGTGTAAGTGAAGTCGCTCAGTCGTGTCTGACTCTTAGCGACCCCATAGACTGCAGCCCAGCAGGCTCCTCCGTCCATGGGATTTTCCAGGCAAGAGTTACTGGAGTAGGGTGCCATCGCCTTCTCCAATTCATCACCAAAACGACATAAAAGTGATGGAAGGCATCTCTCACTGTCTGACACTTGCTCAACGTTACTTTGCTCCCACCTTCGCTTCATCAGGATCTGCGGGGAGACCGTCCCGGTCGAAGGGCTGTTTCCTGTAGGTCACGTCGTCGCAAGGGCCGTGGGCTCCAGGGGAGGAGTAAGGGTTCCCTCCGCGCGGTCCTCGCGGCCCGAGTGCAGGACGCCCCGAGCGCGCCCTCTGGCGGCTGCAGTCCCGCACTTCTTCAGCGGCCAAGACGGTTTAGCCAGGGGCTTCCCTGCAAAGCCCAGAGCGTTGTCACCGTCGAGGTCGGCGCACAGCGGCAGCCACGGCAAGCCTGGGTGGCTATCCCGCTTTGGACCGAATCACTCGGCGGGACTGTAAGGTGACTTGGTAACGCCATCAGACGAGAAGGAAACTGGAGAGGGAGGCGACAAAGATTTGCAAATTCTGAAAAAGTGGTACCTCTTCCTTCCTCAATATTTTATTACTAAAAATTTCAAAACTAGCTAGAAGTGCAAGGGATTTTACAGCGGACAGACATGTGTCTATCACCCGGACTCGTCCATTAACATTTTATTCTACTTGTTTCATCGCATACGTACCCATCACCCACCACACTCCTGACCCATCAACATGGTTTATTTTCTGATGCATTTCAAAGTGAGTTGCAGACAACCTTCCCCCAAACATCTCAGGCTTCAGTTTCTAAAAAATCAAATGGAATAGGTTGCTAATATTTTTTTGGCAGGCTGTAGTGTACATTTCCATTTTCCTGTTTTGTCCTTGTAATCCTGTGAATGAGTTATTTATTAAGTTCAGATAATTGACATCTAACGTTACTTTATACAGGTGTACAACATAATGGTATTTGTATATTTGAATATATTGTGGGATAATCACCACACTAAGTCTAGTTAGCATCCATCACCTTAGGTAGTGATCTTTTTTTTTTTTCTTGTGGTGAGAACTTTTGATATGTATTCTGGATGGAATTCTTCAGGCAAGAATACTAGAGTGGCTTGCCATTTCCTTCTCCATCTATTCTGGTAGCAGCTTTCAAATATGCAGCGTGGATCTTAGTTCCTCGACCAGGGATGGAATCCATGCCCCCTGCAGTGGAAATGAGGAGTCTTAACCACCGGACCACCAGGGAAGTCCGGAGGTAGGAATTTTTAGTTCCAGTTTAAAATTTTTATTTTGTGTTATTTTAGTTATTTATTTTTGCCTGTGGTGGGTCTTGCTGGGTACTGGCTTTCCTCTGGTTGCCCCGAGCAGGGGCGGCTCTCTGGCTGAGGTGCTTGGGCTTCTAAATGCAGAAGCCCAAGCGCGGACGCTGGGGCACACAGGCTCGGCAGCTGTGGTGCGTGGGCTTAGTTGCTCCCGCCCTGTGGAGTCTTTCCGGATCAGGGATTGAACCCACGTGTCCCGTGCACTGGTAGGTAGACTCCTAACCAGCGAAGCACCAGGGAAGTCCCTTTTTAATCCCATTTTACAGGCATGGAAACTGAGGGTCTGGAAAAGTGAGTCATTTGACAGAGCCATGATTCAATCCGCGTCTTTCACATCAGATGTCCTCCCTGCTCGTCCTTTGATGGCTTTACATTTTTCTTGGAATTTAGCAGAACTCCTCGTGCACAGGGCCATCCGGGACTGGCATCATCGGTCCCCTCCTGCCCTGCCCTCCCCAACACCGTCCACCCTACCTGGAGGTGCTTTCCCAGACCAATCTGTGTAGTCTCTGCCCCAGGGATGCTGCGCTCTCAGCACATCTTCTTTCTTGCTTAACACTGTTCACCATCAGGAATTACTGTGTCTTAACATTGTTTTCTGATCATTATCTGATTCTCCCAGGGATGGAAGGATCTCCAGGACCTAGAGGTGGGCTCAGCATGTGTCAGCCCTGAAGGAAGTGGATCAGTGTAGAACTCTGCTCAGCCTCCTGAGTCGCTAAGTCTCTAAGATGTGAGACCTTGGGACATTCGAGTGTCAGTCTATGAGGTTCCCAGGTGGCGCAGTGGTAAATAATCTGCCTGCCAATGCGGGAGATGCAAGAGACACAGGTTGGGGAGATTCCCTGGAGGAGGAAATAGCAACCCACTCCAGTATTCTCGCCTGGAGAATCCCATGGACAGAGGAGCCTGGTGGGCTATAGTCCAGGGGGTTGCAAGGCGTTGGACATGACTGAGTGTTCACACACACACACATACCACAAACACTGTTGCCATCTTGCTTCTTATCTAAAGACAGTGCAGCTCAGGGAAGGGCACACTTGAGCAGGGGGCCTGACTAGACCTCCTGGTCCTCACTGTCCTTCAGGATTTGCAGTTTTGTGGGAGTGTTTTCTGTTATTTGCAGCTGAAGGCATCCTTTGGGTTTAGCTGTTCACTTAGCTTGTACCCTCACTTTGCTTAGCATTTTGTTTCATTTAATTTAAAAATTGTCAGTGTGTCATTAATGAATTTTGGTTTAGTTGCCCTGGGTCTTAATTGTAGCACGTGGGATCTTCGACCTCTGTTGGACATTTGGGATCTTTAGTTGAGCATGTGGGATCTAGTCCCCTGACCAGGGATTAAACCTGACCTGCATTGGGACTGAGGAGTTCCAGCCACTGGGCCCCCAGGAAAGTCCCTGCTTAGCATTTTAGAAATAGTATTTCTAGACTAAGTGCCTAAGAACTGATGCTTTCAAATTGTGTTGCTAGAGAAAGACCCTTGAGGGTCTGCAAGGAGATAAACCAGTCCATCCTAAAGGAAATCAACCCTGAATATTCACTGGGAGGACTGATGCTGAAGTTGAAGCTCCAGTACTCTGGCCACCTGATGTGAAGAGCTAACTCATGGAAAAGACCCTGATGCTGGGAAAGATTGAGGGCCGGAGGAGAAGAGGGTGGCAGAGGACGAGATGGATGGACGGCTTCATCGACTCAGCAGGCGTCGGTTTGAGCAAACTCTGGGGAAGAGTGCAGGACAGGGAAGCCTGGCGTGCTGCAGTCCGTGTCAGACACAACAGCCACAGCTGAGCAGACCCGCTCACCTCCTCCCAGGATGGCCCTGGTGAGGCGCAGCCTGAGCCCCATTACAGGGTAGCAGAGGTGCCTCTGTTCCCCCTTTGCAGTGAGGAGACCCAGGCCCAGAGCAGAAGTGACTAGCCTAAAAGTCCCAAGGTTCAGCCTGGGCAGGTCTGGGAACCAGACTGTGTCTTTCAAAAGCTCACACCAACTTTTAAAAACAATGTGTGTTTTTTACTTTAAATGATACATTTGCATAAAATGAAATCAAACAAAGAAAACATTTGAAATGGAGTTCTGTTGGTGGAGTCTCTCTTTAGGCAAAGCGTACCAAAACGGTTTCAACATTTTTTTGGGAGGGGGGGTCTGGCTTTGACAACCGATGAAACGTGGAACGTGTCACCATTTGTGTGTCCCGCCTGCACAGGGGCCATGGTCATCTTCCCCATATCTTTCCGAGTTTGGTATGTGTGTGGCTGAGGCGAGCACAGTATGGTGGGTTTTTTTTTTAGAGGCTTATTGAGATGTCATTCACACACGGTACAGCTTACTCATTCCAAGTGGACAGCTCAGTGGCTTTCGAATATTCAGAGCTGTGCAGCCACCGTCAGAGTGGATTTTAGAGCACTTTCATCGCTCCAGAAGTCAGCCCTACCCTTTGGTGCCATCTCCCCTCCCCGGGCCCCTGGCGGCCGCTCACCTGCTTTCATCCTCTGCAGAGCTGTCTGCTCTGCACGTTTCTTGTGAAACTCGGTCCTTTGTGACTGGCTTCCCTGGAGTAGCAGAAGGTTTCAAGTTCGTCTGTGGGTAGCATGTGTCAGTACTTCATTCCTTGTCATGGCTGCATAGTATTCTGTTGTATGGATACATCGCCTCTTATTTATCCGTCTACTGGGTTATGGGTGCTTGGTGCCTTTCCACCTTTTGGCTCTTCCGGATAACGCTGCTGTGAACGTTCACGTACAAGCTTTTGTGTGGACATACGTCTTCATTCCTCCTGGGTATGTACCTACGAGGAGAACTGTTGGGTCCTGTGATAAATCTATGTTTAACCATCTGAGGAGCCTCCAGACAGTTCCCCCAAGTGGTTTCACTATCTGTTCTCACCAGCAACGTCTCAGGGTCCCAATTTCCCCACATCATCACCAACATTTCTTACTATCTGACTTTTTAAAGTTATTATTATTATTTTTTTTGGCTGTGCCTCTCGGCTTTTGGGATCTCAGTCCCCAACCACAGATCAAACATCGGCCAAGGCAGCAAAAGCTAGGAATCCCAGTTGCTAGACCACCAGGGAACGCCCTACTATCCGACCTTTTGACGACACCTTTAGCAGTGGCTGTGAAGCGGTACTCCGGTTGTGGCTTTGATTTGCATTTCCCTGATGGCTAACGATGCTGAGCATCTTTTCATGTGCTTAATGGCCATTTGCATATATTCCTTGGAGAAATATCTTTTCAGATGCTTTGCCCAGTTTTTAATTGGGCTATTCATCTTTTTATTATTGAGCTGTTTCAGTGTGGGTTTTAGCAAAGGGATACGGGGCTGGCTGAATTTGCTCACTGTCTGAACCATCTGGAGACAGGTGGACCCGAGAGCACTGTCTCTCATCTTAGAAAATCAGGTATTTCTTTTTCAAAAAGTTTTTGTTGAAGTGGAGTTGCTTTACAATGTTGGGCTAGTTTCTGCTGTGCAGCAAAGTGAGTCAGCTATGCTGTGCTGTGCTCAGTCGCTCCGTCGTGTCTGACTCTTTGGGACCCCAAGGAGTGTAGCTTTCCAGGCTCCTCTGTCCATGGAGATTCTCCAGTTAAGAATACTGGACCCTGACTGACGCATCTACGAGGAGGGTCCAGGGGATCTTTCCACCCCAGGGATTGAACCCAAGTCTCCCTCATTGCAGGCAGATTCTTTACCATCTGAGCCACCAGGGAAGCCAGGGATACTGGCGTGGGTAGCCATTCCCTTCTCCAGGGGATCATCTTGATTCAGGGATCGAACTTGTGTCTCTTACGTCTTTTGCACAGGCAGGCTGGTTCTTTACCCTCAGCGCCACCTGGGAAGCCCATATATTTCATGGTAGTGGATATATGTCAATTGCAACCATTGATCAAGTAGATCAAAGTCCAAATAAAGGAACCTGGAGTAGGACATGCCTAGCCATCGTCACACCAAGGAAGAATGCTTTCTGGCTGTGTGACCCTGGGTGAATGACTTAACTTTTCTGAGCCTCAGGTTTGGGTCCCTTGTATAGGCTGGTCCTCTCAATGTGTGTGCGTTAGAAGATCCTCTCACTCAGCAGGGTGAGAGGCTGCGGCAGGGGCTGCAGTAAGTGCTGCTCCAGGACTGATGAGACTAACGCTGCTTCCCTTCTTTCCCCGCCTTTCCCGGCTCAGCTCTGGTTCTCAGGGCTCAAAGGCTCAGAGCACCTGAAGGAAAGTCACTCTTCCCTGGGGCTTCCCGGTGGCTCCGTCAGTAAGGCATCCCCCACAATACAGGAGGCCTGGTTTCCATCCCTGGGTCGGGAAGATCCCCTGGGGAAGGAACGGCAACCCCCCAACTGTATTCGTGTCTGGGAAATCCCATGGACAGAGGAGCCTTGTGGGCTCCAGTGCCTGTGGTGGTGAAGAGTCAGACACGACTGAAGCGGTGGAGTAGAGACGCGCGTGTCCTCATGTTTCAGATGAGAAAGAGGAAAGGCAAGGAGTTTAAGGGACTTGCCCGAACGCACCTCGTGAGTCGTCGAGTTATCCAGACTCCTTGCTTGCTCCACCACCGTGCTGTCTCAAGGCGTTACCGTGGGAGTTTGTGTTCGTGGATCACACAGTCAGTTGACCTGGTCCTTGATGAATTAGGAGTCATGAACTCTCCTCTGATAATTCAAGCCATGACATATTCCAGGATAAGATATGAAGGGGTAGGGCCCTTACTCTGCAGTCGGTGTGCATTTGATCTTCACTGATGTGCCCAGCACTGTCAATCCCTTTGTGACAAATATGGTGAGCCCTATTCAGTCCATGAACTCATGCTGCCCTGAACATCATTTTGACTGTTAGCTACAGTTGGGGTTTCTTAAGTGGAACAGTGCAAAGCCCTGAAGATACATGTGACCTGACTTAGCGGCTCAATCGATAAAAACAATCACCCAAAGAGGCAGAGTTATGCCTCTGAAAATTCACAGTGGTCCTTCCGTTTCTTTGGCCATTCTCTTCAAAGCTTCAGTACCTTGATTCCATTTTAGTATTTAATTTCCCATCTTTCTTCAAAAGGGCTTCCCTGGTGGCTCAGACAGTAAAGAATCTGCCTGCAAAGCAGGAGACCCAAGTTTGATCCCTGGAGCAAGTCATGGCCATCCACTCCAGGATTCTTGCCTGGAGAATCCCATGGAGAGAGGAGCCTGGTGGGCTCCAGGCCATGTGGTTGCAAATAGGCAGACGTGACGGAGCAACTAACACCCTCACTGTCACTTTTCTTCATAGAGAAATTGGAGTCAAGCGTGCGCTCTCCCCCGACTCCTGTCCACTTCATCTCTACCAGCCCAAGCGCATCTCCGCCTCGTTCCTGCCTCTGCCTCTCTAGTCAAAGGGGAAGAAGTATTCCTCCTCGTAGATGCATCAGTCAGGGTCCAGACAGGAAGTGGAATTCACTCCGATGATTTAAACTAGGAGACTTTTAAGGAAGTGTCTAATTATAGAGGGTGGGCTTCCCAGGAGGCTTAGTGGGACCAGGGAGGCACAAAGACTCAGACACGACTTACCGACTAAAAGCAACAAAGCAAATTATAAAGGGTGCTTGTGGACAGGTTTTAAAGAAACAAATTAAAAATGTTAAATTAACACTCACAGAGCTATCAATAATGAAAGTCACCACCACCCTAGGGTTGAAGACACAGTCTGATGGTCAGAGACCGAGACCAAATCAAGGGGCCAACGAGGCCACAGTGCTCCTGGTGGCTTCAGAGGAGACTGCTTCCTTGCCTTTTTGAGCTTCTTGTCGTGTCCCTTGGCTCACGGCCCCTCCCTGCATCCCTCTAACCTCTCTGCCCTCACCACATTTCCTACTGCTGACTCGGGCCCTCCTGCCTCCTCTTGTAAGGACCTTTGGGATGGCACTGGGCCCATCCTCATCATCCAGGATCATTTCCCCTCTGAGGACGCTCAGCTTAACGCCACCTGCCCTAGGTGTTCATCGCCAGGTGAATGGATAAAGAGGCTGCGGTATGTGTGTACGATGGAATATTGCTCAGCCATATAAAGGAATGCATTTGAGCCCAGTCTAATGAGGTGGATGAACCTAGAGCCTTATTATACAGGGTGAAGTAAGTCAGAAAGTGAAAGACAAATATCATATATTAATGCATATATATGGAATCTGGAAAGATGGTGCTGATGGACCTATTTGCAGGGCAGCAGAGGAGATGCAGACATAAGGAACAGACTTGTGGACACAGTGGGGGAAGCCAGGGCAGGACAGACAGAGAGAGTAGCATGCGCTACCCCATGTGAAACAGTGGGAATTTGCTGTGAGACACAGGGATCTAAAACCTGTGCTCCGGGACAACCTAGAGGGGTGGGATGGGGTGGAAGATGGGCGGGAGGCTCAAGAGGGGAGGATCTACATGTGCGTACAGCTGATTCACTTTGTTATACAGCAGAAACCAACACTAATTACACCACAATTAAAAAGAAATTTGAAAAAAATCCCTTCTGCCGAGTTCCCTTTGCCATGTAAGATCATGCTGCCACAGGTTCAGGGAATTAGTCGATGAGCATCTCTGGGGGTCCTCATTTGGCCTACCTGAACCAGCATCTTGCCATGCTGGCCGCACTGGAACGGCAGGCATTGTTTTACCCTCCCTGCTTAGGACAGGGCTGAATGTAAAGTTGGTCCTTCATGTGATCTTATGTGGAAAGTGAAAACTGTTAGTCACTCAGCTGTGTTTGACTCCTTGTGACCCCATGGGCTATAGCCCACCAGGCTCCTCTGTCCATGGGATTTCCCAGGCAAGAATACTGGAGTGGGAAGCCATTCCCTTCTCCAAGGGATCTTCCCAACCCAGGGATCGAACCCAGGCTGCACTGCAGGCAGATTCTTTGCCATCTGAGCCACCAAGGAAGCTTGCCATGTGGAAGGGAATTCACAAAGCTGGAGTCTTCCTCCCTGGAAGCTTTGCTCTTAGTGTCAGGGGACAGCCCTGGGCACTCTCTGCGGGCCACAGGGCAGTCCCCCCAAACTTGAGTAGATGCTCCGCCTGACTTCTGCCCCAGTCGGGCTGGCGGGGAGGGAAGCATGGCAGATGGCTGGACTTCACATCACCTTAACTTCTTTTCCTGGGTCTAATCACTTTCATTAAAATCCACCGCACGTTTCCAGTGAATTAAAAATATATTTGGTGTTAGGCTGTGCATGTCTTCAAAACCTGAGAAAAAATCCACGCTGAACCAGTAATATGGTTTTACATTCCCCTCGTTTGCAGGAAATAGAGTTCTGAGCAGTTCAGGCTGATTTATCCAACCTCAGAGAACAGACAAGTTCCAGAAATATCCCTGCTCTGCTGGCCCTCCCCTTGGCTCTCTGAACTGCCTTGGCATCTATTTACAACTCTAGGAGTGGCCTTGCCTGCTAATTTCTGAGGAGGCTAGGAAGGCAGGAGCCGGGGTCAGTTTGCCAAGGCTGCTCAGAGGTTGGCCTGCCCCTTGGTCCAGGCAAGTCCTTTTGGGTCTTATATTCTGGGTTTTGGATCCAGCCTTTCTGGATAAAGTGGGGAAAGATATGTTGAAGTGGAAGCCGCATTTAGTGACAGAGGGGAGATGAATGTTCGTGGAAATGTTTGCACGCAGTGCCAAATGAACGTGTTTTAAAAGATTTATGTATCAGTTAAATATTTTGACAGCGAAGCAAAAATAACTGTGGAGACCCCCTCCATCTGGCTTCCCCCCGCCCTGTTTACTGCATGAATATTTACACTGCTGCTTTGGAAGTTTCACCGATTCGAGGATGAATGTACAGAAAAAGATTCTGTCTCCTGGCCAGAGTAGGAGAGCTTTTTAATCCTGAGAGTTGAGGATGAGAGAAAATACAAGCCCAGGCCACCCTCGAGGGGTTTCGTCTCCTCTCCTTTTGTGTCCGAGACTAAAGTCACACCCTCCACCCTCCCCACCAAATTCCTGATGAATGCTTTGCTGTTATTCTTACTAGTGGCGGATGCGATTGTACTTGCAGGGGTGTGAGTGGCTGCGATCGAAAAACTTTGAATAGCAGCTAGTGCCAGGGAGAGAAAATGTTGTTTGTACTTAAGGAATTTCAGCGGCTTCCCTCATGGCTCAGTGGGTAAAGAACTCACCTGCAATGCAGGAGACAGGGGAGATGCGGGTTTGATCCCTGGGTTAGGAAGGAGGAGAAAACGGCAACCCACTCCAGTATTCTTGCCTGGAGAATCCCACGGACAGGGTTGCAAAGAGTCAGACCTGAGTGAGCAACCAAACAGAGACAAGAAGAAAGAATTTCAGGTCCACGGATCAGAGAAGTAACACGTGGAACTTTTTACTGGAATATCAATGTAACTTACATAGGGCAGGGTGGGCGGTCAGGGAAGGCATCCTGCAAAGTTTTGAGGCAGAGCTGGGGAGTCTAAGAGTCGAGGAAGAGCTGGCTTGAAGGTTCCGGAACGCGGACCCCTGTAGGATCCCTGACACACTGGGTGGCCCTCACCGGGGTCCCTGTACCTGCCTCCCACCATCTACAAGGCTCTCCGGCCAGGTCTCACTTCCCGATGTCATCTCCAACAAAAATGCTGAGAAGCAGAATTTTTCCCTTTTCTGAGGCTAAGCCTCATTTGGTGGCAAATCCTGCCTGAGCTCCCATGAAGCTCTGGATCATCTTTATTTCTCTTTTACTTCTCCTCCTGAGTTTCGCTACAAAATTTCTGGGTGTGGTTGATTGCAGATGACATCCCAGACCCTGCTGCAGATAGTAGGAAGTAAACAATCTTTAGACTGATTACTTTCCTAAAACCAACAAATTCAGAGTTCCAGACCCATCTGGCTGCTTTTTGAGACCCCATGAACTGTAGCCCACCAGGCTCCTCTGTCAATGAGATTCTCCAGGCAAGAATACTGGAGGGGGTAGCCTTGCCCTTCTCCAGGGGATCTTCCTGACCCAGGGATTGGACCCAGGTCTCTTGCATTGCAGGCAGATACTTTACCGTCTGAGCCACCAGGAAAGCCCTCTGGCCCAAGCATTTTGACTAAGGGATTGTGGACCTGGCTCTTTCTTGCAGTTTATGCTCTGACTTTGTTGAGAAGTCTGTCTCCCCAGGAGCCCATGAGCTTGCGAGAGGAGCCTAGTTTCATCTTTACATGCCAGGGCCCTCGACTGGGTCATGTCCATAAGCATGAAAAATATCGGTCGACGGATTATTAATCGGAGATGTTCACTGAGGGTGTCCCTCTTCTACTGTACCGCCAGGGAGGGTGACAGGGCTGAGCTGTACGGGGTGGCTTTGACCATGAGATGTAGCACAGCTGGGCCAGGCAGATGTGGTACACTGTGCCCTGGGGCGGGGGCGGGGCAGCCACAGCCCTAAATGAGCGTGTGGACCCTGAAGACCCACCCCTCCCCTGCCCCCAGACTCAGGATAAAATGGGGGCAGGAGACCCTGAATTATTGATGCCAACTCTCTGCTCCACGATGGAATGAGAAAGCTTGAAATGGAGCAGGACCCTAAGGCCTTGCCCTCCCCCATCATATCCTCCGCCTGCCTTTTGTCTGTGGAAAACTTTAGTCAAAAAATAAGTTTAATCAGAGAAGTGAGAAATGTGGGAACAAAGGAAAACAGTCAGAGGAGACTCAATGATAATAATGTAGCCACTAAGCACAGTTGAAATGGAGCAGGAGCCTTGCCCTCCCCCATCATATCCTCCGCCTGCCTTTTGTCTGTGGAAAACTTTAGTCAAAGAATAAGTTTAATCAGAGAAGCGAGAAATGTGGGAACAAAGGAAAACAGTCAGAGGAGACTCAATGATGATAATGTAGCCACTAAGCACAGTCACGCATTGGAGAAGGAAATGGCAACCCACTCCAGTGTTCTTGCCTGGAGAATCCCAGGGACGGGGGAGCCTGGTGGGCTGCCGTCTATGGGGTCGCACAGAGTCGGACATGACTGAAGCGACTTAGCTGCAGCAGCAGCAGCAAGCACAGTCAAGCACAAGAACTTTAGTTCTTCCTCAAGGGCTATAGATAATATTCTGAGCCATATCCTGTGAGCTGTCTTATAGATACTAAAATACCAGATGGAAGAAGTTATCTACATGATGACCAGATAGAATGGGAAAGCCTAGAGATCTCTTCAAGAAAATGAGAGATATCAAGGGAACATTTCATGCAAAGATGGACTCGATAAGGGACAGAAATAGTATGGGCCTAAAACAGAAGCAGAAGGTATTAAGAAGAGGTGGCAAGAATACACAGAAGAACTGTACAAAAAAGATCTTCATGACCCAGATAACCATGAAGGTGTGATCACTCACTTAGAGCCAGACATCCAGGAATGTGAAGTCAAGTGGGCCTTAGAAAGCATCACTATGAACAAAGTTGGTAGAGGTGATGGAATTCCAGTAGAGCTATTTCAAAATCCTGAAAGATGATGCTGTGAAAGTGCTGCGCTCAATATGCCAGCAAATTTGGAAAACTCAGCAATGGCCACAGGACTGGAAAAGGTCAGTTTTCATTCCAATCCCAGAGAAAGACAATGTCAAAGAATGCTCAAACTACTGCCCCCTCCTTCTGTCTATAAAAGTTCTCGCTCCACTGGTTGCCAAGGGGTGGGGGAAGTCGGCCTTTGCACAGACGTCCCCAGTTGCCAGCATCTGAAACAAGGCAAACCTGCCTTTCCACCAGCCTGGCCTGTTTACTGGCTTTTGAGCAGCAAACAATTGGACCCCAAACACTCTTTGGTAACAAGTTCATTTAGAGAAAAACAAAGAAAAAAGGTCCTACACCCTGCACATCTACATTAGTGAAGTCGAAGCCACACTGGCTGAACAAATGAATAAGTGATAAAGGAGGGCTTAATCTTTTACTTTAAATCCTTGATGAGTTTTGCTCTCCTACATGTCGGGCACTGGTTTATCACTGTACGTGACATTCAAGGGACCTCCGCGGCTGCTCCTGACTTCTCTAGAGTCNCAAATGAATAAAGTGATAAAGGAGGGCTTAATCTTTTACTTTAAATCCTTGATGAGTTTTGCTCTCCTACATGTCGGGCACTGGTTTATCACTGTACGTGACATTCAAGGGACCTCCGCGGCTGCTCCTGACTTCTCTAGAGTCAGTATGGGATAGAAGGGCAGAGCATTCAGAAAATAAGGTAGAATGCTTGTGCCAGGCCTGACATCAGACACTATTTCTGCATGGGGGAAGCAAACAGCTTCGAAAAACTTGGTTGAACGAGTAAACTCACAGGAAAAATGATCATCTGTGTGGCTACCAGAGACAGGAGTAGAGGGAGAGGGAAGTAGATGAAGGTGCTGAAAAGGCACAGATTTCCTGTTATAAGATAAATAAATGTTGGGATGTAATGTACAAAATGATAGATATAATTTATATGTAATTAAGATATATAATGATGTATGTTACACAAAAATCGTTAAGAGAGTAAATCCTGAGTTATCATCACAAGGAAAAATACTTTTTTCTTTTTCATTAATTTTCTACCTATATGAGATGATGGACGGTCACTACATTTATTGTGATAATCATTTCATGATGGATGTGAGTCAGCCAACATCTTGAACTTACAGAGTGCTGTACGTGTGTCAATTACATCTCAAATAAAACCAGAATGAAAAAACCTTTGGTTTAAGTAGATATTTGTGGAAACATCCCTAGAAATCTTGAAGAGGAACACTCAGTTCAGTTCAGTCACTCAGTCGTGTCCAACTCTTTGCGACCCCATGAATCGCAGCACGCCAGGCCTCCCTGTCCATCACCATCTCCCGGAATTCACTCAGACTCACGTCCATCGAGTCCGCGATGTCATCCAGCCATCTCATCCTCGGTCGTCCCCTTCTCCTCCTGCCCCCAAATCCCTCCCAGCATCAGAGTCTTTTCCAATGAGTCAACTCTTTGCATGAGGTGGCCAAAGTACTGGAGTTTCAGCTTTAGCATTATTCTGTCCAAAGAAATCCCAGGACTGATCTTCAGAATGGACTGGTTGGATCTCCTTGCAGTCCAAGGGACTCTCAAGAGTCTTCTCCAACACCACAGTTCAAAAGCATCAATTCTTCGGCGCTCAGCCTTCTCCACAGTCCAACTTTCACATCCATACATGACCACAGGAAAAACCATAGCCTTGACTAGCCGGACCTTAGTTGGCAAAGTAATGTCTCTGCTTTGAAATATGCTATCTAGGTTGGTCATAACTTTTCTTCCAAGGAGTAAGTGTCTTTTAATTTCATGGCTGCAGTCACCATCTGCAGTGATTTTGGGGCCCCCCAAATAAAGTCTGACACTGTTTCCACTGAAGGGGAACACTAGAGAGCGAAAAAAGAAAACAGGAAAAAAGAAGAAAAAAACCTGTCATCCAACAGTGTGGTTGGGGGCCTGCAGGATAACCGATAACCCACTAGGTGGCACTGCGGATCCATCCTTGAAGCACCCGGCGCCTGTCTCTATGGTAACAAGTTTACAAATTTATGGAGAGAATTGGCTTCGTCCTCTGGGTGTGTGCGTGGTGTAAGAAGCAGTTTTGAGTGTTCAGAGAAGTCAGCTCTGTGCAGCAGGGACTGTTGATATGTAGGTGTCAAAGAGAGACAAAATCACGGAAACTTTATCTTACTGTGCAAGGCGATGAGGAACGTGAGAGCGGAGAACTCGCTCCTTCTAATACATTTACAAGTCGCTCCTTCTCATACATTTACAAAGCACCTTCTTAAGGCTTTCCCTGACTCTGATGCTCTTTAATGCACGCGACTTGGAAGCAGGAATCCGAGGCAGGCTGGGAGCCTGGGGGGTGGGCTGCAGGCTGGATTTGCTTTTGTGCAAGTTAACATTGCAGGAGGTCAGCCCCAGGGGAAGCTGGGGTGGCTTGAATTGTGGGTGTTCTAGGGTTTTCTATTACATAAAATATTACGTAAGCCCAGACAGCCAGTTCTACGTGTTATTTCGTGTCTAGGCGTTTAAGATCGTTCTCTCTTGACTGTGGCTATCCAGGCGTTTATGATCGCTCTCTCTTGAATGTGGGTATCCCAGCTCTTTGTATTAAACGTTACCAGAATGTGGCTCTGCTCACCCTCCATGCCCCTCTTGCTTGATCATAAGCCCAGCTCCCTGGTCTTTGTCTCCCTGGTGCTGTAGTTTCTCACCGGCGAGGTGCCTGGGGCTCCCTATTCTGGGCCAAGAGGGCGGCAACTCTGACACCTGCAGGGCGGCAGACATACTTCCCGTGCTGACAGAGAGTAAATAAAAACGCTGCTCTGGAGAAACTCCCTACCCCCAATCCAGTTACTTAGTAGCCAGAGAATGTTTCTAAAAATATATACATAGTTATTTAATATTAATTGATTGATGATTGCTTTGCAATACTGGTTTGATTTCTGCCATACATGAGAGAGAATTTTTTGAAGGTGTAGAATTTGTGTTGGTTTTTAACAGTAGAATTTGTGTTGGTTTTTAACAGTAGAATTTGTGTTGGTTTTTAACAGTAACAGGAGGAGAAGGGAGCCACAGAAGATGAGATGGTTGGATGGCACCACTGACTCAATGGACATGAGTTTGAGCAAACTCCAGGAGATGGTGAAGGACAGGGAAGCCTGGAGTGCTGCAGTCCATGGGGTCACAAACAGTTGGATATGACTTAGCAACTGAACCACAGTGGAGCCAAATCGTTCTTTTTTTTAAAATCTTTACCACTGAGCCCCCAGGAAAGCCCCCCAAATCATTCTTTAGTTTTTGTTTTCATGGAGAGAAGGGAAAGAGGAAAGAATGAAAACACAGGACCTGAGTGATATTTTTGCAGACCTTTCTTTGTAAGAATATGCTCATCTTGGAGTTTTACCTGGATAGCTGTTCTGAATATTTCACAGAATTTTTAAAAATTGAAAGTATTCTGAAGTAATTTCAGAGTTAGAGAAAAGTTATTTACAAAGTACAAAGAACTGCCACAATGGTGGTGGTTTAGTTGCTTAGTTGTGTCTGAATCTTGTGACCCCATTGACTGTAGCCTACCAGGCTCCTCTGTCTGTGGGATTCTCCAGGCAAGAATACTGGAGTTGCCATTTCCTTCTCCAGGGGATCTTCCCGACCCAGGGATCAAACCTGCGTCTCGTAAGTCTTCTGCATTGGCAGGTGGCTTCTTTACCATTAGCGCCACCTGGGAGGCCCCCAAACAAGGGCATCTTCTCACAAAACCACAGTACACTTACCCGAAGCCAGAAATTAACATCAACACAATACTGTTATTTAACCAATGCGTGCTTAGTGGCCTCAGTCATGTTCGACTCCCTGTGACCCCATGGACTGTAGCCTGCCAGGCTCCTCTGTCCAAGGGATTCTCCAGGCAAGAATATAGCAGTGGGTAGACATTACGTTCTCCAGGGGATCTTTCTGACCCAGGGAGTGAACCTTGGTCTCCCACATTGCAGGAAGATTCTTTACAGTCTGAGCCACAAGGGAAGAATAATGAAATTTATTAAAATTTTGTCAATTTTTCCACTAATGTTTTTAATTTCATTTTCATTTAATTTCATCTCAAACATTTTCCCACAGTTCAGGACTTAATCCAGGATCACATATTGCATTTAGTTCTCATGTATATTTGTGTCTTTAAAAATGAGTAAATTTGTTTTTTACTTGATAGTGGCCTTTGATTTTTTTCCTTTTCTTGCTATTGTGAGTCAGGGCCTTGTAACTGAAAGTTTTTCTGCTTCTGGGAATCATGGCTGTATCTTAAGTGGCTGGCAGACCTGGTGATGGAAAATATATAAATCCAGTAAATTCCCTGGTTGTCAAAGGGTTAGGATCACGCTCTCAGTGAGGAGGGCCCAGGTAGTCAGGGAATAAATTTCCCACAGGCTGTGGGGCATGGCCAAATAAACCCCATAAATTGACACAAACCTGAACTCAGACCTGCCAGTTCCTAGCTGTGTGACTTTGGGAAAATTGCTTCACTTCTCTGAGCAGCAATTTCCTCTATAAACTGTAGATCATAATCTGAGTCTTGGGAAGTCAGTGTGAGGATAAATGAAATAGATAATATCCAATGAAAACTTATCCACTGCAAGACCTGGTGGAAGGAGCTCTATATGCACTTTCTCTCATTCCCAGGGGGAATCCTTTTATCTTATATTAAAAGTATTAAAGAATGCTCAAAATATTTGAAACTGTGTTTTCATTTTCTTAGATTTAAACCACAAAGTAGTTTAAGTAAACTTTTAAAGACTGTTCATTACCTCAACTTTTTCAACTATTGTATACATTTAAAAGATCTCCATAACATTTTTTTGGGGTATATGTTAATTCCAAACTCCTAATCTATCCCTCCCTCTGGTTTCCCTTTGGTAAACGTAAGTTTGTTTTTCTAGGTCTGTGAGTCTATTTCTGTTTTATAAGTTAATTTGTATCACATTTTGATTCCACATATAAGTGATATCATATGATACTTCTTTGTTTGACTTATTTCATTTAGTATGATAATTTCTAGGTCTATCCAGGTTGCTGCAGATGGCATTATTTTATTCTTTTCAATGGCTGAGCAATATTCCGTGGAAGCACATCTTCTTTATCCATTTACCTGTCAGTGGAAATTTAGGCTGTCTCCATGTCTTGGCTGTAGCTGCAGTGGATATTGGGGTGCATGTATCTTTTTAGATTAGAGTTTTCTCTGGATGTATGCCCAGGAGTGGGATCACTGGCTCATACGGTAACTCTCTTTTTAGTTTCTTGAGGAAACTTTATACTGTTCTCCACAGTGGTGCTTTTTTTTTTTTCTTTTTGTCTACACCACGTGCCTTGTGGGATCTTAGGTCGCTGACCGGGGCTTGAAATCAGGCCCTCATCAGTGAGAGCACAGAGGTCTAACCACTGGGTGAAAGTATTCCCAGTGGTGCTTTTATAAATGAAAGTTTTTGTTTTGAGATAATTGTAGATTCACGTGCAGTTATAAGACATAATTCAGAGAGGGCTCATGTACCCTTTATCCATGTTGCCCCCGTGGGAACTTCTTGCAAAACACTGGTGCAGCATCTCAGCCCGGATGCCGGCACTGATGCAGCTGAGATGCAGGACGTGCCCATCACACAGGCGTCCCTCCTGTTGTGCTTTTCTAGCCACACCTGCTCCCTTCTCTCCTTCACCCCCTCCGTCACCCGTCAGCCACGAGTCTATCCTCCAGCTCTTTATGACACTATTTCAGAAATCTTACATATGTAGAACCACACAGTATGTAACCTTTGGGGACTGGCTTTTTGCATCCAGCATAACTCTCTGGAGATTCATGTTGCCTGAAGAAATGGTTGTTTTTTGTTTATTGCTGGCTAGTAATAAACATATATTGCATGGTGTGTCAAGCTCTATAGCTTGCTTTCTGGAGCTTAGTTGACTTGAGTTGCATTAAATTGGTCACACAGTTCAGCTGGCATCACCAACTCAACGGACGTGAGTTTGAGCAAGCTCCGGAAATTGGTGATGGCCAGGGAAGCCTGGTGTGCTGCAGTCAATGTGGCCACAAACAGTCGGAGACGACTGAGCGACTGAACTGAACTGAACACTAACTTGGTCACACAGTACGGCACACAAACTTCTCCAGGCCAGAAAGTAGTCAGACTGGTCTGTATTTCCACTAAAAGAGCAATACTTGAGAAAAAAATATTTTTTTTCTTGGAAAACCTTTTCAAAACTTGAAATCGGAGATTCTTATTTTCCAATAGTGAGAGTAATAAAAATAAAACAATTCTTAAGAAACAAGATTGTTGAAATATGAAAAATTCCCAACAACTGATATGATACTCTGGAGCAGGATCTCTAACAACATGCAATGTTGAGGCATAATGATTTTTCTCATAATTGCCAATTCTGTAAAAGTAAGAAAACAAATCCAGGAGGAATTGCTTGGCAAGTTTCATGAATCTAGCTTAAGTTTTGGATTTTTGGTGCTCATACCTTGCACTTCCTTCAGTTACAGGACCTAAGAAAGGCAGCATCAATGCCAAGTATAAGTGACTGTAGAGGAGCTGTGATTGGCAGATGGGCGAGGGGCCATGAACGAGCTACGGCTCCCGTGGTGGACTTAAATGATAATACTTGATGTAAAAACTCAAGTTATGCCAGGCAGGACATCTAGCACATAAGTGAATAAATGAACTGTTTATAAACTGACATTTGACTCTTCATTCCACATCCCCAGAAAGTTTGGGTTTTCAAGTTGACCCCCATACTTTTTTTAAATAACATATTCTCACTAGGAAAATGGGAGATCACTTTGGATTTGGCTGTCAGGGAAAGTTTTCTGCCCGTCTTGGCTNTGGTTTTTAACAGTAACAGGAGGAGAAGGGAGCCACAGAAGATGAGATGGTTGGATGGCACCACTGACTCAATGGACATGAGTTTGAGCAAACTCCAGGAGATGGTGAAGGACAGGGAAGCCTGGAGTGCTGCAGTCCATGGGGTCACAAACAGTTGGATATGACTTAGCAACTGAACCACAGTGGAGCCAAATCGTTCTTTTTTTTAAAATCTTTACCACTGAGCCCCCAGGAAAGCCCCCCAAATCATTCTTTAGTTTTTGTTTTCATGGAGAGAAGGGAAAGAGGAAAGAATGAAAACACAGGACCTGAGTGATATTTTTGCAGACCTTTCTTTGTAAGAATATGCTCATCTTGGAGTTTTACCTGGATAGCTGTTCTGAATATTTCACAGAATTTTTAAAAATTGAAAGTATTCTGAAGTAATTTCAGAGTTAGAGAAAAGTTATTTACAAAGTACAAAGAACTGCCACAATGGTGGTGGTTTAGTTGCTTAGTTGTGTCTGAATCTTGTGACCCCATTGACTGTAGCCTACCAGGCTCCTCTGTCTGTGGGATTCTCCAGGCAAGAATACTGGAGTTGCCATTTCCTTCTCCAGGGGATCTTCCCGACCCAGGGATCAAACCTACGTCTCGTAAGTCTTCTGCATTGGCAGGTGGCTTCTTTACCATTAGCGCCACCTGGGAGGCCCCCAAACAAGGGCATCTTCTCACAAAACCACAGTACACTTACCCGAAGCCAGAAATTAACATCAACACAATACTGTTATTTAACCAATGCGTGCTTAGTGGCCTCAGTCATGTTCGACTCCCTGTGACCCCATGGACTGTAGCCTGCCAGGCTCCTCTGTCCAAGGGATTCTCCAGGCAAGAATATAGCAGTGGGTAGACATTACGTTCTCCAGGGGATCTTTCTGACCCAGGGAGTGAACCTTGGTCTCCCACATTGCAGGAAGATTCTTTACAGTCTGAGCCACAAGGGAAGAATAATGAAATTTATTAAAATTTTGTCAATTTTTCCACTAATGTTTTTAATTTCATTTTCATTTAATTTCATCTCAAACATTTTCCCACAGTTCAGGACTTAATCCAGGATCACATATTGCATTTAGTTCTCATGTATATTTGTGTCTTTAAAAATGAGTAAATTTGTTTTTTACTTGATAGTGGCCTTTGATTTTTTTCCTTTTCTTGCTATTGTGAGTCAGGGCCTTGTAACTGAAAGTTTTTCTGCTTCTGGGAATCATGGCTGTATCTTAAGTGGCTGGCAGACCTGGTGATGGAAAATATATAAATCCAGTAAATTCCCTGGTTGTCAAAGGGTTAGGATCACGCTCTCAGTGAGGAGGGCCCAGGTAGTCAGGGAATAAATTTCCCACAGGCTGTGGGGCATGGCCAAATAAACCCCATAAATTGACACAAACCTGAACTCAGACCTGCCAGTTCCTAGCTGTGTGACTTTGGGAAAATTGCTTCACTTCTCTGAGCAGCAATTTCCTCTATAAACTGTAGATCATAATCTGAGTCTTGGGAAGTCAGTGTGAGGATAAATGAAATAGATAATATCCAATGAAAACTTATCCACTGCAAGACCTGGTGGAAGGAGCTCTATATGCACTTTCTCTCATTCCCAGGGGGAATCCTTTTATCTTATATTAAAAGTATTAAAGAATGCTCAAAATATTTGAAACTGTGTTTTCATTTTCTTAGATTTAAACCACAAAGTAGTTTAAGTAAACTTTTAAAGACTGTTCATTACCTCAACTTTTTCAACTATTGTATACATTTAAAAGATCTCCATAACATTTTTTTGGGGTATATGTTAATTCCAAACTCCTAATCTATCCCTCCCTCTGGTTTCCCTTTGGTAAACGTAAGTTTGTTTTTCTAGGTCTGTGAGTCTATTTCTGTTTTATAAGTTAATTTGTATCACATTTTGATTCCACATATAAGTGATATCATATGATACTTCTTTGTTTGACTTATTTCATTTAGTATGATAATTTCTAGGTCTATCCAGGTTGCTGCAGATGGCATTATTTTATTCTTTTCAATGGCTGAGCAATATTCCGTGGAAGCACATCTTCTTTATCCATTTACCTGTCAGTGGAAATTTAGGCTGTCTCCATGTCTTGGCTGTAGCTGCAGTGGATATTGGGGTGCATGTATCTTTTTAGATTAGAGTTTTCTCTGGATGTATGCCCAGGAGTGGGATCACTGGCTCATACGGTAACTCTCTTTTTAGTTTCTTGAGGAAACTTTATACTGTTCTCCACAGTGGTGCTTTTTTTTTTTTCTTTTTGTCTACACCACGTGCCTTGTGGGATCTTAGGTCGCTGACCGGGGCTTGAAATCAGGCCCTCATCAGTGAGAGCACAGAGGTCTAACCACTGGGTGAAAGTATTCCCAGTGGTGCTTTTATAAATGAAAGTTTTTGTTTTGAGATAATTGTAGATTCACGTGCAGTTATAAGACATAATTCAGAGAGGGCTCATGTACCCTTTATCCATGTTGCCCCCGTGGGAACTTCTTGCAAAACACTGGTGCAGCATCTCAGCCCGGATGCCGGCACTGATGCAGCTGAGATGCAGGACGTGCCCATCACACAGGCGTCCCTCCTGTTGTGCTTTTCTAGCCACACCTGCTCCCTTCTCTCCTTCACCCCCTCCGTCACCCGTCAGCCACGAGTCTATCCTCCAGCTCTTTATGACACTATTTCAGAAATCTTACATATGTAGAACCACACAGTATGTAACCTTTGGGGACTGGCTTTTTGCATCCAGCATAACTCTCTGGAGATTCATGTTGCCTGAAGAAATGGTTGTTTTTTGTTTATTGCTGGCTAGTAATAAACATATATTGCATGGTGTGTCAAGCTCTATAGCTTGCTTTCTGGAGCTTAGTTGACTTGAGTTGCATTAAATTGGTCACACAGTTCAGCTGGCATCACCAACTCAACGGACGTGAGTTTGAGCAAGCTCCGGAAATTGGTGATGGCCAGGGAAGCCTGGTGTGCTGCAGTCAATGTGGCCACAAACAGTCGGAGACGACTGAGCGACTGAACTGAACTGAACACTAACTTGGTCACACAGTACGGCACACAAACTTCTCCAGGCCAGAAAGTAGTCAGACTGGTCTGTATTTCCACTAAAAGAGCAATACTTGAGAAAAAAATATTTTTTTTCTTGGAAAACCTTTTCAAAACTTGAAATCGGAGATTCTTATTTTCCAATAGTGAGAGTAATAAAAATAAAACAATTCTTAAGAAACAAGATTGTTGAAATATGAAAAATTCCCAACAACTGATATGATACTCTGGAGCAGGATCTCTAACAACATGCAATGTTGAGGCATAATGATTTTTCTCATAATTGCCAATTCTGTAAAAGTAAGAAAACAAATCCAGGAGGAATTGCTTGGCAAGTTTCATGAATCTAGCTTAAGTTTTGGATTTTTGGTGCTCATACCTTGCACTTCCTTCAGTTACAGGACCTAAGAAAGGCAGCATCAATGCCAAGTATAAGTGACTGTAGAGGAGCTGTGATTGGCAGATGGGCGAGGGGCCATGAACGAGCTACGGCTCCCGTGGTGGACTTAAATGATAATACTTGATGTAAAAACTCAAGTTATGCCAGGCAGGACATCTAGCACATAAGTGAATAAATGAACTGTTTATAAACTGACATTTGACTCTTCATTCCACATCCCCAGAAAGTTTGGGTTTTCAAGTTGACCCCCATACTTTTTTTAAATAACATATTCTCACTAGGAAAATGGGAGATCACTTTGGATTTGGCTGTCAGGGAAAGTTTTCTGCCCGTCTTGGCTGTGGGGTAAGAATTTAACCACGTCTCCTCTGGCCGTTTAACTTCCAACACAGCCAAGGCAGAGCTGATAGAAATAAATGTGGAAGCAGGGCTGCAGGTTGGGAGCTGATGTGCATTAGAACTTCCCTGAACACCTCGAGTTTGCAGTTTTTAGGATGCCCTGAGTTCACCTGCAGGAAGGTAATTTAACTAGTTTGCTACCCATTTAAGCCTCAGGCATGTTCAAGGTATACGTTTTTTTCCCCCATCAGGATTCTAACAGTATAGTTTATTTTCTCCATTAGTGTTCACTCCTGAATGCTGGTTCAGATGCTTTTTGGGAAGACATGGAGCCACTTGACAGTGTGGGTTTTGGCTTTGCTAAAATTAATGAAATTAAATTAGTGGCCCCAGGCACTGGATGGTGGTCTTTTAAATTTTCTCCTTTGTAAGCAGGAAGGTAACTGACTGTACTCTTCAGTATCACTGCAGGTGAGTGAGTTGGCACAGGTGTGGCAGGTGTGTGGGTATAGGCTGACACAGGTGGTGGCACACGTAGGTGGTAGCTTGGCACAGGTGTGTCCTGGGCTTAAACAGAGTCCCCAGAGGTTGACCATGTGCCCTTTGCCTGCAGACCTCGGCTCCCACCCTGGGCTCTGTCTAGCCCTCCCTCCCGCAGAAGCGGGCTCACTGGAAGATGGAGAAAGAGCTTATGTCTCTTGGTGTTAGTTTACCATATTGTTAGCCGCTCAGTCATGTCTGACTCTGCGACCTCATGGATGGAGTCCACCAGGCTCCTCTTGTCCATGGGCTTCTCCAGGCAAGAATCCTGGAACAGGATGCCATTCCGGGGATCTTCCTGACCCAGGGATCGAATCTGGACCTCTGGCATTGTAGGCAGATTCTTTACCAGTTGAGCCACCAGGGAAGCCAAAATCACATCCCACCGTCCCTGGGTGGGCTTGAATCCCCAACATTTTGTTTAACAGCTGAATGTACTAACCGATCGCGCCAGAGTTCCCATCAGGATGCCTGTGTGCAAGGGTGTGGAGAGGTGTGTGTGTGTCTAGCGGCTGAGTCCTTTCCTCAAAACCCAGTCCTCTTCTCCCCAGACTGGCAGACAGGTGGGGACTGTGGTCATCTGGCTAGCCTCTCTGCACCTGGCCTGCCCACGCTGCAGTCCCGGCCCTCCTCTCAGCTGGACATCTCGGGCACCTGGGTTCCTTTCTGCCTTGAGTCCAGAGGTCAGCCTCACCTATGGGACCGGCAGCCCAGAAGAAGCTCTGTAGAGGTCTGAACCCCATGTGGGAGACAGGCTCAAATCTTTCCCTGTAGGACGCCCCCAGGCACATCGAGGGGGTGGCTTCCCCGGGCTTGTCTGCAGTATTCAGTGCCAGTCCTCAGGTGACCGCTAGGGGGCAGTGTGGCCCGACTCCTGCTGCCGCCTGATGCCGCGCCGNGACAGCCCCCACCGCCTCCCCCACCCCTCCACCCCCTGCCAAGCAGTCCTTAGCTTGGCACT
This sequence comes from Oreotragus oreotragus, assembly GCA_006410675.1. NCBI lineage: Eukaryota > Metazoa > Chordata > Mammalia > Artiodactyla > Bovidae > Oreotragus > Oreotragus oreotragus. The sequence goes on from SJYX01022598.1 coordinate 303,609, forward strand.
AGGTCCAACAGGGTCTCGACATGTACGTGTAGTGATGGGGTGATGCTGGCCGGGGAGGAATGCAGAAACTGTATGTGAGGCCCAGGCCTGCTCCGTGCTGGGTATTTCTGGGTGTGTGTGTGTGTGCTCAGTTGCTTCAGTTGTGTCTGACTCTTTGTAACTCTATGCACTGCAGCCCACCAGGCTCCTCTGTCCATGGGATTCTCCAGGCAAGAATCCTGGAGTGGGTTGCCATTTCCTTCTCCAGGGGATCTTCCCGACCCAGAGATTGAACTCCTGTCTCTGCCTCTTGCATTGCAGGTGTTTTTTTTTTTTTTTTTTTACCATCTGAGCCTCTGGGGAAGAACCCATGAAAATGACATGCTTTCCCCATAACCTCTTCAGGGGCTGGAGGATTAAAAGAACAAGCACAGCAGTTAGGAGTTGAAGGCCTAGGAGGCAATCAAGCATCCCTTTTGAAAGCCTCTCGTCTCTGGGATGACCACTTTGATGACATCACGAGCTGTGTATACAGCATAGCTTCTTGGCAAGTGTAGGGGGCTTCTCGGGGTCACTGATGGGAGTGATGACCAAGGGGTTCCATGAGAACAAGGCCGCGAGGATGCTGCGGGCAGCTCATTGCCCTAAGCCTCCGAGCTAGGCTGTGGCTCTTTGACCTTGTATTATGTCTCTGTTTTATGCTTTTCTAAACCCTCTCATATATATTTTTTTCCCATTAGTTGGTACCCAGCCTGTTGTGGCAGCTGGGACATTTGTTGGGGAGACTGGAGTCACTGAGCTGATGGTGGAAGTCAGGATGGAAAGGGGATTGTTCTCTTGACACCTTCTGTCTTCTCACTTTCACTCCTGCTCGGAAATGGATGCTGTTGGGAACCTCCCTGGTGGTCCAGTGGCCAAGAGTGCTCCCAGTGCAGGGGGCTGGGGTTCAGTTCCTGGTCGGGGACCTAGATCCCACATCTAACAGCTAAGAGTTCACATGCAGCAACTAAGACCCGGCACAGCCAAATAAATGAATAAATACATGTTAAGAAGAGGAGCGAATGCTGTTTTCAGGGTGGGAGGGCACCATGAGGCAGCGCCTTGGGCACCCTGGCAGTGCCATGCCTGTGTTCCCCTCACGAGTGGCCAGTCACTGCGTCGTCTGGTAACTTCTGAACTGGTCTCGGTTACTCAAAGTGTAGTCCGTGAACCAGCAGCATCAGCTGGAGTGCGTTGGAGCTGCGGCGTCCCGGCCCACCCCAGGGCTGCGCCGGAGCCCAAGGGGGCTGCCGTCCTCCCCACGAAACCTGTGTGGTCAGCGCAGCCTGTCGAGTGAATGGTCATCAGTCATGGTATGCATGTCGGTGGTTGAGGGTTCCTCCTTCCCAGGCCCTCAGGGATAGATACAGGGACCCCCAGGTAGGCAGCGCTCTGCTCTGAGCTCAGGGGTCAGATTCATGCATTACAACCCCCAAGGGCCTCCTGGAGACCGCTGGACTGACTTTAGGCCCATGTGGAGGTCACTGAAGCCCAGCGGGGCCCACAGCCTGAGGACACTGTGTCTGTGGCCTCTCCCCTCTCACAAGGCCGCTTCTGACCCTTCATTCTCCTCCAGGTGGGCAGTCTTCCCCAGCGCCGACCCAAGCCAGACACTCAGCAGAAACCCTAGTCATTTCCTCTAATGTGAAGAGAAAGGCGCCCACTTCATTAACAACATAAATCCCAGAGGGTCTGCATCAGTCTTAATTCCTAAGCATGGAGGGCCCACGTGTTCCTAAAAATGCTCTGAAGAGGCCCTGGGAACCCCCGTACCACCCCTGGTAGCATCCTCCTGTAAACACACCCATGTCCAAGAGTGGAGCACTTTGTCTTAGAGAGAATGGTGTCAGCTGGAACCGAGCTGAATTCAGCCTAATGCAAAATTCATGCCAAAGGATGGATGGCAAATGAAAGATAGCTTATTAATCCAGCTTATTCAAGGCTCCCAAGAAACAGTTGGGTGGCAGAAGCAGCCCATGAATATTCTCGACGCTAATTGGGACAATGCTCAGGGCCTCTGCTGGGCGGAGGTGGGAGGGG
>SJYX01022598.1:306452-323322 GCA_006410675.1 Oreotragus oreotragus
AGGGGGCGGGGGTGGGTGGTGTTCACAGCTCCCTTTGGGAGCTGAAGAGTTGGGCCTGGCTGCGAGCGGCCACCTCCCGACTGTGGCCCGGCTAAGGGAGCCGTGTCCCTGCCCCGTCTGGACGACTGGATCACGGCCCCCTGCGACGCGCACCGTCAGCCTGTCCCCGCACTCCTCTACGGCTGCGCACGCGTGGGTGGAGCAGGATCTGTATGGAGACGCTCCTGATGAGGAGTCAGGGGTGGGGGGCGCACGGCATGGGCGGGGGCCTGGCGTCCCAGCTCTGCACCTGCCAGCCGCGTGGCTTCAGGGACACCTCCTGCCCTGCTTGACTTTAGCTTCCCCTCTTCCCCATGTTCTAAGGTTCCACGAGTCAGGTGTGCAGGGTCCTGGAAGGGGTCTGGTGAGCGCTCGGTACACGGCAGCTGTGCCACGTCGACTCCCACGGTGGTCCCCACTGACCTCCATCCCCTGAGAGTGGCCTGGTCTACTGACTTGCTTTAAAACACTTTTAAAGACTTTTTAAAAATGTGTGTGCTCAGTCGCTTCAGTCGTGTCAGACTCTTTTCGACCCCGTGGACTGTAGCCCACCAGGCTCCTCTGTCCATGGGATTCTCCAGGCAAGAATACTGGAGTGGGTTGCCATGCCCTCCTCCAGGGGATCTTCCTGACCCAGGGGTCAAATTCGAGTCTCTTACGTCTTCTGCATTGGCAGCCGGGTTCTTTACCACTAGCACCACCTGGGAAGATTCTTTTTAGATAAATATTTAAGAGTCATTTTTAAATTTTCAGTTATTTGGCTGCGCCAGGATTTGGTTGTGGCATGTGGGTTCTCGTTCCCTGACCGGGGATCGAACTCAGGCCCCCTACAGTGGGGGAGTGGAGTCAGCCACTGGACCACCAGGGAAGTCCCTAAGAGTAGCTTTAAGGTCTCAGAAAAGCTGAGAGGGAGGTGCAGAAATTTCCATAGACACCCTCACCCTCACCACAGGCAACGTCCCCCACCAGAGTGGTGTCTTTGTTACAATGGATGTACTTGCACTGATATATCATTGTCACCCCAAATCCATAGTTTACTTGGGTGCACTCTCGGTGTTGTACATTCTGTGGGTTTGGACAACTACGTTATGATATGTGTCCATCATTATAGTAGCCGACAGGGTATTTCTTTTTTTCGGTTGTGCTGGATCTTAGTTGCAGCAAGCAGGATCTTAGTTCCCTGACCAGGGGTCGAACCCGGACCCCCAGCATTGGGAGCACAGAGTCTTAACCACTGGACCACCAGGGGAATCCTGCACACACAGTATTTTCACCGCCCTAAAACCCCTCTGTGCACCACCTATTCATCTCTCCCTTCCTTCTAACCCCTCACAACCACTGAAAGGACCTTTTCACAGTCTCCACAGTTTTGCTTTTTTCCGGAATGTCGTATAGTTGGAATAATGCAGTACGTAGCCTTTTCAGATAGACTTCTTTCACTTAGTAATAGGAACTTAAGGTTTCCTCCTCGTCTGTTCATATCCTGATGGCTCATTTCTTTTTGGTACTGAATACTGTTTCATTCTCTACGTGTATCACAGGTTTTTTTTTTTTTTTTTAATTCATTCACCTACTGAAGGCTGTCTTGGTTGCTTCCAAGTTTTGACAATTATGAATAAAGCTGCTATAAACATCTGTGTGCAGGTTTTTGTGTGAACATATGCTTTCTACTTCTTGGGATGAATGCCAAGGAGAGTGATTGCCGGATCATATGGTAAGAGGATGTTTAGTTTTGTAAGAAGACTAAAGCTGTCTCCCAAAGTACCATTTTGTGTCCTCACCGGCTATGAGGGGACATTCCTGCTGCTCCGCAGGGTCACCAGCGTTTGGGGTAGCCAGTGTCCTGGAGTTTGGACATTCTAATAGGTGTGCAGTGGCATCTCGTGTTCTACAGTGACTTGACCTAATAAACAGCACTGCAAAGGTGACACCACGACTTTCTTACTGTTAGCTCTCTCTCTCTCTGGCCCTCTGCTTGCTCGCTCTGTTTACCAGCTCCATGTGGCAAGGATCAGGAGAAGGTCTCCAGGCAACAGCTAGTGGGGAACAGAGGCCCTCCATCCAACAGCCCGAGAGGAACAGAATCCTGCCACCAATCACTTACGTGAGTTTGGAATCAGATCCACCCCCGGGCTGAGTTACTAATGAGTGCAACCCCAGGGGTACCTTCAGTGCAGCATGGGAGAGACCCAGACCCAGAGGGCCCAGCTAAGTCACACTTGCATTCCTGACCCACAGAAACTGTGAGAAAACAAATACAGTTTTTCCGACAGTAACTTTTGGGATCTTTTGTTATGCAGCAGTAGATAACAGGCACAGTAGCCCCCAGAGTATGTTTATTATTTTAACTGTCCTGACTCTGGTTACTGATATTAACAGGGTGCACAGCTAAATCACAGAGAAGAGGGATTTCTAGAATGCTGAATTCTCAGCCCCCATGCTGACTTCGTTCACTTGGGTTGAGCCCCAGAGGAGGCTGACATGTACCCCTAGCAGGAAAAAAATGTTATTACAGATCGCTGACTATTGCAAAGAAGCAGGGAGCTTTGAAAAAGTGCTGAGTTCTGGCCTTGTAGAAGACTCTGATTCAGTAGACTAAGAGTTAGACCAGGGATCTGAAGTTCAAAAAAACAACCTCAGGTGTTTCTCACAATCATTTTGGGCTGGGAACTCCTGGGTTAGGTGATATTTGCATTATTTAGCTAATGTGCACATTTCCTGCAGTGTCTGCCTAATATTAAAACAGTGGCTTCTATTCCTGACTGCACACTACGATCACTGGGGGAGCTTTTAAAAAAACATCTTACCTGGCGCACCACCCCAGACCAATTAAACCAGGGTCTCTGGGGTGGGGGGGGGCTCTGGCACTAATATTTTTAAAAGCTCCTCTGTTAAATCTAATGTGCAATGAGGGTTGAGATCTTCTGTTTTAAACCTTTAATGAACACATAGAATTTACTCATCATCTGTGTTTGGAGGCTGTGTTTGATTATTGTCTGTTTTTAGTCTTTCATAGAACTGATTTTTTATTCAAGATGTGAGTTTTCCAGTGTAGTCCGATCTGTGTAAACTTGTTTGGATCTGTATCTCCCTTTGAGCTGAAGGCTAGAATTCCATCAAGGTGGCTGAAGATGGTGCTTGCTTTAAATAGTTTTTTTGGGCAGCTTTTGGGCTTCCTTGGTGGCTCAGAGGTTAAAGAGTCTGCCTCCAATGCGGGAAACCTGGGTTCGATCCCTGGGTTGGGAAGATCCCCTGGAGAAGGAAATGGCAACCCACTCCAGTATTCTTGCCTGGAGAATCCCATGGGCAGAGGAGCTTGGTAGGCTACAGTCCACGGGGTCACAAAGAGTTGGACATGACTGAGTGACTTAACTTTCACTTTCACTTTGGGGCAGCCTCACCTATTGTTGGTTAATTCTTCGGGTTTGTGGAAGAACTGAACCTTCTGGTCTTTTCCACACACACTGCTCTTGAAACAGTCTCCTCTGTTAGGTGTTTTGCAGGTGATTCTTTTGATGGTTGTGACCAGAGAGGCAGTGAGCCTGGGTCCTGGAGAGCTGGGGGGGCGACCCTTTAGGGCAGGTCAATAAAACAAAGGGGCTTCCCTGGTAGTTCATTGGTAAAGAATCTTCCTGCCAATGCAGGAGACGTGGGTTCGATCCCTGGGTTGAGAAGATACCCTGGAGAAGGGAATGTCAACCCACTCCAGTATTCTTGCTTGGGAAATTCCATGGACAGAGGAACCTGGTGGTCAAGACTTAATGACTAACCAGCAACAAATCCATTCACAAATGCTGCCTGGGTCTCAGAAATGCATGCGTCAACCCTGGAACAAGGGTATGTAGTGTGGAGTGGGGTGAGATGTCAGACAGACATTTTATTGCCTGTCATCTACCTACTAGGGGTTCGCCTGATTTTTGTCATGATTAGTCCTTTAAATATTGGTTCCCAAAATAAGCTACCAAGATCGGCAACATCAGCATCACAGACATAGATAGAAATGCACATTTGGACTCCTGAGTCATAAAGAATAATGAAATAATGCCATTTTCGGCAATCCATGGACCTGGAGATGATCGTACTGAGTGAAGTAAGTCAGAAAGAGGAAGCCAAACACCATGTGATATCACTTATATACGGAATCTCAAATATGACCCAGACGGACTCATCTACGAAACAGACTCAGGGACACAGCACAGACTTGTGGCTACCGAAGGGGTGGGGGACGGGAGAGGGACGGATTGGAATTTGGGATTAGCAGATGCAAACTACCATTGATAGAATGGATCAAAAACAAGGTCCTACTGTACAGCACAGGGAACTATATTCAACATTCTAGGATAAATCATAATGGGAAAGATTATAGGAAATTATGTAAAAATGATTCACTTTGCTATATAGAAGAAATTAATACAACATTGTAAATAAACTGTAAGATGCACATGTGTGTCTGACTCATTGAGACCCCATGGACTGTAGCCCACCAGGCTCCTCTGTCCCTGGGATTTCCCTGGCAAGAATACTAGACTGAGTTGCCATTTCCTCCTCCAGAGGATCTTCCCAACTCAGGGATCAAACCTACCTCCTGTGTCTCCTGCATTGGCAAGGATATTCTTTACTACAGCACCACCTGGGAAGCTATACTTGAATAAAATAAATTAAAAAAAAAAAAGAAGAAACCACTCCTTCTTACACCTTAATCTTGGACTTCTAGCTTCCAGAAATGAGAAAGTAAGTTTCTGTTGTTTAATGTCCCCCACTGAAAAAAAAAGAAAGAAAGAAAAAAGAAATGCTCATTTTTGGGCTACCTGGGACTTGGTGAATCCGAAACTATGGAGGTGGGCCCCAAAGTGCATGTTTTAAGCCCCCAGGTCTTCAGATTTGAGAAGCACTGCCTAAAACATCCTTGGTCCTTTAAATAACCCTATGTGTTATCATTCTCATGTAGATAATGAACTCTTAGGAAGGTGCTATCTCCAAGCTGCCCCAAACAGGAAGTGGTCTCACAAAACTGAAATACACACCCAAGTCAGCCCAACCCCAAAGTCCCTGGAGCTCGCACCATATCCATCCTGCCTGCAAAGAAAGCCCAGAGTCTACTTTTATTTCCAGCTCCTCCTAACACTCCCTTTCCCCACCAAGGCAGCCCACCCCTTCTCCCTTTTGTAGTCACCTCTCAGTCAACGGAGCCTTCTCTGCCTTGCTCTTTGAGTTTTGTCTGTTAAGAGGTTTGAAGAGGTGGTATCAGCAGTTGCTCAGTCGTGTCTGACTGTTTGTGACTTCATGGAGTGCAGCACACCAAGCTTCCCTGTCCTTCGCTCTATATTGGAGAATGCTCAAACTCATGTCCATTGAGTCGGTGATGCCATCCAACCATCTTATCCCCTGTCATCCCCTTTTCTTCCTGTCTTCAACCTTTTCCAGCATCAGGATATAAACAGTACCTAGTATCATTCTGAGTAGTCTTTGCAAACAAGAAAACAATGCCAACAAGTCAATCTTATGTGCAAACTGCAGTAAAATCCCACTAACTGGCTCCCTGGCTCTGGTTTTATAGAATAAAATCAATGACAGTTCTGTTAGTCTGGGTCATTTTAAAGGCAAAAGACACTGGGCATCTGGGGAGCGGGTTCAAGGATGGAGGCTGTGTCTCACTGACGCTCAGTCTGGAGGGAAGTTAACAGAAGTGCTTAAGCCTTTAGTCTCCAGCGCCTCGGCCACCAGACCCCCGGGAGGAGCAGGGCAGCTCATTAGCGTATGGCGACCCTGAAGTTCTGGCTTTCAGCCTCTCCAAGACTCTGAGATCCACGAGATGGCAGCAGCCACTAAAGCATCACACACATTATCCCTGATGCTCGGGGGATTTCCAAATCAAAATAAAAAATATCCGCAGTCTGGAGAAGACCATGAAAGAGCCTTCATGCCGGCCCTGCCTCCATCCTTCCAGAACTGTCTGAGCCTGAATCAATGTGAGCACCCTGGTCATAGAGTGATCAGGGAAAGGAGCCAATCTCTTGTGTAATCAAAGGACTCATTTGTTTACATATTTCCCATCCTCCCAGTTATTTTTTATTGCAGCATAATTACAACCTCCTCGTTTTTTATTCTAAAAAATTCTAACCTATAGACAAGCAGGAAGATGAACACCTGCTTACTCTTCACTCCAATCGGTCGATTATTAACATTTAACTACATTTATCTCCTCTCTCTCTCTCCCTTTTTTGGTTGAACATTTTAAAGTAACTTGCAGACATTCTGCGGTTTCACCTCCCAGAGATTCAACATGCGTCTCCTAAGAATGAAGATGTTTCCCCACATGAGCATGACATCACTGTGACCCTCAAAAAATTTATCAGTACTTGAATATTGGTAGCTCACTCGGTAAAGACTCTGCCTGCAATGCAGGAGACTCTGGTTTGATTCCTGGGTTGGGAAGATCCCCTGGAGAAAGAAATGGCAACCCGCTCCAGTATTCTTGCCTGGAGAATCCCATGGACAGAGGAGGCGGGCGGGCTACAGTCCATGGAGTGGAAAGTCAGACACGACCTAGTGACTAAGGCACCACCATTAATATATGGTCCTGTGATCCCAGGTGTGGTCTTCTTTTGACTGGAGTGGAGTTGCTTTACAACGTTGTGTTAGTTTCTGCTGTACAACAGTGTGAGCCAGTCATCCCCCCCGCCCCCTCCCGCCCTCTAGGTCATCACAGGGCCCCGAGCTGGGCCGCCTGGGTTCTACAGCGGCTTCCCACCAGCTGTAGATGTGACACACGGCAGTGCCTGCCTGTCCGCGCTCCTCTCCCAGTTCATCCGCCCTCCGCTTGCTCCCCCTGCCCCAGTGTCCGCAGTCTGTTCTGTGCGTCTGAGTCTCTGTTCCTGCCCTGGAGACAGGCTCATCTGTTTCTACATTCCGCATGTATGTGTTAATATGCCATCGTTGCTTTTCTCTTTCTGTTCTTTGCAGGGATTTTCAGTCCTGGTCCGGAGTCCATTCAAGAACCATGAACTGCATTTAGTGATCATGTCTCTTTAGTTGCCTTCTTTTTTTTTTTTTAGTTTCTGCTGTACAACAGTGTGAGCCAGTCATCCCCCCCGCCCCCTCCCGCCCTCTAGGTCATCACAGGGCCCCGAGCTGGGCCGCCTGGGTTCTACAGCGGCTTCCCACCAGCTGTAGATGTGACACACGGCAGTGCCTGCCTGTCCGCGCTCCTCTCCCAGTTCATCCGCCCTCCGCTTGCTCCCCCTGCCCCAGTGTCCGCAGTCTGTTCTGTGCGTCTGAGTCTCTGTTCCTGCCCTGGAGACAGGCTCATCTGTTTCTACATTCCGCATGTATGTGTTAATATGCCATCGTTGCTTTTCTCTTTCTGTTCTTTGCAGGGATTTTCAGTCCTGGTCCGGAGTCCATTCAAGAACCATGAACTGCATTTAGTGATCATGTCTCTTTAGTTGCCTTCTTTTTTTTTTTTCCTAGAACTGTCTTCTCTCTTTTTGAGGGAGAACTTTCTTCCAGGGTTTTGAGATTCTTTTTGACAGTCCCGTTCGTTTGGCTTGTAGATTGTCCGTCAGCCTGGATCTGTTTTGTTGTTCCTGTATGTTTAGATTCAAGGTCAATATCTTGATGAGAATTTGATCAGGTGTCCTTCCTGTGGCATCACCGTAGCTGGCGTGTGCTGTCACATGGCTCGTTCCTGGAGACGCTGAGCTGGGGCCCTTGGCTGGGGTAGAAGAGCCGAATTTCGGGTCCCGCTGTGCGACGGCAGACCACACACTTAACCCCCTGAGCCTGAGTTCTCTCCTTTGTTGAGTGAAGGGTTTGGACTTGAGAATGTGTGGATTCCTTTGACTCCAATACTGTCTGAGAGCAAGATCTACTCTTTGTGAGACGCTGATCCTAAACAAACCTGCTCCCTTTGTGCCTCACTCACCTTGTCTGGAGAATGGGACCAATAACTGCTGCCGCATGTGGTGGATTGAAAAGCAGGTGTTGTTAGGGAGAGCAGTGGTGTGTGTGTGTGTGTGTGTGTGTGTGTGTGTGCGCGCGCGCGCGCGTGCTCAGTCATTTTGGATTCTGTGACCTCATGGACTGTAGCTCCCCAGGCTCCTCTGTCTGTGGAATTTCCCAGGCAAGAATACTGGTGTGGGTTGCCATTTCCTCCTCCAGGGGATCTTCCCAATCCAAGAATTGAACTCGCATCTCCTGTGTCTCCTGCACTGGCAGGCAGATTCTTTACCACTGCGCCACCTGGGAAGCCCCAGAACAATGTGGAATTCCCTTAAAAAACTAAAAAAAGAATTTAAAAAGTGGCAAACCACAGACACAAAAATAAGGAGTTGTTCTCACTCAGGGGCAAGGAATTCTTATTCCTGAAATGAAGGAATCTACAGATTGCCTGTGTCTTCAGAACTTTCTTTCTGCAGCTGCTCCAGCAAGAAAAAGTAGCATTTTAATACAGACTGCTTCTCTGGAAGCCTCGGTGTTTTGAGCTGAAGGGTCATTAAAAGACCAGATGGCAGAGAAACCTTTTAGGCTACTGTTTCCAGAAGCTCCATGGGTCAATTGGAAACCCCTGTGCCCTGGCAATGCCCAGCAGAAATGAAGATCAATGGTACCATGTGGTATCAATGCATCTGTGCTTGTCCTGGGCACAGCTGCCCACCTGCTTTGGAGATGAGGAGCAGAAACAAGGCTTGGACCGGTCACATGTCACCATAGCAACTACTGTGTGTGTGCTCTCTTGCTACCCACCAACCAGCTGTGGGGCAAGGGTAGTGCCAGGGGCCCGTGGAGGGGGCCAGTGAGGATGGCAGGGAGATGTGGGCGGGTCTGGAGCAGAGTGGCAACAACTTTTTCTATTTTTCTCTCATTTTAATTTTTTTGTTGTTGGGACATAATTCACATGGTATGCTGCTGCTGCTGAGTCACTTCAGTTGTATCTGACTCTGTGCGACCCCATAGATGGCAGCCCACCAGGCTCCCCCATCCCTGGGATTCTCCAGGCAAGAACACTGGAGTGGGTTGCCATTGCCTTCTCCAAAGCATGAAAGTGAAAAGTGAAAGTGAAGTCACTCAGTCGTGTCCGACTCTTCACAACCCCATGGACTACAGCCTACCAGGCTTCTCCATCCATGGGATTTTCCAGGCAAGAGTACTGGAGTGGGGTGCCATCACCTTCTCCGAATTCACATGGTATAAAATCCATCTAAAACAATACAGTGGTTTTTGGTATACTTAAAAATAGTGAAAGTATCACCCCTACCTAATTCCAGAACATTTTCATCACCCCAAAGAGAAACCCTGTAGCTGTTAGCAGTCCCTCTCCGTTCCCATGTACCCCTCCATAGATTTTCCTATCTGGGGCATTTCATATGCATGGAATCATGTAATATTTGCCCTTCTGTGCCTGATGCAAATATGGCACAATAGTTTTAGATTTCATCCCTCTTGCAACATGTATCAGTACCTCATTTCTTTTTTAGGGCTGAATAAAATTCCAGCAGGGCTTCCCTGGTGGCTCAGTGGTAAAAGAATCCGCCTGCAATGCAGGAGACCTGGATTTGATTCCTGAGTTGGGAAGATCCCCTGGGAAAAGAAATGGCAACCCACACCAGTATTCTTGCCTGGGAAATCCCATGGACAGAGGAGCCTGGTGGCCTACAGTCCATGGGGTTACACAAGAGTCAGAGATGACTTAGTGTCTAAAGAACAATATTCCATTGTACAGATGTACCATACTTTGCTTATCAATGCATCAATTGATGGCCATTTGGGTTGTTTCTACTTTTTGGCTCTTGTGAATGACATTGCCGTGAACACTCATGTTCATGTTTGTGCGTGAACATGTTTTCATTTCTCTTGGCTACACATCCAGGAGTGGAGTTCCTGTGTTCTCCTGTTTTCACTTCTGCCAGCCTGCAATATTCTCATATTGCAACCCAGGCACATGAAGGGTGTGTAGGACAGAGAGGCATTTGGGGCCTCTGCCCACTGAGGGTCCTACTTTTCCCCCCCCTACAGTTCAGGTTTTTTACTTTCTTTACTCCCATCACGAGAGTGGTTAAATCAGGGTGGCAGCAACGGAGGTGGGGAAATGGTCTAATTCTGGATATGTTTTTAAAGTAGAGCCAACTGAATCTGTTGATAGATTTGATAAGGGTGTGAAAGAGAGCCTGCAGTGTTCACAGGGAATGGGCTCCAACAGTTCAGGCTTCTTGGTTCTCACCAAGGGACCTTCTCTGGGTGGAGCAGGCTGGTGCTTCAGCTGAACTTAAGTACCTTTTTCTTTGGGATTTCCCAGGTGGTGCTAGTGGTAAAGAACCTGCCTGCCAACGCAGGTTAGACCTAAGAGACTCAGGTCTGCTCCCTGGATCAGGAAGATCTCCTGGAGGAAAGCACGGCAACCCACTCCAGTATTCTTGCCTGGAGAATCCCATGGACAGAGGAGCCTGGCAGGCTGAAATCCATACAACTGCACAGAGTTGGACAGGACTGAAGTAACTTAGCCTGCACCCACGAGGTATTTGCCATCCCTGGACCAGGGTTTGGGATCCCACCTGCTGTAAATGGCATTGTTTCATTTTTTTGATGGCAAAGAAGATATACAATGGTCGAAAAACTGTGAGGATAGTGGGTTGCTTGAAGGGATGTTTTTAGAAGCTCTCCAGTGGGGAAGAATAACGCTGGGCTTGATTTGGGAAGGGGATGGGGATAAGAGGAACGGCCCTGTGGGTGGGCCAGCCGTGGGATAGACTCAGGCCCGGGGAGCCTGGCTGTGTCTTAAGCATCCATTGCTTTGAAGCACCAGCCAATGACAGACAGAGAGGACTGGAAAGAGTGGGGAGGTTGTCTGGGCACCAGATAAGAGTGCAGCGCCAGGACTCCCTCCAGCGGGAACTGAGAATGCAAACCCGGAAAGCAAGACAGAAACTTGCTTGAATAGACTTTTCAACAGCAAAGGGATTATTAAAACTGAGACTCCTGGGATGCCAAGGCTTCAGCTTGGGTCCCCAGACAACGGGTCTATGACTGTCTGATTTGTTCTAGACAAATATCCAATTGTCCTTCCTGCCTTGATAAGGCCAGACAGGGGCTAAGTGCCTGTAGACAGGGTTGGTTTTCTTCCCCAAGTATCGTGAGCCGGCACTCCTGACCTTTGGAGAGCTCTGCTAGAACTTGCCATAATGATACTCTCCTTCAGTCGTCTGTGTGGGGCCCACTGTCGGATCGGATCGTGAACTTGGATCCATAACAATGATTGGAGACTGAGCTGACTCTAATGCATATGAATTGTGTGACCTTGGGTAAGTTACCCATCAGGCTTATTTATAGAAATCGACAAGCTAATTTAAAAATGTATACCAAAAGCAAACGACCTGACATGCTAAAACAGTTTTGAAAAAAGAAAATCCACTCAAAAAAACAAAGTTAGAGGACTCCCCCATCTGATTTTGAGACATACTATAAAACCACAGTAATCAAGACCATGTGGTATTGGGAAAAGGATAGACACATAAATCAATAGGATAGAACAGAATCCAGAAATAGATCACACATATATGGTCAACTGGTTTCGACAAAGATGTCAAGAAGTTTGATGGAGAAAGAATGACCTCTTCAATAAATGATGCTGGAAAAAAACTGGATATCTCGTATGCCAGAAAAGAACTTTGAACCATAATTTGCACCCTATGCAAAAATTAGCTAAGATGAATCATAATAATTGTAAAACTTAAAACTACAAAACTTCCAGATGAAAACATAGGAACAATTCTTTTGTGACCCTGCATTAGGCAAGGATTTCTTATATGGGATACAAAAAGCATGAACCATAAAAGAAAAGAAATAAATCGGAATTCACCAGATTTAAAAACTTACGCTCTTCAAAAGACACTCATTTCAAGAACATGAAAAAACAAGATAGTTTGCAGACAATATTTGCAAAACACATTTGATAAAGAACTAGTATTCTGGCATTACCTTTGTGAATGAAGAACTTGAATAAAGAGCTCTCACAATTCAAAGTAAGAAAACAAGTAACCTAGTTTTTAAAAAATGGACAAAAGACTTGAGCAGATACTTAGCCAAAGAATATGTATGGGTAGAAAATGAGCCTGTGAAAAAATGCTCAGCATTAGTAGTTACTGAGGAAACGTAAACTAAAGTCACAACCAGCTATGAACTGTATCTTCTTTACCCGTTCCTCTGCTGAGGGACACTTAGGTTGCTTCGCTGTACTGGCTGTTGTGAATAGTGCTGCAGTGAAGTCTGGGGTGCATCTGTCTTTTTCATGTTATGGTTTTCTCTGGGTATATGCCCAGGAGTAGAATTGCTGGATCATATGGTGGCTCTATTTTTTAGTTTTGAAAGGAATTTCTCCAGTGTTCTCCATAATGGTTGTCCCAATTTACGTCTCCATCAGCAGCATAGGGTGATTCTCCACACCCTCTCCAGCATTTATTGTTTATAGATTTTTTGATGATGGCCATTCTGACTGGTGTGTAGTGAGACCTCATTATAGTTTTGATTTGCCTTTCTTTAATAGTTAATGATGTTGAGCATCTATTTGTGTGCTTTTCGGGCATCTGAATATCTTTCCCGTAAGAAGAATGAAATAATGCCATTTGCAGCAACACTGATGGACCTAGAGATTATCGTATTAAGTGAAGTAAGTCAGATAAAGACAAATATCATATGATATCACTTACATGTGGAATCTAATAAAATGTTACAAACGAACTTATTTACAAAACAGAAACAGTCTTACAGATCTTGAAATCAAACTTATGGTTACCAAAGGGGAAATGGGGGGACGTGATGAATCAGGAGATTGGGAATGACATATATACACTGCTATATTTAAAACAGATAACTGATTGGACTTTATTGTGCAGCACAGGGAACTCTACTCAATATTCTGTAACAGTCTATATGGGAAAAGAATCTGAAAAAGAATCTACCTGCCAACGTAGGAGGCGCAGGAGATGTGGGTTCAGTCCCTAGGTTGGGAGGATCCCCTGGAGTAGAAAATGGCAAACCACTCCAGTATTCTTGCCTGGAGAATCCCCATGGACAGAGGAGCCTGGGTGGCTACAGTCCACGGGGTTGCAAAGAGCTGGACACGACTGAGCAGACATGCATGTATATATCGTAACTGATTCACTTTGCTGTACACCTGAAACTAATATAACATTGTAAATCAGCTATATTCCAATACAGATTTTTACAAAATTACCATTGGCTGCCACGCCATACCTATTGGAATGGCTGACCATCCCCAGTCCCCACTAGTCTGGTCATTGTTGGTGATGATGTTAGATTGGAGCTCTCAGAAGGTTTGATTTTTTTCCCTTTTTCTAGCTTGTGGGATAGTTCCTTGCCCAGGGATTGAACTTGGGCCATGGCAGTAACAGCACTGAGTCCTAACCACTGGACCACCAGGAAGTTCCCTTAGAAGCATCTGGTGGGAATGCGAAGTCGAACAATCACTTTGGAAAATAGTTCAGTCCTTTCTTATGAAGTTAAAAACACATATTTTACCACTCGGGAGCCCCTGCTAGGTGTTTACCCAAAGGAAATGAAAATATTCACCCATGCAAAAACCTATTTGCAAATGTTTATAGTGGCTTTATTTATAACCACCCCAAATTGGAAACAACCCCGTTGTCTATCCACTGGTGAAGGAATGAAAAAAAATGTGGTGAATCCATATACTGGAGTTCTGCTCAACAAGAAATAGGAACAGACTGCTGTACAGACCCAGACATGGATACATCTCAAGCGTATGACGATGTTTGAAAGAGGCCAGACTCAGAAGGCTACCTATGGCACGACTGCATCCCTGTGGCATTCTGTAGAAGGCAAGTCAGCAGGAATGGCAAACTCATCAGTGGTTTCACTCAGCTAGGTGTGGCGGGGAGGGGACTGACTGCAAAGCTGCATGAGGGAACTTGTGGGGGTTCTGGCAGGGTTCTGAATCTTGACTGTGGGTGTGGTTATTGACTGTGTATTTGCCAAAACTTAGAAAACTGCATTGGGCTTCTCTGATGACACAGTGGGTAAAGAATCCACTTGTAATGCAGACACAAGAGACTTGGGTTTAATCTCTTGATTGGGAAGATCCTCTGGAGGAGGAAATGGCAACCCACTCCAGTATTCGTCCCTGGGAAATCCCATGGAGAGAGGAGCCTTGTGGGCTACAATCTAAAGAATCTCAAAGAATCCAAAGCGACTGAACGATGATGCGCGCATGCATGCATAGAACAGTCCATTAAAACGCTTGAATTTCACTGAGTATCAAAAACCTGACAAAGGACTCCTCTGGCAGTCCGGTGGTTAAGACGTTGCCTTCCAAGGCAGAAGGTGCGAGTTTAATCCCTGGTTGGGGAGCTAGTATCCCACATGCCTCGTGATCAAAACATAAAACGGAAGCTATATTGTAACAAGTTCAATAAAGACTTAAAACCTGACCCCAAATTAACACTTCTTGAAATTGTATTTTCCAACAATCAAAAACAATCAAATAGCTGCCCTCACAGCACACCACGGAACGGCCACTTCAAAGCGGTGAAGTGCAGGCAAGATCCTTAAAGCCGCCCTGGCAGGGGAGACTTAAGCACAGGAAAGGTATCGTTGGGCTGTCCCGTTACTGGATGAACATTCAACGATGGGTATTACCTGATTAGAGGTAAACATCCCCAGTATCTTCGTACTTACCTCCTAGTGGATTTGATCCTTCCTGGGCAGACAAAGTCCTTCTCAGGAACCGCTTCCTTTCATGAGGATTCGTTGCCTGGAGAGCGTATGCTTTTGTCTTCAGAAAAGTAGGTCCATTTTTGAACTACTTTCTTCAACTTTGATCAAGGGAAAAGCCCTTTTATCTCCCTTGAAGTTCTTTTCTGCTCTAGGCTCACCTTAGTTGGATTTGCAGCATTCTCTGACCCCACCAAAAGCAGGCTGCCTCTTGAAGAATCTCTAACAGAAAGTTAGTATTAAGGCAAAGCATAGACGCAGCCCCAAAAGCTCTTCCCGTAGTAAAGCAGTCTTTCTAAACTCATAAAATTATCTGATGGAACATGGTCTCAGGAAATAGAAATTTGTTTTGGGAGAACATCTGCTTTTATCATATTTTAGGGGAAAACTGAGGAAGATAAGGAATTTGCATATTGCTTTCCCTTTCGCTGGCTTCTGTTAATTTTTGCGAGAGACTTAGGATTGGAACTAATGTCTTATACTTCTTTTTCCACCAACCTGAAAATTTCTCTGAGGTTTGTTTTTCTCCGTCTTCCCAGTGTATAACAGTGTTTGAAATGTAGTAGGGAGAAGGAAGGAAACTACTATTTACTGCGTGTCCATCCATTATGCAGTTAGTTCTAGGGAGGTACTTTATGAGTGTGTGTGTGCGTAGATATAAGTGTATTGGTTAGCTATTGAAACAGTAATGCTATGTAACAAACCGTCCCAAAGTTCAGCAGTTTAAAAAAGCCTCAAATTTTTTTTTCTGTTGCAGGGATTTTTAAATTTATTGACTAATTTATTTTTTAAATTTAGCTTTTATTTTCTTTGGAGTATAGTTGACTTACTATGTTGTAGTAGTTTCTGGTGTACAGGAAAGTGATTTAATTATACATATATACACTTCCGTTCTTTTTCAGATTCTTTTCCCATATAAGTTATTACAGAATATTGAGTAGAGTTCCCTGTGATATACAGTAGTCCTTATTGATGATCTATTTTATGTATAGTAGTGTACATATGTTAATCCCAAACTCTTAATTTATCCCTCTCCCTCACCTTTCCCCTTCTGTAAACATAAGTTTGTTTTGATGTCTGTAAGTCTATTTTTGCTTTGTAAACAAGTTCATTTGTATCATGTTTAGATTGGATTACAAGTGATGTCATATATTTGTCTTTCTCTGGCTGACTTACTTCGCTTAGTGTGACAATCTCTAGCTCCATCCATGTTGCTGCAAATGGTGTTGTTTCATCCTTTTTCCTGGCTGAGTAACATTCCATCGTATATGTGTACCACATCTTTTTTATCTATTCCTGTGTCGGTGGACACTGAAGTTGCTTCCATGGAAGTTTATAGCAATACAGTCTTGCCTCAGGAAACAAGAAAAACCTCAAACAAACAACCTAAACTTACCCCTGAAGCAATTAGAGGACGGAAAAGCCGCCATTTGTTCCTGTTGGTACTGTCTAGGCTCTGGCTGACCTAAGCTGAGTGGGGCTGGGGGTGGTTAGGTGGTTCTTGCGGCAGGTCTGTGAGTTAACCAGGGTGGCTGTGTTCCGGCTCTGGTCCCTGAGGTGGCTCTTCTCCATGGGTCTCTCCTCCTCCTGGGACCAGGAGTCCAGCCAAGGCATGCTTTTCTCTTGCCTAGGACAGAGGGACAAGAGACCAGGTGGAAACACACAAGGCCTCCTTGGCCTGTGCTAGGAACTGGCACACTGCGGTGCTCAGCTCGCTCACTCTGTCTAAGCAAGTGACGTGGCCGAATCTACAGCCAGGGGACAGGGAATCAGGCGGAGGAGGTGGGGGGCCGGGAGCGGGCGCTTCAAGCTCGCCAGGCAAAGCACGAGCGAGGAGCGAAGACTGCGGGCAACAACGCAGTCCACGCCAAGGCTTCACCCTGACAACAGCCCTGTGAGCTGGATCTGCACTGTTCCCATTTTACTAACGAGAAGACGAAGGGAGAAGAAGGCCAGGCCCGCATTAAAAGCGTGTTCTCAAACCGAAAAACAAACAAAAGAAAGCTGTTTAGGATCTGCATTTAAAATAGAGCACTTGTTCCTAACTGTACATACATGTACACACACACACATCAGTTAGCATGTA
>SJYX01022598.1:328303-358089 GCA_006410675.1 Oreotragus oreotragus
CCAGTACTTTGGCCACCTCATGCGAAGAGTTGACTCATTGCAAAAGACTCTGATGCTGGGAAGGATTGGGGGCAGGAGGAGAAGGGGACGACCGAGGATGAGATGGCTGGATGGCATCACGGACTCGATGGACGTGAGTCTGAATGAACTTCGAGAGACGGTGATGAACAGGGAGGCCTGGTGTGCTGTGATTCATGGGGTCGCAAAGAGTCGGACACGACTGAGAGACTGAACTGAACTGAACTGATAAGGGCTGTTGTACAGTGTTTCTCCTTCTCTATCTGACTCATTTCCCTCATGTGACAATCTCTAGGTCCATCCATCTTGCTGCAAATGGCCTTATTTCATTGCTTTTAATGAACCATTGTCAAAGTTTTGAACAGTTACCTCTGACATCCTGGCTGGATCTCAGGCAAATTCTCATTTCCTGTCTCTTCTGAAGGTATGTTTTTCACCTAGGATCGGGGAGAGGGCTGGGGGGAATGGTGGAGACATAATTTCAGAGATAAACCAGCAAAATGCTTGTTTCTTGGGAGAGGGATGGGTTTTGGTTTTGGAAAAATTTCTGAGCGACTTTGAAAATGTTGGTGGATGAATGGGGCTGTTGTAATGCCAGTCATCTTTATATACTTATTACTCACCAGTGCTTGGAATAATCCCTCAGAAGCTGGGGATGAAATTGGTTTCTCAGTGATTTCTCTTTGCATTCCGGATAATTCCTATATGATTATTTGCAAGTCCTCCAAACTTTGTCAGAGTTCGTTGGTGACACGCTTCCGGGGGAGGACAATGTAATTTTATTTCATTACAAATGTACTGCCTTCTGGGCTTCCCAGGTGGCGCTAGTGGTAAAGAACCTGCCTGCTAGTGCAGGAGGCAGAAGAGACTGGGGTTTGATCCCTGGGTTGGGAAGATCCCCTGGAGGAGAGATTGGCAACCCACTCCAGTATTCTTACCTGGACAGAGGAGCCTGGAAGGCTACAGTCAATAGGGTTGCAGAGAGTCGGATACAAGATAGCACGCACACAGGGTTGCCTTCTAGGCGCTGGTTTAATTGGACGAGGGTAGGGAATGAGGAAGGAAGGAGGGAGGGAAGGAAGGAACCAGCGCTTTTTGAGTGTGGACCAGATATTTGATACTTACAGGGCTTACAGGGCAAGGGCCCTCTTTCATTCTTCCCACAAATCTTTGGGGCGGGTACTTGGATTACCATTTCACAGATGAGGAAACTGAGACTACATAAATGGACTAGCCAATAATCTGGAAAATAACAAGTGGGGAGTCAAACCCAAGTCTTTCTGAATCCAAACCAAAAGTGAACCAAATGCTTGCTGCCACTCACAGAACACCTATCCTCTTTACCAGTCTCCCTAGGCAATGCGTTCCTTGAAGCAACCAGAGCTTCACCCCATCACCTCTTGGACAAATTGCTATGACTTTCTCTTCATCTAATCTGTGCCTTTCAATATTCTACTCCTCAGACTTCCCCTGGGGTTAGATTTGGCTTTAAACACACACACACAAATAATGATTTCTCACTGCATGTGGCCGAAGACTCTTCTCTACTAGCCTCACCTTCTCAGCCCCTCACATGGTTCCTTCGGCTGTTTCCAGCCCTTCATTGCTGCTGCTGCTAAGTCGCTTCAGTTGTGTCTGACTCTGTGTGACCCCACAGACGGCAGCCCACCAGTCTCCTCTGTCCCTGGGATTCTCCAGGCAAGAACACTGGAGTGGTTGCCGTTTCCTTCTCCCAGACCTTCATTAGCAACATCTAGATGATGCAGTACACGCAGTTCATATGCTGAAACAGGGCCACACCCAGCCATTTAACCCATAAGGTGGAGCACCTGACCTTGGGGAACTTTCTGTCCAGGGCAGCATGAGTCCCAAAGCACAGGCCGTAGGCGCACGACTCAAGGAAAGAAGCAGGAATGTGGAAGGTAAACGAAACCTTTATACCTTGTTCAGGTGAAGGAGTGAAACAAGTGGCGTTTATTCTGGAAATAAGATCCCAAAGCTGGCCAATCACACACATCTCCCCAGCCCCTCAGGGGAGTGTAACAAGAGAAAACGGAGACATTGCGTTAGCATGGATTTTTAAAAATTAATTTTTACTGAAGTATAGCTTTACAGTGCTGTTAGTTTGTGCCGTTCAGCAAAGTGGGTCAGCTATCCGTGTGCACACACCCCCTCTTTTCTGGATTTCCTTCTCCTTTGTGCCACCGTAGAGCACTGAGCAGAGCTCCCTGCGCTACACAGTAGGTTCTCACTCGCTGTCTATGTTATACACAGTATACATAGTGTATATATGTCAATCCCAGCCTCCTGACCCATCCTCCGCCTTTCCCTCTTGATACCCATACGTTTATTCTCTACGCCTGGAGAGCACCAGTTCCCTTGGCAAACTGGCCTTTGACCTGGCTCATTTTTCTCCATGCCCCATGTGTGACTCTTTCGTAGCTTGTTCTCCTGTTCCAGCTCTTTTCATAGTAAGAGTGCGCGGAGGTCTGCTTCCTGAGCTGACTCTCTGTGATGGCCAGGACGTCTCGCTCTCGTCCTGTGGGTCACCCTCATGGTAACTACCTTCGTGGCTAGTGCCCCAATTTCTACTGTCTCGCGTGGATACCAGCTCCTCCTCTTCCCCTCTCCACACTGAGACCCCAGTGCTGACTCCTCCTCTGCCCAGCTTTCTATTTTTCCCATCTTTCTTCCACCACTCCATCCTCATTTCAGTGGAGGACGTGAGCTGGGGGACTGTTAGTGTTCTGTTGGCCACTGGGAGCTGTTGAAGATCTGTGAGCACAGAGCTGGCTCTGTCAATGGGGACCTGGAGGTGGTGAGTAGGATGGGGACCCAGTCAGGGACAGCATTCATGACGTAACTGTGGAGGAAAGGATAGTGAGCGTCCTAAGCTAGGATGCTGGTGTTGGGAACGCATATGAGAGCAGAGCTGCTGAAGGAGTTCCTTCCCCCCTGGGATTCCTAAGCTCCTAGATCTTGGAAGGGAACTCTAGCCTTTACACTGAGAATATCCAAATTTTGACTTTTGAGTAAAGCTTGCCTTGGAAAGGATTCACAGGTGAAAGTTATATAATTCTTGGCAGTAGTGTGGGTAATGGCTAGCTCTGTACAAAATAAAAGAGCTAGGAAAGAGGTTTTGGTTTCAGACAAAGGAAGGAGAGAAAATAACCTGAATTAATAAAAACAAAAGAAGAGGTCTCAGGTTAGGTTCAGAAAACGGGACAAGAAAGGAAGATCAAGACTTTTCCAGTGAGGGAACAGGAAGGAGGAGGGGCTGTGTGCTTTAGTGGAGCAAAAATTCATGCTATTTATCTGTTTGTCTCTTAGTTGACACTAGAATTACTGTTAGGAAAGAAAATATTTTATTTAGGAAAATATCCTTCTCGGTATAGAAGATGAGGTAAGGAGGGCATACTTTAGTGAGTGTCAAGAGATAAATTTCTCTGCATTGTAAATAAGCAATAAGAGAGGAGCAGAGAGAAGATAGGAAGGGGGTGAAAAGAGACAGGAAAGAATATTAGGATATCGTAGTAGGTACTGGGACTTTTAAAAATGGGGATAATAAGGATCCCCTCCCCAGTGGTCCGGTGGCTAAGACTTCACACTCCCAATGCAGGGGCCCAGGTTCCATCCCAGGTCAGGGAACTAGATCCCACATGCTGCAACTAAGACTTGGTGCCACCAAATAAATGAATTAAAAGAAACAATGCGGATGATGTTACTCAGTTGGAAATGATTTGCATTTCTGAGACATGCTTCCCTTTCTCCCTTTCCCAGGACCTTTGGAAAGTCTGCTACTTCCAATGGGAGGTGTTTTTTTTTTTTTTGTTTGTTTTGTTTTTTTAAATCCACAGACACCACAACTGTGCTGGGTCCATTGCCCGGGTTGATGCTATGGGAGTTAGGGGGCTTCATTCAGGGATAAGTGAGGTTATCCACCTGCTGACCTGATTTAGCTACAGGAACCTGAACCTGGAAGGGACCCTTAGATTATGCAAACTTTTCAGGAGCAGCCAGAAAGCTTGGGAGAGGAACCTGGACTTCTACAAGTCAAGGACCGACAAAAGTTCCAGCGGGTCATATCTGGTCCTTAAGGGCAGGGAGACACTAGTTAGACTACCTATCCTGGCTTTTGTGGTTTGTGGCCAGAGGAGGTGGTGAGGAGGGGAGTCCAGATTGCCTGAATATGTTACACTAATTTGGAATGACCAGTTCTGGATGCAGAGACCTGGGAATCTCGGCTCAGTGGGGACTACGAGGATTGGGGAAGTGAGGATTTTGGATCTGATCTCTGTGGCTTAGTGTGTCAGGAGGCTGCAACAGCAGCAGACACAGCCAACTGGAGCTCATTTCCTGGGTCTTCCAGCCACAATAAGGATGGCTTTCTTGAGATCCTTCCAAACTGCCTTGTTCTGAGATGTATAAGCTATACTCTGAATCAGGCTTCCCTGGTGGCTCAGCATTAAAGAACCCGCTTGCCAATGCAGGAGATGCAGGTTCAGTCCCTGTGTCGGGAAGATGCCCTGGAGAAGGAAATGGCAACCCACTCTAGTATTCTGGCCTGGGAAATCCCGTGGACAGAGGAGCCTGGAGGACTGCAGTCTATGGGGTGGCAAAGAGTCAGGCATGACTGAGCGACTGCGCAACTACAGCATTCTGAATCAGAGCTGCCCCAACTCTAAAGTGCCTCAGAGCTGCCTGGATGGCTCGCTCAGACGCTCTGCTGAGCCCCATCCTCAGAGCCTGGGAATGGAGCCTGACAGTGTCCGTTTCTCACAAATTCTCTGCTGCCGCTGGTCTGGGAACAACACCTGGAGACCCGCTGTCCTCCACTAGCATTTCTCAAACTTTACAGTGCATGGGGGTCGTCTGGAGATCTTGTTAAAAAGCAGGTTCTGATTCAGTAGGTCTGTGGGTGGGGCCTGACAATTTGCATATTGACAAACTCCTGGGTGACGCTGATGCAGTTCCCCAGGTGAAACACAGCAGGACCCTGTGGTCCTTGTCCCCTGTGTCCTCTGCCTGCCTTTTGTCTGTGGAAAAACTTTAGTCCAAGAAGAAATTTAACCATGAGAACATGCAGCAACTAAGGAACACAGTCAAAGGAGACCAAATAGTACTAAGGAAGTCATTAAGCAGAGTCAAGGACCTTTAGATAGTACTCTGAGCCATGTCTGGTGAGCTGTCTTGTAGATACTGAAATCCCCACTGGGTGGAGGACGTTACCTGCAGGATGACCAGACTCTACCCAGGACAAGAGCTGCCTCAATTCCCAGAACTGGCCTCAGAGGAATGGAAACAAACTGACCCTGGCACTGAAGATGAACTGTACCTAAAACAATCAAGACGACGCTGGCCAGACCACCGATGACCACTCTGAAGCTGACTATCAGAGCTGACTGTGCTGGTTCCGCCTGTAGCCCCCTCCCTCTGTCTATAAAAGCTCTCACTCTCTGCTTGTCGGCGGGGTGGGGGTGGTGGGGGAGTTGGCCTTCAGACAGATGTCCACCCTCCCCACCCAGTTGCTGGGATCTGAAATAAAGCAAGCTTTCCTGTCCACAAGCTGGCCTGTTTTATTGGCTTTTGGGTGGCAAGCGTCCAGACCCCACCTTTATGGACCACTATTTAAGTAGCATTGCCCCCCAGGGTTGCCTTAACCTCTGGCCGGCTGCAGGCGAAGTGTTCCTGTTCACCTAGGAATAAATGCCTCTGTTTCCTGCCCGGGAGACTCCGCCCGTGTTCCTCCAAGCTCGGCCCTAGAGGGACAGTTAAGCCTTGTCAGGCTCCAGTTCGCTGGCTTCTGCAGGGCTGTGGCCAGACGCCTGCACTCTCCCGCTCCCCAGGGCCGGCTCTGCCCTCATCCGGCTGGCAGTGGCCGCCTCTAGTCCCAGCTGTTCCTTTGCCCTTGAAACCAGCCCCTCTCGACAGCTCTCCTGTTTCCCACTGTCCCTGGCCACTCCCGAATGACTCCAGGTTCCAAAATGGGACTGCTATAGCCAGAAGCCAGCAGCGGCTAGAGCTACACGGCAGAAGGACCTGGGAGGTGGTTCCAGTAAGGAGAAGATGAAAAGACAGAAATATGCGGGCAAAGGAAAGAGTGACAAGTGTTAATGCAGGCCTCATGCATTGATTTGTTATTTGTAAGATTTGTTACTTGCAGAATTGGAATAACAAGGACTTCAACCTAATAAGCATAGTGATGGGTTTAAGGGAGGGTTTCTTGTGGGATGAGGCTATGGGAAGGGAACTTGTTTGGGGTTCAGAAGACCCAGGTTCTAGTGCGAATTAAGATCCCCCTCACCCCCAGCCTCACTGTTCTTATTTACAAGAGAAGGTTGGATGAAACCAACTCAGAAACCAAAATCTCATGTATAGAGTGAGTTTGAAATGAGTTCCTCATTTTTAGAAGAATTGTCAAGGAAGGCTGGGGAAACCCTAGGCTCTGGAATTTGCAAAACCGGAATTTAATTAATTAATTTTCAATTTAAAAAATGGAAGTATAGTTGATTTACAATGGTGTGTTAATTTCTGCTATACAGCAAAGTGATTCAGATATATATGTGTATATATATATATAGGCATGTTTTAAAAGATTCTTTTTGTTATTATTTATTTGTCATATGTTTATCAAAGGATTTTTTTCACTATTTTAAAAAATTGTGATAAAACATAAAATGAAATACTATTATAACCGTATTTAACTGTACAGCTCAGTGGCACTAAGTACACTCACATTTTTGCACAATTCTCACCATCATCCATCTCCTGGGTTTGTCACCTAACTAAACTGAAGCTCTGTCCCCATTAAACACCAACTCCCCTTTCCCCCTCCTCAGGCCTCCCACCCCCAGCCCTGGCGTCTACCAATGTACTTTCTGACTCTGTGAATTTGACTATTCTAGGTACCTTATAAAATAGAATCAAACAGTATTTGTTTGCACCTGGTGTATATTAGAACACACTTTTAAGGTTAACAATATATATCATAGGATATTGAATATAGTTATCTGTGCCATACAGTAGTCTTATAGGGTAGGATTTTGTTATTCATTCATTCTGTATATAAAAGCTTTCATCTACTAACCCCAACCTCCCACTCCATCTTTCTCCCACCCCCCACCCTCCCCTGGCAACCATCAGTCTGTTCGTGTGAAGAAAAACCTGAATTTAAATCCCTGCTTGTCCTACTCAACATCTGGGAGGCAATGGACACATCTCAGTCACAGGCTGTGTTGTTTCTTCACCAGTGAGGATTAAATGAAACAACAAATAAGAAGAACTTAAAATCGCTGCAAATACCTAGGAGTGAGCACACCAAGAAAAGATGCTAATATTATGACAGCCACTAAAAATGTGAAAACCCTGCACGTTTCCACTGTGTTCCATTTCATTAGACTGAAATGCTGAAACATGCATTACTTTTCCCCCTCTCTAGAAACACTTCAATTCTGTGCTTCCCACACTAACCCCTAAGGTGGTCTGTGTTTGCTCAACTCAGTCTCCCAGAAAATATGTTCCAAACTCATGTAAAGAGAGGGTAGTGACAATCAAAGCAGCATGTTGCCCTGCTTAGCGTGTGTTAGTGCATTATTTAATACTAAATTACAGGAAAACTGACTGAAACATAATCCGGGCCAACAGCTGCTGTGGACCCTGTCACCCGAAGGAAATGTTTAAGAGCAGGGCGGGTCGTACAGGACAAAATGGTTATTGATTGTCTCTCTCTCTCTGAAAATGGTTGTCATGAGATGCTGTACCCAACGGGTGCTCATTTGATGGTTCTTCATTCAAAGAAGGATGTTCTAGAGACTTAAATGTTCCACCCGCTCAAGATTACAGCATAAGCTGAAGGTGAGCGTTGTTTCCATTTGTACCCTGACGGTCTGGTTATTTAGTTCTAATTTGGGGCCCCCTAGGAAGCAGGCGAATGGTTGCAAGCACCTGGACTCAGAAACTGAGTTCGGCTAATGTCAGTGGCTATATGGGGTTTACCCGTGCATGGGGAGGCCTGGAGAGTTGGGTTAGTAGACAGTCAGAATCTAGGACTTTGAGAGGCAATTCCACAGGGGTGAGTGAACTGAAGGTTTTTTTTTCTCCCGTTTAATTCTCCTCCTCTTCTTTTTCCCCCTTCCCCCTCCCCTTTTCTCTCCCCCTCCTCGCCACTCCTCCCCCTCCTCCTCTTCTCTCTTTTTGAAACAAAATATGTCCGGCGTTTCCAACGGTGCCACTGCCTTGGCGTCAGCTCCCAAATATAACCTCCCCCTCTCTCCAGGACTCTGATAGCAGCCGCTGACCACGGGCAGTGTCATATCAGAGGGCCAGTCTTTCTATTACCCACACCCAGCATCCTTACGAGATATAACAGACATAAGAATGTTCATTCCTGTGAACCGTAATAAGTTCACGGTTTGGCCCAGTGTGTGGTGTTGCCTTCAATATTAACCTCTGAGTGTTGGGCAGTTACTTTCCTATCACACCTGGTGCTTTTCTTTAGTTGTTTTGTGCTTAATACGTTTGGCTTTTGTAGTTAAGTGCTTACTTAGCACTGTGTATCTACGAAGAACCACCTGTGGGCCTTATGATAACCCCACTGGCCAAACCACTTCATCTACCGACAGAATTTTTTCTGTGGTCTGCCACACTCATGTCAGAATCCAACTAGGGTGTTGCAGTCTCCTGGATCCCCAACTATATTGTGAAATGGGCACAACAGATCCTATATGGTGGGTTTGTTGTATTAAATTATATAATAGTCATCACACCTTATGTAATAAGAAGGAATATAAAAGACAAAGATTATAATTTTTATATTTCTTCTATGGGATTATTCCACTCCCCTGGAATAATTAATGACTAAGACTTTGTTCAGAGAAGGCAATGGCACCCTACTCCAGTACTCTTGCCTGGAAAATCCCATGGACCGAGGAGCCTGGGGGGTTGCAGTAACAGTCGAACACAACTGAGAGACTTCGCTTTGACTTTTCACTTTCATGCATTGGAGAAGGCAATGGCAACCCACTCCAGTGTTCTTGCCTAGAGAATCCCAGGGACAGAGGAGCCTGGTGGGCTGCCGTCTATGGGGTCGCACAGAGTTGGACACGACTGAAGCGACTTAGCAGCAGTAGCAGCAAGACTTTGTTGGTTTATATCAAAAAGTTTAGTGACTTCCTTGGTGGTTCAGTGGTTAAGACTTCACCTACCAGTGTAGGGGGCGTGAGTTTGATCACTGGTCAGGGATCCCAAAGCCTCCTGGCCTAAAAAAAGCAAAACACAAACAGAAGCAATATTGTAACAAATTCAATAAAGACAAAAGAATGTAATGCATTACAAACATGTTTAAGGCATGAGGAGGGTGAAAGAAGGGGAAGGTGGCCATATTCCCAGCTACTTTATCTCTCCAGGGTGCAGAGCTGAGTCCTTGGTCACTGGTGCCCCCCTCAGCCCCTGTCCATGCTTCTGGGATCTCAGTCCTCTTAACAATTTCCCTGCTAGCTCCGGAGTGATGTGGCGTTGCTATTTCTTTTGACATTATACGTTATTTTGTGTGAAAAGTATGAAGTAGATGTTCTTTTTAATAAAAGTCTAATAATTGATTTCTTTCCTTGGATCCCTCTGCTGGATACCAAATCCCCAAAGAGAGAGAGTTAGTTTAATTTGTCTGGCCTTGATGATGGCCCCAGCCCTTCAGCCAGAGGAGAGGATGTCAGTCTTGTTGACAGTTCCACCAAGCAAATTAGGGCAAGATGATGTTCATGAAAGGAAACTGGGTCACAGTTGCCAGGAGTACAAAGAGCCCATGCAGCGGGTGTGCAAAAATTCCAAATCTCCACCCCAGGGTGTGCAGTATTTACTCCCATAAAAATGATAAAGCCCAATAAAGAGACTTCTCCAAAACAACAGTTAAGATTTGGACCTAAAAAATCATAAGAAACAGCACAATTTAATCATTTCTCATACATATATATACACACATATATACACATGCACGTGTCATATATACACACGTATGTATGTATATGTGTATTTGTATGTATCTAATCATATATGTATACACATACATGTAACTGGCTCAGTGGTAAAGAATCCACCTGCCAGGACAGAAGAGCCAGGTTCGATCCTTGGGTTGGAAAGATCCCCTGGAGAAGGAAATGGCAACCCACTCCAGTATTCTTGCCTGGAAAATCCCATGGACAGAGGAGCCTGGTGGGCTACAGTCCATGGGGTTGCACTGAGTCAGACACGACTTAATGACAGCCCACACACGAGGAGGCAGGGTTAGCGTAGAATATTTTGTAGTGACACGATTCGTTAACATTACCCGTTTCTAAGAGATGCTAATTTGTTCATAGTTCTCAGCCTCCTGCCTGGCTCCCTTTCCCCCTCCCCTTTTCTCTCCCCCTCCTCGCCACTCCTCCCCCTCCTCCTCTTCTCTCTTTTTGAAACAAAATATGTCCGGCGTTTCCAACGGTGCCACTGCCTTGGCGTCAGCTCCCAAATATAACCTCCCCCTCTCTCCAGGACTCTGATAGCAGCCGCTGACCACGGGCAGTGTCATATCAGAGGGCCAGTCTTTCTATTACCCACACCCAGCATCCTTACGAGATATAACAGACATAAGAATGTTCATTCCTGTGAACCGTAATAAGTTCACTGTTTGGCCCAGTGTGTGGTGTTGCCTTCAACATTAACCTCTGAGTGTTGGGCAGTTACTTTCCTATCACACCTGGTGCTTTTCTTTAGTTGTTTTGTGCTTAATACGTTTGGCTTTTGTAGTTAAGTGCTTACTTAGCACTGTGTATCTACGAAGAACCACCTGTGGGCCGTATGATAACCCCACTGGCCAAACCACTTCATCTACCGACAGAATTTTTTCTGTGGTCTGCCACACTCATGTCAGAATCCAACTAGGGTGTTGCAGTCTCCTGGATCCCCAACTATATTGTGAAATGGGCACAACAGATCCTATATGGTGGGTTTGTTGTATTAAATTATATAATAGTCATCACACCTTATGTAATAAGAAGGAATATAAAAGACAAAGATTATAATTTTTATATTTCTTCTATGGGATTATTCCACTCCCCTGGAATAATTAATGACTAAGACTTTGTTCAGAGAAGGCAATGGCACCCTACTCCAGTACTCTTGCCTGGAAAATCCCATGGACCGAGGAGCCTGGGGGGTTGCAGTAACAGTCGAACACAACTGAGAGACTTCGCTTTGACTTTTCACTTTCATGCATTGGAGAAGGCAATGGCAACCCACTCCAGTGTTCTTGCCTAGAGAATCCCAGGGACAGAGGAGCCTGGTGGGCTGCCGTCTATGGGGTCGCACAGAGTTGGACACGACTGAAGCGACTTAGCAGCAGTAGCAGCAAGACTTTGTTGGTTTATATCAAAAAGTTTAGTGACTTCCTTGGTGGTTCAGTGGTTAAGACTTCACCTACCAGTGTAGGGGGCGTGAGTTTGATCACTGGTCAGGGATCCCAAAGCCTCCTGGCCTAAAAAAAGCAAAACACAAACAGAAGCAATATTGTAACAAATTCAATAAAGACAAAAGAATGTAATGCATTACAAACATGTTTAAGGCATGAGGAGGGTGAAAGAAGGGGAAGGTGGCCATATTCCCAGCTACTTTATCTCTCCAGGGTGCAGAGCTGAGTCCTTGGTCACTGGTGCCCCCCTCAGCCCCTGTCCATGCTTCTGGGATCTCAGTCCTCTTAACAATTTCCCTGCTAGCTCCGGAGTGATGTGGCGTTGCTATTTCTTTTGACATTATACGTTATTTTGTGTGAAAAGTATGAAGTAGATGTTCTTTTTAATAAAAGTCTAATAATTGATTTCTTTCCTTGGATCCCTCTGCTGGATACCAAATCCCCAAAGAGAGAGAGTTAGTTTAATTTGTCTGGCCTTGATGATGGCCCCAGCCCTTCAGCCAGAGGAGAGGATGTCAGTCTTGTTGACAGTTCCACCAAGCAAATTAGGGCAAGATGATGTTCATGAAAGGAAACTGGGTCACAGTTGCCAGGAGTACAAAGAGCCCATGCAGCGGGTGTGCAAAAATTCCAAATCTCCACCCCAGGGTGTGCAGTATTTACTCCCATAAAAATGATAAAGCCCAATAAAGAGACTTCTCCAAAACAACAGTTAAGATTTGGACCTAAAAAATCATAAGAAACAGCACAATTTAATCATTTCTCATACATATATATACACACATATATACACATGCACGTGTCATATATACACACGTATGTATGTATATGTGTATTTGTATGTATCTAATCATATATGTATACACATACATGTAACTGGCTCAGTGGTAAAGAATCCACCTGCCAGGACAGAAGAGCCAGGTTCGATCCTTGGGTTGGAAAGATCCCCTGGAGAAGGAAATGGCAACCCACTCCAGTATTCTTGCCTGGAAAATCCCATGGACAGAGGAGCCTGGTGGGCTACAGTCCATGGGGTTGCACTGAGTCAGACACGACTTAATGACAGCCCACACACGAGGAGGCAGGGTTAGCGTAGAATATTTTGTAGTGACACGATTCGTTAACATTACCCGTTTCTAAGAGATGCTAATTTGTTCATAGTTCTCAGCCTCCTGCCTGGCTCCCTCGCCATCTGAGTCAGCCAGGCTCTCCGGCTTCTGCCAGGTGCTGTGCAAGGTTCTGACTCTTAAGACGGGGTCCAGGTACCGGCCTTGGTGGCCCTTGTTGCCAGGGAGTCCCAAATTGATGAAGAGAGACCGACGGATGGGTGGGTCAGTTCCTCTTGGCTGGTGACCTTGAGGGGCCAATGTTTGGATTTGGGGTGCTGACTGTGCCAGGGCACCAGGGGCTGAGACACTTGCTGCATTCCATTCTGCAGGACTCCTGGGACTTTTCTCAAACCTGGTACTTCACTTCTTTCTTTTGGAATCCTGTGTGTTACTTGCACGAGTCCAGAGCCAACTGGCTGGACTCACGAGTGCCGTGAGGATGCTATGGGCTGTGGACACAGGATGCCAGGCTCCCTGGGCGCCCTGTCCTCTGGCCAGCTCCTTGTCTGGATGGCGTCAGGGCTGCCAGGAGTGAGGTGATGCTTTCTCCGCCCCACCCCTTTCTCCACCTGCACGTCTGTCATGGGACTCCAAAAGCTCCTCTCCCCAGCTTCCCCGGAAAACTCACCCTTTCCTCGGAGGGTGGACCTTGTCCCTGGTCACTAGGCACTCCTTTGTGACCATCAGTTTATCCGAGACCTACCTGTTAAGCAGTGTGAAAGGGCCAACACCATCCTTGCTCCCTCTTTCCATCCACTCTTGTTGGAGAGAGACCAAGCAGAGGACGGTGGAAAGGGTTTTATTTAATTTCATTTCTATTCACTTTTAAGTCTCCAAAGCAGTGAGATCGACTCCTCTGCTTTTGGATTAGGCTCAGAAGACTGGCAGAAGTCTCACTGACTCTGAAAACATTGGGGACACATCTTCTGAAGCTCTGCTTTGATTTTGTCACCTGCCTGCTCTCCCCCTACCCAGGGGACAACCCAAACTCTTCCCCCTGGCATTTGAGGCCCTGTATAGAAAGCAGGATCACTAGCCAGTTACACCTCCTGTGGTCCGTGCCTCCTTCCCCATCCTCTGTTTGGGCCACAATGGGCTCCACTGCATGCCCCATACCCGCCTTCTCTTGCTTGGCCCATTCTGGCCCATTACCCAGAATGCTTTGCCCTCCCATCAGCTCTTCACATCCTACTTTGTTTTCAGGTTCAGTTCAGGGATCACTTCTGTTAGGAAGCCTTCCTGGATGGGGGGGTCTCTCCTTCCTCTCCCCTTTCAGGGCCTTTTTGGTGGTGCTCTCTTATTTTTCCCATTCTAATTGGCCTTCTGGATAACCTGCCCACTTTCCTCACTACATCCCATTTCTTATAGGTGACCAGACACTCAAGACAAATTCTGAGGGAGGGGATATTGGCGACCCCCTTGGCATTACTTCTCCCATTCCATCAAGCATCAATACTGCTAATTTTAACCTATGCAATATTGCTTGAGCTCATCCCTTCCTCTCTGGTGTGATGACTGGAGCTTGAGTCCTTGTCACTGCTCCCAGAGGTCTCTGCAGCAGCCATCCAGCTGGGTTCCTTGCTGTGGCCCACTGGGCTCAGACTCAGTGTCCTCACAGGGCTGCGAGCTTTGTGTTTCTCTCCCCGCTAGTCTATCAACTTCCCCACTAGCAACCGCATCATGGTTATGAAGGCCTGGGGCCTATTAGATGCTTAATAAACTTTGCATGAATGAAGGATGGATAAGTGATGCAATTATGGAGTTGGGAGTGGGAGTGTACAAAACAGTTGGGATGGGAGGATGTTATATGATCATGGATCCTTGACTCATATAAACATCCTGTCTTCCATCCCTGACCCCATTTCACTCATCTGTAAAATGACAGTGATGATCTTGTATTTGAGGTCCAATCCGGGACCCAGTTAACATCCAGTTCATGTACATTTGTCTTATAATTAAACACCTTAAGTTCAAGTGATTCAAGGGTTACTTTGTAAGAGACCATCCTTCCCACAAGGGACTTTTTTTTTTTTCCTGGCCTTGTCACTCGGCATGTGGGATCTTAGTTCTATGACCAGGGATTGAACCCATGACCCCTGCATTGCAAACTCAGAGCCATTGTTTATTTGTTTTTTAATTGAAGGACAATTGCTTTACAGTATTGCATTGGAGAAACTAGAAGTCTTAATCACTGGATCACAAGGGAAGTCCCTCACCCTTCCTTCCTGAAATAGTTTCTTCTGTTTCAGCTTGCTCCTGAGATCAGCTAAGTGTTCACTCCCGTTCAAAGTGGACACGAGCTATGGCTGATGAGGCAGAATACAAGGGAAGAGCTTTCCAATCTGATGTGACTCTCTCTCCCTTTCATGGCCTGGCTTGGTCTCTCAGGTTCCATGTTTCAGATTCAAGTTCAAGTTGTTGTTCAGGTACTAAGTTGTGTCTGACTCTTTGTGACCCCATGGACTGCAGCAGGCCAGGCTTCCCTGTCCTTCACTATCTCCCAGAATTCGCTCAGTTTCATGTCCATTGATGATGCAGGGTGATGATGGCATCGGTGATGCCACCCAACCATCTCATCCTCTGTCATCCCCTTCTCCTACTGTCAATCTTTTCCAGCATCAGAGTCTTTTCCAACGAGTCAAGTGTCTGAAAAATCCACTTAGACATAAAAATCGATCAAAGAAAAGGAAGCAAGGCTAATTTCAAGCTACCTGTTATATAATTCAGAGGGTGAGTACACATGGCTTCCTCTAAAAACTCTGGAAGGTGGAAATCTGAAGTGTTAATCCAACAGTTGAAGGAAATGACAATAATGATTATGACAGGAAATTTCTCCCTGTGTAATGGCTGGGAAAGTGTGTTCAGACCACAGACAGTAGTTATATACTTCAACTTTTTTTTTTTTAAACCCCTGAGGCCTCTCCTGAATTCAAATAATCTGTCTTCTTGCTCCCAGAAATATATTTAATGGTCAGTTCAATTGGGATAATATGGCCATTGAATGAACAGGTCTTGGAAAGTTTTGATAAATTCATATAAGCTTGTGTTGCCTTATAGGTAACATATATAGGTAAATATAATGCTAATAATGTCTGGAACTTCTTAAATTCCTCCTATAAGCATATTTATAGTTTCTTAGTGGGGAAAAAGATCCAACCAGTCCATTCTGAAGGTGATCAACCCTGGGATTTCTTTGGAAGGAATGATGCTAAAGCCGAAACTCCAGTATTTTGGCCACCTCATGAGAAGAGTTGACTCACTGGAGAAGACTCTGATGCTGGGAGGGATTGGGGGCAGGAGGAGAAGGGGATGACCGAGGATGAGATGGCTGGATGGCATCACGGACTCGATGGACATGAGTCTGAGTGAACTCTGGGAGTTGGTGATTAACAGGGAGGCCTGGCGTGCTGCGATTCATGGGGCCGCAAAGAGTTGGACGCGACTGAGCGACTGAACTGAACTGAACTGAACTGAATGGGGGAAAAAAAATCTCATTTGAAGACCATCAATTCTTCCAAGCTCCAAAGCCAAAATTTTCCTAGAAAACAGAATCTTCTCACTTGAGAGCTTATTTCTTTCTACATGAGACTGAGTCTACTGAGTAGTGAGTAGCCACAGGAGAGTGATGGCCTGTTGGTTAGGGTGAAGGCATATGAAAACTGGCAAGGTATGTTTGGACAAAGGGAACTGAGTGGTGCAGTGTTCACCTAATCATTTCCACCAGGGAATAATGTAAGAGCACAGCTGTTTGGAACAGAATAACATGGCAGACCAGGGGCCACCTGAAATACTGGTTCAAAAAGTGTCGTATGTGGGGATGACACTTGAGAAGGTAGAAGGGGGTCGGGGTCTGCAGTCTACGTGTTATTTATTATTATTATTATTTTTGGCTGTGTTGAGTCTCAGTTGCACCATGCAGGGTCCTTTGCTACAGCTTATGGGCTCTGCAGTTGTGGTGGGTACATAGGCTTAGTTGCCCTGAGAGGCATGTGGGGTCTTAGTTCCCCCTCCCCGGGGACTGAACCCCCATCCCCTGTACTGGAAGGCAGATTCTCAACCGCTGGACCATCAGGGAAGTCCCTATGTGTTCATTCTTCCGCAAGTTCTTTTATCTTTGTTCCCTTTAGCCCTTTTGTAGCTCTAGCTCCTCTATTTCTGAATCCTTCTTTCACGATCCAATATCTCCCCTTACCAGCATTTTACTAATGCTTGTGTCATGGAGGATACTGACTAATCCATAGGACACCATACAATCCCTGCTCAAGATGGAATGAGTGAAGATCAAGCATATGAGATGATTTTGATCAGGAGGGTGAATCCACGGAGTCAGAATGTTGGGAGCTCATACGATGGACAGTGTCAGGCATCTGTCTGTCAGGAGATGAGAAATCAGAAAATGACTGAGGTCAGGGTGGTGTCTGGGTCTGAAAAGTGCCTAAGCATCTGCCCCCTACCTCGCCTCACCCTCCTCGGCTCACCCCCTTGCCCAGTGGCCAGGAGGTCAGAGGATTACAGGGTTAGGGACCACCAAGTGGCAAACCAGAGACAGTTTTAATGTAGTAGAGGGGGGCTCACAAGTAACTCATTGTAACAATAGTGAAAGAATCAGTACTTATCCATGTTTCAGTAAATTGAAGTGGATTCAAGATTATGTCTACAAAAATGTACTGACTTGTGTTCTGATGTACATTCTTTTTTTTAATAATTAAAAAAATATATTTATTTATTTGTTTGGCTGCATCGGTTCTTAGTTGCAGCATTCAGGATCTTTGATGTTCTTTGTGGCATGTGAGCTCTTAGTTGCAGCATGTGGGATCCAGTTCTCTGAACAGGGATTGAACCCGGGCCTCCTGTATTGGGAGCACAGACTCTTAGCGACCACCAGGAAAGTCCCAGGTTTTTTTTTTTTATGATTTTTAAAATTTATTTTAATTAATTAATGTGTATATATATTTAAACTGTGGCTGTGCTGGGTCTTTGTTGCTGCACAGGTTTTCTCTCTAGTGGCTAGTGGAGGCTACTCTCTAGTTGGAGTGAGCAGGCTTCTCATTTCAGTGCCTTTTCTTGTTGTAGAGCTGGATTCTAGGGCTCGCGAGCTTCAGTAGTTGCAGCTCCTGTCTCTTGAGCACAGGCTCAATAGTTGTGGCGCATGGGCTTAGTTGCTCCTCAGCGTGCGGGATCTTCCTGGATCAGGGATTGAACTCGTGTCTCCTGCATTGGCAGGTGGATTCTTTTCCACTGAACTACCAGGGAAGCCATGATACACATTCTCGAGTTGGAGAAAAATGGTCAGGGGTGCAGATAACACCCAAGGAACCGTGGGACTATCTTCCATGGATCACTTCCTGCAATGAAATTTCTTCTCATAGGTGCAACAGTAAAATATTGCATAGCATTTTATTTCCACAAACGTTTTTTTAATGGATTTCATCAACATATGAGAGGCATGTTGCATTTGGAAATAATAAATGTCCCACGTGATGCTTAAGGGAAGAGATTGTGAGTACCAATTTAGCGTCCTGAACTGTAGGTGGAGGCAGACGGGGACTGGGTGGGGAGAAGGTGCCTAAGTTCTCGGCTTTCAGGATTTTGGATTTCAACCTTGGTTGATATCTGGGTGAGGAAGGTCAACCACTGCTCTACTGCTTTCTCTTCCGGAATATATCTCTCTCACCCCTTTAACACTTTCATGCTCTGGGCACACCTGGTTTTCAGGTTTGGTCACACCTTCCTTCACTATGGTCTGACATTTTCTCTTTGCTGCTCCTTGCCACAAGCACCCTGGCTGAGATCAAACCTGGAGCCTGGCCAGCCCTTTCTTACAGTAGTTTCTCTCTGGGATGCTGCTGCTGCTGCTGCTAAGTGGCTTCAGTTGTGTCCGACTCTGTGAGACCCCATAGACGGCAGCCCACCAGGCTCCCCCATCCCTGGGATTCTCCAGGCAAGAAGACTGGAGTGGGTTGCCATTTCCTTCTCCAATGCGTGAAAGTGAAAAGTGAAAGTGAAGTTGCTCAGTCGTGTCTGACCCTCTCTGGGCAGCTGCTTCCATAGACGGCAGCCCACCAGGCTCCCCCATCCCTGGGATTCTCCAGGCAAGAAGACTGGAGTGGGTTGCCATTTCCTTCTCCAATGCGTGAAAGTGAAAAGTGAAAGTGAAGTTGCTCAGTCGTGTCTGACCCTCTCTGGGCAGCTGCTTCCAACTCCTTTCTGCGCTTCACTCTGCCACCCTACTAATCTTCCTAAACTGTCCCTGGTTTCCTGATGCTTTCCTTGTTGGAAAAACTCAGCAGAACACAGTGAGGTGGAGCAAGCCCCCCACCAGGTGCATCCCTGGTTTCTCTCCCCTTGACTTCACTGTGCCCTGTCCCTGAGCAAGGTGGTTACTATCTTGATGTCTCACCATCCTCCTCTGTGATATGAAATGTCACTCCATCTTTCTCCCACCCCCCACCCTCCCCTGGCAACCATCAGTCTGTTCGTGTGAAGAAAAACCTGAATTTAAATCCCTGCTTGTCCTACTCAACATCTGGGAGGCAATGGACACATCTCAGTCACAGGCTGTGTTGTTTCTTCACCAGTGAGGATTAAATGAAACAACAAATAAGAAGAACTTAAAATCGCTGCAAATACCTAGGAGTGAGCACACCAAGAAAAGATGCTAATATTATGACAGCCACTAAAAATGTGAAAACCCTGCACGTTTCCACTGTGTTCCATTTCATTAGACTGAAATGCTGAAACATGCATTACTTTTCCCCCTCTCTAGAAACACTTCAATTCTGTGCTTCCCACATAATCGCTGCAAATACCTAGGAGTGAGCACACCAAGAAAAGATGCTAATATTATGACAGCCACTAAGAATGTGAAAACCCTGCACGTTTCCACTGTGTTCCATTTCATTAGACTGAAATGCTGAAACATGCATTACTTTTCCCCCTCTCTAGAAACACTTCAATTCTGTGCTTCCCACACTAACCCCTAAGGTGGTCTGTGTTTGCTCAACTCAGTCTCCCAGAAAATATGTTCCAAACTCATGTAAAGAGAGGGTAGTGACAATCAAAGCAGCATGTTGCCCTGCTTAGCGTGTGTTAGTGCATTATTTAATACTAAATTACAGGAAAACTGACTGAAACATAATCCGGGCCAACAGCTGCTGTGGACCCTGTCACCCGAAGGAAATGTTTAAGAGCAGGGCGGGTCGTACAGGACAAAATGGTTATTGATTGTCTCTCTCTCTCTGAAAATGGTTGTCATGAGATGCTGTACCCAACGGGTGCTCATTTGATGGTTCTTCATTCAAAGAAGGATGTTCTAGAGACTTAAATGTTCCACCCGCTCAAGATTACAGCATAAGCTGAAGGTGAGCGTTGTTTCCATTTGTACCCTGACGGTCTGGTTATTTAGTTCTAATTTGGGGCCCCCTAGGAAGCAGGCGAATGGTTGCAAGCACCTGGACTCAGAAACTGAGTTCGGCTAATGTCAGTGGCTATATGGGGTTTACCCGTGCATGGGGAGGCCTGGAGAGTTGGGTTAGTAGACAGTCAGAATCTAGGACTTTGAGAGGCAATTCCACAGGGGTGAGTGAACTGAAGGTTTTTTTTTCTCCCGTTTAATTCTCCTCCTCTTCTTTTTCCCCCTTCCCCCTCCCCTTTTCTCTCCCCCTCCTCGCCACTCCTCCCCCTCCTCCTCTTCTCTCTTTTTGAAACAAAATATGTCCGGCGTTTCCAACGGTGCCACTGCCTTGGCGTCAGCTCCCAAATATAACCTCCCCCTCTCTCCAGGACTCTGATAGCAGCCGCTGACCACGGGCAGTGTCATATCAGAGGGCCAGTCTTTCTATTACCCACACCCAGCATCCTTACGAGATATAACAGACATAAGAATGTTCATTCCTGTGAACCGTAATAAGTTCACTGTTTGGCCCAGTGTGTGGTGTTGCCTTCAACATTAACCTCTGAGTGTTGGGCAGTTACTTTCCTATCACACCTGGTGCTTTTCTTTAGTTGTTTTGTGCTTAATACGTTTGGCTTTTGTAGTTAAGTGCTTACTTAGCACTGTGTATCTACGAAGAACCACCTGTGGGCCGTATGATAACCCCACTGGCCAAACCACTTCATCTACCGACAGAATTTTTTCTGTGGTCTGCCACACTCATGTCAGAATCCAACTAGGGTGTTGCAGTCTCCTGGATCCCCAACTATATTGTGAAATGGGCACAACAGATCCTATATGGTGGGTTTGTTGTATTAAATTATATAATAGTCATCACACCTTATGTAATAAGAAGGAATATAAAAGACAAAGATTATAATTTTTATATTTCTTCTATGGGATTATTCCACTCCCCTGGAATAATTAATGACTAAGACTTTGTTCAGAGAAGGCAATGGCACCCTACTCCAGTACTCTTGCCTGGAAAATCCCATGGACCGAGGAGCCTGGGGGGTTGCAGTAACAGTCGAACACAACTGAGAGACTTCGCTTTGACTTTTCACTTTCATGCATTGGAGAAGGCAATGGCAACCCACTCCAGTGTTCTTGCCTAGAGAATCCCAGGGACAGAGGAGCCTGGTGGGCTGCCGTCTATGGGGTCGCACAGAGTTGGACACGACTGAAGCGACTTAGCAGCAGTAGCAGCAAGACTTTGTTGGTTTATATCAAAAAGTTTAGTGACTTCCTTGGTGGTTCAGTGGTTAAGACTTCACCTACCAGTGTAGGGGGCGTGAGTTTGATCACTGGTCAGGGATCCCAAAGCCTCCTGGCCTAAAAAAAGCAAAACACAAACAG
Source organism: Oreotragus oreotragus (assembly GCA_006410675.1). Lineage (NCBI taxonomy): Eukaryota > Metazoa > Chordata > Mammalia > Artiodactyla > Bovidae > Oreotragus > Oreotragus oreotragus. The sequence continues at coordinate 349,656 of SJYX01022598.1, forward strand.
AAGCAATATTGTAACAAATTCAATAAAGACAAAAGAATGTAATGCATTACAAACATGTTTAAGGCATGAGGAGGGTGAAAGAAGGGGAAGGTGGCCATATTCCCAGCTACTTTATCTCTCCAGGGTGCAGAGCTGAGTCCTTGGTCACTGGTGCCCCCCTCAGCCCCTGTCCATGCTTCTGGGATCTCAGTCCTCTTAACAATTTCCCTGCTAGCTCCGGAGTGATGTGGCGTTGCTATTTCTTTTGACATTATACGTTATTTTGTGTGAAAAGTATGAAGTAGATGTTCTTTTTAATAAAAGTCTAATAATTGATTTCTTTCCTTGGATCCCTCTGCTGGATACCAAATCCCCAAAGAGAGAGAGTTAGTTTAATTTGTCTGGCCTTGATGATGGCCCCAGCCCTTCAGCCAGAGGAGAGGATGTCAGTCTTGTTGACAGTTCCACCAAGCAAATTAGGGCAAGATGATGTTCATGAAAGGAAACTGGGTCACAGTTGCCAGGAGTACAAAGAGCCCATGCAGCGGGTGTGCAAAAATTCCAAATCTCCACCCCAGGGTGTGCAGTATTTACTCCCATAAAAATGATAAAGCCCAATAAAGAGACTTCTCCAAAACAACAGTTAAGATTTGGACCTAAAAAATCATAAGAAACAGCACAATTTAATCATTTCTCATACATATATATACACACATATATACACATGCACGTGTCATATATACACACGTATGTATGTATATGTGTATTTGTATGTATCTAATCATATATGTATACACATACATGTAACTGGCTCAGTGGTAAAGAATCCACCTGCCAGGACAGAAGAGCCAGGTTCGATCCTTGGGTTGGAAAGATCCCCTGGAGAAGGAAATGGCAACCCACTCCAGTATTCTTGCCTGGAAAATCCCATGGACAGAGGAGCCTGGTGGGCTACAGTCCATGGGGTTGCACTGAGTCAGACACGACTTAATGACAGCCCACACACGAGGAGGCAGGGTTAGCGTAGAATATTTTGTAGTGACACGATTCGTTAACATTACCCGTTTCTAAGAGATGCTAATTTGTTCATAGTTCTCAGCCTCCTGCCTGGCTCCCTCGCCATCTGAGTCAGCCAGGCTCTCCGGCTTCTGCCAGGTGCTGTGCAAGGTTCTGACTCTTAAGACGGGGTCCAGGTACCGGCCTTGGTGGCCCTTGTTGCCAGGGAGTCCCAAATTGATGAAGAGAGACCGACGGATGGGTGGGTCAGTTCCTCTTGGCTGGTGACCTTGAGGGGCCAATGTTTGGATTTGGGGTGCTGACTGTGCCAGGGCACCAGGGGCTGAGACACTTGCTGCATTCCATTCTGCAGGACTCCTGGGACTTTTCTCAAACCTGGTACTTCACTTCTTTCTTTTGGAATCCTGTGTGTTATTTGCACGAGTCCAGAGCCAACTGGCTGGACCCACGAGTGCCGTGAGGATGCTATGGGCTGTGGACACAGGATGCCAGGCTCCCTGGGCGCCCTGTCCTCTGGCCAGCTCCTTGTCTGGATGGCGTCAGGGCTGCCAGGAATGAGGTGATGCTTTCTCCGCCCCACCCCTTTCTCCACCTGCACGTCTGTCATGGGACTCCAAAAGCTCCTCTCCCCAGCTTCCCCGGAAAACTCACCCTTTCCTCGGAGGGTGGACCTTGTCCCTGGTCACTAGGCACTCCTTTGTGACCATCAGTTTATCCGAGACCTACCTGTTAAGCAGTGTGAAAGGGCCAACACCATCCTTGCTCCCTCTTTCCATCCACTCTTGTTGGAGAGAGACCAAGCAGAGGACGGTGGAAAGGGTTTTATTTAATTTCATTTCTATTCACTTTTAAGTCTCCAAAGCAGTGAGATCGACTCCTCTGCTTTTGGATTAGGCTCAGAAGACTGGCAGAAGTCTCACTGACTCTGAAAACATTGGGGACACATCTTCTGAAGCTCTGCTTTGATTTTGTCACCTGCCTGCTCTCCCCCTACCCAGGGGACAACCCAAACTCTTCCCCCTGGCATTTGAGGCCCTGTATAGAAAGCAGGATCACTAGCCAGTTACACCTCCTGTGGTCCGTGCCTCCTTCCCCATCCTCTGTTTGGGCCACAATGGGCTCCACTGCATGCCCCATACCCGCCTTCTCTTGCTTGGCCCATTCTGGCCCATTACCCAGAATGCTTTGCCCTCCCATCAGCTCTTCACATCCTACTTTGTTTTCAGGTTCAGTTCAGGGATCACTTCTGTTAGGAAGCCTTCCTGGATGGGGGGGTTCTCTCCTTCCTCTCCCCTGTCAGGGCCTTTTTGGTGGTGCTCTCTTATTTTTCCCATTCTAATTGGCCTTCTGGATAACCTGCCCACTTTCCTCACTACATCCCATTTCTTATAGGTGACCAGACACTCAAGACAAATTCTGAGGGAGGGGATATTGGCGACCCCCTTGGCATTACTTCTCCCATTCCATCAAGCATCAATACTGCTAATTTTAACCTATGCAATATTGCTTGAGCTCATCCCTTCCTCTCTGGTGTGATGACTGGAGCTTGAGTCCTTGTCACTGCTCCCAGAGGTCTCTGCAGCAGCCATCCAGCTGGGTTCCTTGCTGTGGCCCACTGGGCTCAGACTCAGTGTCCTCACAGGGCTGCGAGCTTTGTGTTTCTCTCCCCGCTAGTCTATCAACTTCCCCACTAGCAACCGCATCATGGTTATGAAGGCCTGGGGCCTATTAGATGCTTAATAAACTTTGCATGAATGAAGGATGGATAAGTGATGCAATTATGGAGTTGGGAGTGGGAGTGTACAAAACAGTTGGGATGGGAGGATGTTATATGATCATGGGTCCTTGACTCATATAAACATCCTGTCTTCCATCCCTGACCCCATTTCACTCATCTGTAAAATGACAGTGATGATCTTGTATTTGAGGTCCAATCCGGGACCCAGTTAACATCCAGTTCATGTACATTTGTCTTATAATTAAACACCTTAAGTTCAAGTGATTCAAGGGTTACTTTGTAAGAGACCATCCTTCCCACAAGGGACTTTTTTTTTTTTCCTGGCCTTGTCACTCGGCATGTGGGATCTTAGTTCTATGACCAGGGATTGAACCCATGACCCCTGCATTGCAAACTCAGAGCCATTGTTTATTTGTTTTTTAATTGAAGGACAATTGCTTTACAGTATTGCATTGGAGAAACTAGAAGTCTTAATCACTGGATCACAAGGGAAGTCCCTCACCCTTCCTTCCTGAAATAGTTTCTTCTGTTTCAGCTTGCTCCTGAGATCAGCTAAGTGTTCACTCCCGTTCAAAGTGGACACGAGCTATGGCTGATGAGGCAGAATACAAGGGAAGAGCTTTCCAATCTGATGTGACTCTCTCTCCCTTTCATGGCCTGGCTTGGTCTCTCAGGTTCCATGTTTCAGATTCAAGTTCAAGTTGTTGTTCAGGTACTAAGTTGTGTCTGACTCTTTGTGACCCCATGGACTGCAGCAGGCCAGGCTTCCCTGTCCTTCACTATCTCCCAGAATTCGCTCAGTTTCATGTCCATTGATGATGCAGGGTGATGATGGCATCGGTGATGCCACCCAACCATCTCATCCTCTGTCATCCCCTTCTCCTACTGTCAATCTTTTCCAGCATCAGAGTCTTTTCCAACGAGTCAAGTGTCTGAAAAATCCACTTAGACATAAAAATCGATCAAAGAAAAGGAAGCAAGGCTAATTTCAAGCTACCTGTTATATAATTCAGAGGGTGAGTACACATGGCTTCCTCTAAAAACTCTGGAAGGTGGAAATCTGAAGTGTTAATCCAACAGTTGAAGGAAATGACAATAATGATTATGACAGGAAATTTCTCCCTGTGTAATGGCTGGGAAAGTGTGTTCAGACCACAGACAGTAGTTATATACTTCAACTTTTTTTTTTTTAAACCCCTGAGGCCTCTCCTGAATTCAAATAATCTGTCTTCTTGCTCCCAGAAATATATTTAATGGTCAGTTCAATTGGGATAATATGGCCATTGAATGAACAGGTCTTGGAAAGTTTTGATAAATTCATATAAGCTTGTGTTGCCTTATAGGTAACATATATAGGTAAATATAATGCTAATAATGTCTGGAACTTCTTAAATTCCTCCTATAAGCATATTTATAGTTTCTTAGTGGGGAAAAAGATCCAACCAGTCCATTCTGAAGGAGATCAACCCTGGGATTTCTTTGGAAGGAATGATGCTAAAGCCAAAACTCCAGTATTTTGGCCACCTCATGAGAAGAGTTGACTCACTGGAGAAGACTCTGATGCTGGGAGGGATTGGGGGCAGGAGGAGAAGGGGATGACCGAGGATGAGATGGCTGGATGGCATCACGGACTCGATGGACTTGAGTCTGAGTGAACTCTGGGAGTTGGTGATGAACAGGGAGGCCTGGCATGCTGCGATTCATGGGGCCGCAAAGAGTCAGACACGACTGAGTGACTGAACTGAACTGAACTGAACTGAATGGGGGAAAAAAATCTCATTTGAAGACCATCAGTTCTTCCAAGCTCCAAAGCCATAATTTTCCTAGAAAACAGAATCTTCTCACTTGAGAGCTTATTTATTTCTACATGAGACTGAGTCTACTGAGTAGTGAGTAGCCATGGGAGAGTGATGGCCTGTTGGTTAGGGTGAAGGCATATGAAAACTGGTAAGGTATGTTTGGACAAAGGGAATTGAGTGGTGCAGTGTTCACCTAATCATTTCCACCAGGGAATAACGTAAGAGCACAGCTGTTTGGAACAGAATAACATGGCAGACCAGGGGCCACCTGAAATACTGGTTCAAAAAGTGTCATATGTGGGGATGACACTTGAGAAGGTAGAAGGGGGTCGGGGTCTGCAGTCTATGTGTTATTTATTATTATTATTATTTTTGGCTGTGTTGAGTCTCAGTTGCACCATGCAGGCTCCTTTGCTACAGCTTATGGGCTCTGCAGTTGTGGTGGGTACATAGGCTTAGTTGCCCTGCGAGGCATGTGGGGTCTTAGTTCCCCCTCCCCAGGGACTGAACCCCCATCCCCTGTACTGGAAGGCAGATTCTCAACCACTGGACCATCAGGGAAGTCCCTATGTGTTCATTCTTCCGCAAGTTCTTTTATCTTTGTTCCCTTTAGCCCTTTTGTAGCTCTAGCTCCTCTATTTCTGAATCCTTCTTTCACGATCCAATATCTCCCCTTACCAGCATTTTACTAATGCCTGTGTCATGAAGGATACTGACTAAGTCCATAGGACACCATACAATCCCTGCTCAAGATGGAATGAGTGAAGATCAGGCATATGAGATGATTTTGATAAGGAGGGTGAATCCATGGAGTCAGCATGTTGGGGGCTCGTACGATGGACAGTGTCAGGCATCTGTTTGTCAGATGAGAAATCAGAAAATGACTGAGGTCAGGGTGGTATCTGGGTCTGAAAAGTGCCTAAGCATCTGCCCCCTCACCTTGCCTCACCCTCCTCGCCTCACCCCCCTCACCCAGTGGCCAGGAGGTCAGAGGATTACAGGGTTAGGGACCACCAAGTGGCAAACCAGAGACAGTTTTAATGCAGTAGAGGGGGGCTCACAAGTAACTCATTGTAACAATAGTGAAAGAATCAGTACTTATCCATGTTTCAGTAAATTGAAGTGGATTCAAGATTATGTCTACAAAAATGTACTGACTTGTGTTCTGATGTACATTCTTTTTTTTAATAATTAAAAAAATATATTTATTTATTTATTTGTTTGGCTGCATCAGTTCTTAGTTGCAGCATTCAGGATCTTTGATGTTCTTTGTGGCATGTGAACTCTTAGTTGCAGCATGTGGGATCCAGTTCTCTGACCAGGGATTGAACCCGGGCCTCCTGCATTGGGAGCACAGACTCTTAGTGACCACCAGGAAAGTTCTGGGTTTTTTTTTTTTAATGATTTTTAAAATATATTTTAATTAATTAATGTGCATATATATTTAAACTGTGGCTGTGCTGGGTCTTTGTTGCTTCACAGGTTTTCTCTCTAGTGGCTAGTGGAGGCTACGCTCTAGTTGGAGTGAGCAGGCTTCTCATTTCAGTGCCTTTTCTTGTTGCAGAGCTGGACTCTAGGGCTTGCGAGCTTCAGTAGTTGCAGCTCCTGTCTCTCAAGCACAGGCTCAATAGTTGTGGCGCATGGGCTTAGTTGCTCCTTGGCGTGCGGGATCTTCCTGGATCAGGGATTGAACTCGTGTCTCCTGCATTGGCAGGTGGATTCTTTACCACTGAGCCACTAGGGAAGCCGTGATACACATTCTCAAATTGGAGAAAAATGGTCAGGGGTGCAGATAACACCCAAGGAACCGTGGGACTATCTTCTATGGATCACTTCCTGCAATGAAATTTCTTCTCATAGGTGCAACAGTAAAATATTGCATAGCATTTTATTTCCACAAACTTTTTAAAATGGATTTCATCAACATATGAGAGGCATGTTGCATTTGGAAATAATAAATGTCCCACGTGTTGCTTAAGGGAAGAGATTGTGAGTACCAATTTAGCGTCCTGAACTGTAGGTGGAGGCAGACGGGGATTGGGTGGGGAGAAGGTGCCTAAGTTCTTGGCTTTCAGGAGTTTGGAGTTCAACCTTGGTTGATATCTGGGTGAGGAAGGTCAACCACTGCTCTACTGCTTTCTTTTCCGGAATATATCTCTCTCACCCCTTTAACACTTTCATGCTCTAGGCACACCTGGTTTTCAGGTTTGGTCACACCTTCCTTCACTATGGTCTGACATTTTCTCTTTGCTGCTCCTTGCCACAAGCACCCTGGCTGAGATCAAACCTGGAGCCTGGCCAGCTCTTTCTTACAGTAGTTTCTCTCTGGGATGCTGCTGCTGCTGCTGCTAAGTGGCTTCAGTTGTGTCCGACTCTGTGAGACCCCATAGACGGCAGCCCACCAGGCTCCCCCATCCCTGGGATTCTCCAGGCAAGAAGACTGGAGTGGGTTGCCATGTCCTTCTCCAATGCGTGAAAGTGAAAAGTGAAAGTGAAGTTGCTCAGTCGTGTCCGACCCTCTCTGGGCAGCTGCTCCCAACTCCTTTCCGCGCTTCACTTTGCCACCCTACTAATCTTCCTAAACTGTCCCTGGTTTCCTGATGCTTTCCTTGTTGGAAAAATTCAGCAGAACACAGTGAGGTGGAGCGAGCCCCCACCAGGTGCATCCCTGGTTTCTCTCCCCTTGACTTCATTGTGCCCTGTCCCTGAGCAAGGTGGTTACTATCTTGATGTCTCACCATCCTCCTCTGTGATATGAAATGATGCCATTCAGTTCAATTGCTCAGTCATGTCTGACTCTTTGCGACCTCATGGACTGCAGCACACCAGGCTTCCCTGTCCATCACCAACTCTTGGAGCTTGCTCAAACTCATGTCCATTGAGTTGGTGATGTCATCCAACCATCTCGTCCTCTGCCATTCCCTTCTCCTCCCATCTTCAATCTTTCCCAGCATCAGGGTCTTTTCAGATGAGTCAGTTCTTCGAATCAGGTGGCCAGAGTATTGGAGTTTCAGCTTCAGCATCAGTCCTTCCAATGCGTATACAAGGTTGAATTCCTTTAGGATTGACTGGTTGGATCTCCTTGCAGTCCAAGGGACTTTCAAGAATCTTCTCCAACACCACAGTTCAAAAGCATCAATTCTTCAGCGCTTAGCTTTCTTTATAGTCCAACTCTCACTTCCATAGATGACCACTGGAAAAATCATAGCTTTGACTAAATTGACCTTTGTTGGCAAAGTAATGTCTCTGCTTTTTAATATGCTGTCTAGGTTGGCCATAATCTAGGTTGGCCATAACATTTCTTCCAAGGAGCAAGTGTCTTTTAATTTCATGGCTGTAGTCACCATCTGCCATGATTTTGGAGCCCCTCAAAATAAAGTCTGTCACTGTTTCCATTGTTTCCCCTGTCTATTTGCCATGTAGTGATGGGACCAGATGCCATGATCTTAGTTTTCTGAATGCTGAGTTTTAAGCTCTCAAGCAATCTCCTCTTTCACTTTCATCAAGAGGCTCTTTAGTTTTTCACTTTCTGCCAGAAGGGTGGTGTCAACTACATATCTGAGGTTATTGATATTTTTCCCAGCAATCTTGATTCCAACTTGTGCTTCACCCAGTCCAGCGTTTCTCATGATGTACTCTGCATAGAAGTTAAATAAGCAGGGTGACGATATGCAGCCGTGACATACTCCTGTCCTGATTTGGAACCAGTCTGTTGTTCCAGGTCTAGTTCTAACTGTTGCTTCTTGACCTGCATACAGATTTTCAGGAGGCAGGTGAGGTGGCCTGGTATTCCAGTCTCTTTAAGAATTTTCCACAGTTTGTTGTGATCCACACAGTCAAAAGCTTTGGCATAGTCAATAAAGCAGAAATAGATGTTTTTCTGGAACTCTCTTGCTTTTTC